>OZ038509.1:20576416-20653916 GCA_964036315.1 Acanthosepion esculentum | reverse complement strand
GTAATTTTAAGTGCCAACTTATCAAGTCCCCTCCGGGATCTATGAGTAGAAAAAGCACTGTAGGATATTTGGGATGTTTCGTTTAGATGGGGAGATTATTGTGGGTGAATCTTTTGTAGATATGGGATGCTGAGGTGGACATGAATTTTGGTCACGTTTTCACATTTTTATTATTTTGATTTGCAGGGTCTCATAATTATGGGATCTTACCTGCAACGACAATGAACTCTTCCTGACACTATAAAGACTGCGCTTCTCAAGAGAGGCGATAGAATGAAGTGGAACGAGTCGAGACAGAACGAGTCAAGACAATAGTAGTTCATTCCAAACCAGACTGACAGTCATACTAACACCTTCAACTTCTTGTATTATTATTCTGTTGTAATATATCTTTGTTATTTCTATTCTTGTGTTCCTGTTATTCTTTCCTTGGTCCTAACCTTGGACCATAACAGTGTTGCGAGGATATTGGACCATAACACATAATTTGACAGTTTTTAAAATACATTTTGAGAAAAATTGACCTTGAGGGCAAATTATATCAATTAGCTTGCAGGTTGATTTTTATAAGTTATTACGAGCATAAAAACCGCAGTTAGCTCCTGTGGAGGACTAATTAAGCCTCCAACACCAAACTAATGGCATCTCTTGTCCAGTTTAGAAAATAGCAATGATAATTTTAAAGTAATAACTTTGAAATCCTCAATTAACTCCATGACTATTTTACAATACATACATACATATATATATATATATATATATATATATATATATATATATATATATATATATATATATATATATGAAATGGACAAAGTCCGAGAATTATTTAAAGACATTTTTATGTTTATACATTCTTTTTTATAAATACAAATATTTA
This sequence comes from Acanthosepion esculentum, assembly GCA_964036315.1. Lineage (NCBI taxonomy): Eukaryota > Metazoa > Mollusca > Cephalopoda > Sepiida > Sepiidae > Acanthosepion > Acanthosepion esculentum. Next base: position 20,653,036 of record OZ038509.1, on the reverse strand, counting down.
AATAAATGCTCTGTTTATAATAAGGATGATTGATTGTTCCCATGTGCCACAATTTTGAGATTTCTATTTCAAGGTCCTTGTATTTTGACAGTTTTTCGAATATCTTCAAAGATACATTGCAGTCTGCAGGGACTGCCATATCAATAAGGAGGCACTTATTTTGTTTGTGGTCTTTAATAACAATGTCTGGGCGGTTGGCTTTGATTGTTCTGTCAGTGTGTTTTGTGTAGTCCCATAGAATTGTAACAGGTCCTATCTCCGTAACCGGGTCAGGGTGGGGTTCGTACCAGTTTCTTTCAGTTTCCTTCCCATAGGAGTTGCAAATTTTCCAGTGCAGATATTGGCCCATTCTGTCATGCCGGGTTTTATATTCAGTGGGTGCCAATATCGTGCAACCTGATACAAGATGATCAATGGTTTCTGGATATTTATCACAGAATCTGCATTTTGGGCTAACACAGTATTTTAGTATATGTGCTTGATAATTCCTAGTTAACAAGCATTATTATTATTATTATTATTATTATTATTATTATTATTATTATTATTATTATTATTTAGTGAAAGAACAGCACACCAAAAATATGACCTTGGGATACGAATATTTGAAACCCAATGTACCCATCATGACACCCAATCTGATAAGAGTGTACAAGGCATATGGATTGCAGCTAGATGTACTCAATATGGTGACAGGTTTTGATAAAAGCAGTACATAACTCTGACATAAATCTCAGTTATAAATACCTTCAAGTTGGGTAACCCAACCCACTCAGACTGTTACCGATTGAGGGTGTACCAAACTGTCTAGTTGGGACTCCCAAATCTCATTGGCTGCTCCGTTTTTTCAAACTTATATATGAACCCTCTTTATTGCCAACAGAGAATCGTAGAGCGCCAGCCCATGGGGGATATACCCAGGTGGCTAAGGGGACAAGCAAATGTTTGGTATTGAACAAGAATTTATTGTAGCCCATCTTCATTCATCAAAAAAAAATGTGTATGCTAAGACTTCCAATCAGTTAAGATCATCATCATGGCGTTTATTATTATTATTGTTTATTATTATTATTATTATTATTATTATTATTATTATTATTATTATTATTGTTTATTATTATTATTATTATTATTATTATTATTATTGTATATTATTATTATTATTGTATATTATTATTATTATTGTATATTATTATTATTATTGTTGTATATTATTATTATTGTATATTATTATTATTGTATATTATTATTATTATTATTGTATATTATTATTATTATTGTATATTATTATTATTATTGTATATTATTATTATTATTATTGTATATTATTATTATTATTGTATATTATTATTATTATTATTATTGTATATTATTATTATTGTATATTATTATTATTATTATTATTATTGTATATTATTATTATTATTATTATTGTATATTATTATTATTGTATATTATTATTATTATTATTGTATATTATTATTATTATTATTATTGTATATTATTATTATTATTATTATTGTATATTATTATTATTGTATATTATTATTATTATTATTATTATTGTATATTATTATTATTATTGTATATTATAATTATTATTATTATTATTATTGTATATTATTATTATTATTATTGTATATTATTATTATTATTATTATTATTATTGTATATTATTATTAGTAGTATTTCCTTGTATGCATATTTCCTTCTGGGTCCCAAGTAGAGACCTAAGCTCAGAAATAGTTTCATGACATTTTCCACTGATCACTTTTGAATAAAAAAAAAACCCAACCTAAAAAGAGAGAAATTTAAAAGCACATACATTTTGCATAGCTATCGCTCTTCGTCATGTGTCAGCTGTGCTTGTGAGTACATGAGTTTGTATTTCTTTAAGGCAAGGGCTATCAGAGATTCCTTCAATGAGTCTATCGGAACCTTTTCCAATCAATCCGAGTGCTCCAACTACAACTGGAATTATTGATGTCCTCATGTACCACATTTTTGAGATTTCCACTTCAAGATCATTGTAATTTGGTAGTATTTTGAATATCTTCAAAGATACATTACAATACGAAATGGACAAAGCTCGACAATTATTTTAAGGCATTTTTATGTTTATAGATTCTTTTTTTTTATAGATTCAAATATTTAAGTAAATGCTCTGTTTATAATAAACAGTATTAACAACATTTATCGGCCTGAATGGCCGAGATTTTCTCACGTACATTCATATCTGCTCGATGCGTATCCAAATGCGTATGGAGAATTGTAGTTTAAAAACAGTAAAATCGACCTTGCGAACCGAAACGCTCCTCTGTGGCGAAATCGGTAAAAGCACGTCAGGCTATATGACTGTTCCGTACAGGATACAGGTTCGATTCCTGTCGGAGGACGCATATTTTCTATGACAATTTATAAACCGAGCATTTACTTAAATATTTGTTTCTATAAAAAGAATGTTAAACATAAAAATGTCTTAAAATAATTGTCGGACTTTGTCCATTTCATAATGTGTGACGTCATTTGTTTACATTTGATACGCCATGAGCAGATATGAATGTACGTGAAAGATTCATGGAAGATTGGAGTTTATAAGCAGTAAATTCGACCTTGCCAACAGAACGATGCTCTGTGGCCGTATCGGTTAAAAGGCACGTCAGTCTATATGACTATTCCGTATTGGATACAGGTTCGATTCCTGTCGGAGGACGAATATTTTCTATGAAAATTTCTCGGACATTCAGGCCGGTAAATGTTGTTTAATACTGTTTACTATAAACAGAGCATTTACTTAAATATTTGTATCTATAAAAAAGAATCTATAAACATAAATATGTCTTAAAATACATTACAATCTGCTGTAGCTGCCATGTCAGTAAGAAAGCACATCCTGCTTTTGTGGTCTTTCAAAATGTCTGGGGTTAGCTTTGATTGTTCTATCCCATAAAATTGTTACAGGTCCTATCTCTGTAACCGCGTCTGAGTGATGTTCATACCTGTTTCTTGCACTTTCATTCCCGTGTATGTTGTAGATTTTCCAGTGCAGATATTGGCCCGCTCTGTCGTGCCGTATTCTATATACAGTGGGTGCCAATATCGTGCAAACTGATACAAGATGGTGCCTTAGATCTGGATATTAATCACAGAATCTGCATTTCGGATTAACACAATTTTTCAATATTTGCCTTCGTAATTTCTAATTAGCAAACTATGGTTCTGAGAAGCAAGAATAAAACATTCAGCTTTTAACCCTGTACTAAGTAACCAATGATGGGTACGGGGTTTGTCTACATCATCTTGTTTGATACGAGCAGAGTATTGGCCATGAAGAGGATGATTTTGCCATCGTTTCTGTATTTAGTACTTTGCATTAGTACTTTGGTTTCAGCTTTAGGTTCTTTATCGCTGCAGTGGGTGCATTAAGGTTAAATTGCACTTCTTCACCATACTGGAATTCCCTTTTAAAATTATTGGTGTCATTTATTATTAAATAAAGTTTATTATTTCTTTCGTGTTATTGTATTCATTCGTAACCACTGATAATCTCTTTCTTCCTCCTTTGCAATGCATTCCTATAGTAAAATCATTAGCAATGCGTTTACATTATACATATAATAGCCCTATTCTACCAGTAATACTTGCATTCATTCCTGACCACTGACAATGCCTTTCTTCCTCTTTTGCAATGCATTCTGGTAGTAACATTATTAGCAATGCATTTACATTATACATATAATAGCCATATTATTTTAATGGGTCCCCGTTTTTGAGTTGCTATCTCTGTTTTTTTTTATCTACCAACTAAAGGAAGATTGTACCTACTTATTTATTCTGTATCCCCTTTTCTATCAGAGAAACTGCTTCTATCGTTCTGCTCATATCTATCTATCTATCTATCTATCTATGAAAGAGTGAGAGAGAGATTGAGAGAGAGAATTGGGAAGATTCGGATATATACAAAGAGAAAAACAGAGAGAGAAGCAGAGAGAGAGAGAGAGAGATGTATAATCTATTTATCTATCACAGAGAGAGGGAGAATGAAATATATACAGTGATGAACATATTCACTGAGAGAGAGAGAGAGAGAGAGAGAGAGACAGGGGAAGAGAAAGAGAAAAGAGGTAGAATGATGTGTATAATCTCAAACTCTTCATATCTATCTATCCCAATCTATTTACATATCGCACACACACACACACACACACACACACACACACACACACACACACACACACAGAGTGGGTAAAACTGAAATATCAAAGAGAGAGAGAGAGAGAGAGACAGGCGTAATCTATCTTTTGATCTATCTATCTATCTATCGATGTATCTATCAGAGTGAGAGAGAGCGAGAGAGAGAGAGAAAATTGGGCAATCTGTTTATATGTATTACAGAGAGACAGAGATGGCGAGAGAAAAAGACAGAGAGAGAGAGAGGTGTCTAATCTATCTATCTATCTATCTATCTATCTATCTATGTTCATATGCATCTCAGTCCTTTGATATCTATCTATCTGTCTGTCGAACTATTTCAGTCTGTTAATATCTATCTATCTATCTATCTATCTATCTCAGTCTGTTCATTATCTATCTATCTATCTATCTATCTCAGTCTGTTCATTATCTATCTATCTATCTATCTATCTATCTATCTATCTATCTATCTATCTATCTATCTATCTCAGTCTGTTCATTATCTATCTATCTATCTATCTATCTATCTATCTATCTATCTATCTATCTATCTATCTATCTATCTATCTCAGTCTGTTCATTATCTATCTATCTATCTATCTATCTATCTATCTATCTATCTATCTATCTATCTATCTATCTATCTATATGTTTGTCTGTCTGTCTGTTCAGACGTCTATTAATTATCCATTTGTAGCTAATGTTTTAGTTTACCTGAAAGCTTATCAGTACAATTTAATGCTGAGTTTTACAACGCCATTGGACATTCTCTGGATGAGAACGCCTTTCTTTTTCTATTTTCATACTACATCTGAAATGGAAGTTCTCTTAACAGAGGTAAACATTTATTTTACCTGTACAATCAAGGAAATAAAAGCGAAAAGCAAAACAAGCAAGCCGAAAAAGAGACCAAAATAACGTTACCTTGTGAATAACAATTTCCCGAGAAGCGATGGCAATAACACTCCGAAGTGCCAACGAAATAGCCAGCCAGTTGGTGAATCACTAGAAGATGAGAAGTCCTTTTTTCTTTTTTTCTTTTTTTTTTACTTTTTACTACTTCTTATTTTTTAAACACCTTAGCTCTGTTGAGATGGCAAAGGCGAGTGGGGACCGGACGAGAAAAGATAGGGTGTTGTAATCATTGCCCCAAGCGTCCAACTGACATCAGCTTTCGGATGACGTACATGACACAAAATCCGGGTACTTTAAGAAAACAATTAGAAGATTTTGTCATTTTCTAGGATCCGTTTTAGGGCGCCATAAGTCACACACACACACACACACACACACACACACACACACACACACACACACACATGTATAAATTTATATATATGTATATATACGTATATATATATGTGTGTACATGTATGTTTGAAATATGTATATATATGTATGATATATATGTATGATATATATATATGTATAATATATATATATATATATGCATGATATATATATGTATGTATATGTATATATATATGTATATATATAATTATATATATATATGTATATATATGTATGATCTATATAATGTATATATATGTATGATGTATATATATATATATGTATATATATGAATGATATATATATATATGATATATATATATGTATATATATGTACGATATATATATATATGTATATACATATGTATATATATATATATGTACTATATATTTATATATATATGTATGTATATATATGTATATATATATGTATCTATATATGTATCTATATATGTAAGATACATATTTATGTATATATATATATGTATATGTGTGTATATATATATATATATATATATATATATATATATATATATATATATATATATATATATAATTACGTGCTAATACCCTTGGGAAATATTTTAATCCTCTTCTTCTCCCTGTAGCTATGGGTAAATAGTAGGACAGACTGGGGTCAATAGTCTTGGATGGCAACTGGTCTAGGAGAAGGACAACTCTGAATTCAAATCCTGCTGAGGGACGTTTAGGGACCTTGTGGCCCGTAGTGCACCAGGTCTCTGTATTCGGTCCTTCAAAAAGTGTGGTTGGTTCTGCACAAAGCCTTCACCACTATAATCAAATCTTATGTACTGCTGCCTGGGTTGCCGGTTCTTAGAAACTGAGCTGCTTGACCCTAATACGTCGAATACGACGAGAAATTACACTATATATATATATATATATATATATATATATATATATATATATATATATATATATATATATATGTATATATATATAACCAAGTATAGGATTGGTGTATATGGAATAAATTCCAATAACCAAAAATGCTATTCTTAAAAGTGTGCTCAATACAAAGCGGAGCAAATATAATTTATTCGAAAATTATAACATAAAATGGTTATAAAATCACTACAAAAATAGCCATTTTGTTTCAATACTTCTGGTGTCTTATCAAGTGATGGTGTTGAATGTAGAATAAAGGACTTTATTCTACATTCAACACCATTACTTGATAAGACACCAGAAGTGTCGAAACAGAGTGCCCATTTTTGTCGTGATTTTATAACATGCTTATGTAATAATTTTCGAATAAATTATATATGTATATATCGACATCTCCAGTTGCCTTGATCTATCCACTTCCCTTCTCCACATCCTTTCACCTTTCATTCCTATCTGCTCTCGCTCCTAATCTTCTGTAACCCCATGCCTTGATCGATCCACTATCTTTCTCCACATCCTCTCCTTTACCACTCCTATCTGCTCTTCCTCCAAACCTTCTGTAACCCCTTGCGTGCTAGTGGCTTCCAGCCTTGTTTGAGGTGATAAGCTTTAAAAAAAATGTATATATACATATGCGTGTGTGTATAAATTTACATATATATATAGTATGATGCAATAAGATAGGATAAGTGTGCTATATTTATAGGGTAAAATACTCATTGTCCGGATAGTGCGTGTGTAAATATGTTGGCACTGATGTCAAAGAGCGAGTGGCGACAGTCTGTTTTATGCTTGAACGCATGCTCTCAAGATGCCATACAAGCATGAAACCGTCCGTCATCAGGCTGATTTGTTTGTTTAACGGAATATCAACTCCTTGTGGGTCATTCAATGCCGACATTTAATTTTCTTGGGCGCTTTGAAGTAATAAAAATATGATATACGTTATTCTGCTTTCACAGTTGAATACATGGTAGATGATACTCAGCTTTTGTGCATATACATCTTTGTTTGGACATGATTACTAGAGTCAGTGATATGTGTGTCTTTATGTTGTTTTGTTGAAGTTATATTTTGGAATGCAGTTTGATTTATTTAAGAAATTGTAGATATTATATGGATTAATGTCATAAAAGAATTCTTTGATTTTGTTTAGCGGCATATCAATCTCTATGGGTTATTTAATGTCGAAATCTAAATATTATGGCTTCAAATATGATATATATTATTCAGTGTCAGTTATGTGTGTTTTGTCCACTGTCAAACTTTTTCTTTCTTTAGCAGTTCGTTCAGTGGTGCGCGAATTTTATGCATTTGAGGTATGAATTCCTGGTAGTAACTCACTAAGCCTAGAAAACTTTGTAGTTCTGTTATGTCCTTAGGTAGTAGCATTTTTTTATTATTGCTGTTGCCCTTTCAGGGTCTGGTCGTCTACCTTCTTGATCTATGATATGGCCAAGGTATTTAATTTCCTTCATGAAAATATCGCACTTATTTTCTTTTACTTTGAATCCATAGCTTTGTATTCTCTTAAACACCTCTTGTACATGTTGCCAATGTTGTTCAACGCTTTCGCTATTAATCAATACGTCATCCAGGTATGCAATTTTGTACTCTAGTCCGGCAAACATCGTATCCATTGTCTGTTGGAATATAGCCGGCGCGACCTTAATCCCAAAAGGTAATCTTTGGTATTTGTACAATCCTTTGTCTGTGTTTATGCATAATAGTTTTGAACTTTCCTCATCGACTGGAATTTGCAGGTACGCTTCATTTAAATCAATTTTTGAAAAAATTTTCCGCCATTTAATTTAGTGAATACTTCTTCTGGACTGGGTAGAGGATAGTGGTAGTCCTTTATTGCTGCGTTCAAACCTGTAGAAAAATCAGCGCAAACTCGAATTTCTCCTGATTTCTTTTTGACGTAGACCGTCGGTGCGGCCCATTTACTGTATTCTACTTTTGTCAATATGCCAGTGTTTTCGAGTCTAGTTAATTCATGATCAATTTTTTCTATTGACGCAAACGGTACGCTCCTTTTTTTTCTTGAAGATAGATTGAACCTTTTCCTTTATTTCGATATTTGCTGCTATTTTCTTACATCTTCCTAGACCTGCTGAAAATACTTCGGGGAAACTCGTTTTTAGTTTCTCTTTTAATTTTCTGTCTCGGTTGTTAAACCTTTTACATTTTGGCAGTACGTACTTATTGGTAAATCCCAAAGTTCGAATTTTTGCATCCAGTCCGTTCCGAATAGGTTTTCTGTATTTCTTAAGACGTACATTTTTAGTTTTTTCATCATTCCATTAAATGTTACATTAGTAATTACTTCACCTTCAAATTTTATCTTTCTCCCCGTAACTGATCTAGCAATTTTATCCGTTTTTAACATGGCAGGTTAGTTCAGTTTTCTCCATGTTTTTAGGTTTATAATAGTTAAGTCTGGGCCAGAATCCAGCTGTAGCCTGACTTTTCTGTTTTGCATTTCAACTTGTACGTATTTTCTTATGTTAGTCTCATCTACTTGGTCAGTCCTCGTAATTCTTATCTTCTATTCCAACAATGAGAACTTTTATGGCCTATTTTTTTACATGATAGACAAGTTTTAAAACGATATGTGCAGTCTTTAAACCAATGCCAAGTACCACAGCGATAGCATGGACTGGGTGGTAGTTTTTTCTGATATTGATTTTTAGAGTTACAAAATTTTGTTTTACCTGTTCTTGAGCAGGGAAAATCGGTTTGGTTTGTTTGTGAGGAGGGAAAGTTGGTTTGTCTTCGTACTTTATGTATGTGTGCTATGCCAGCTTCTTCTATGCCTTTGAATCTTTCTTCACACTGATGCATCTTTGGCAGTCTTCAGCTATTTTTTGAAGTGTCAAATCTTGTTCACTCTCCAATTTTGAAAGGATCCTGCGTCTCATTTCCGTGTCTTTCGTTGAGACCAGGCCTTGGACGTAAATTAAGCATTTGAAATTGTCCGCGCTGAGTTCCGATAATTTGAAGTCGTCACAATATTTGTTGACAATGGACGCGAAAGTTATGTAATCTTCGTTGTCCTTTTTTGTAAGGTTCAGACATTTCCATCTTTTGTGGAATAGTGAGGTATTAAGGCTGAAAAGTTCTGTTAATAGTTTTATGGCTTCTTTGAAAGTTAGCTCACTTGTTTTTCTTGGAAGGATATGATCTACGAATTTGCTATGTTCGCATGTGCCTAATTTTTTTAGTAATAGACGTACTTTACGTGCGTCTGACCAATCTTTGCAATCAAATTCATATAGATCTTCGTACCTTCGGAAGTAATTTGCAAAAGTTTTGTCTTCGTCGGGTGCGTACGTGAAATCTTCGATAGTATTCCAAATAGCGTCTTGTGAGAGAACTGTTTCGTTCTCGGATTTTTGCTCTTTATTTGACATTACACTTAGCAATAATTCTTGTAATTCCAGATGTTTCTGTTCGTACTTTTGCTGCTGTTCAAATTGGATTTTGATAAGTTCCACAATGGTTGACTTAAAATCTTCCATGTTGACGTAATTTTGTGTAACCTGATATTCTGTAATCTGTGTACGCCAAAAAAAATTTTCTTTGTTGCCAGTAAATTTGGTATCCAAAAAGAAAATTCTTTTTTTTTTTTTTAGAAATCTCGCGTAGAACTTGTTTTTTTACTCGTCGACCACTGTTATGTGCGACGGATAGCAAAAAAAAAAAAAGGTATGTCCTCCGCGTAGAGAGTTCGTTTTTCTTTTGGGGTTTTCCTCGTCGTCACTTGCTATGTGCGACGTATTACAAAAAAGTATGTCCCCCGCGTATAGAGTTCGTATTTCCTTTGGGGTTTCCTCGTCGCCACTTGTTATGTGCGACGCATAGCAAAAAAAGATATGTCCTCCGCGTAGTAAGTTCGTTATTCTTTTGGGGGTTTCCAAGTCGCCACTTGTTATGTGTGACGGATAGCAAAACAAAATATGTCCTCCGCGTAGAGAGTTCGTTTTCCTTTAGGGGTTTCATCGACGCCACATGTTATGGTCCAAGTTGCTTGTACCACGGTGATGGTCCAAGGTAGAACCAATGAAGAATAACTCGAACACAGGTATGGAATAACACAGATATATTACAAACAGAAATATGTACAAAGAAGTAGAAGTGTTAGTAATGACTCTCAGATTAGGTTAGAGTGAACTATGCTGTCTTGACAAGTATCACTATTCCAATGTCTTACAGTAATCGTCTGACGCGACTCTGTCTCTGACTGACTCTGACTGAACATCTGACTGCTGCTTCCTCTTGAGACGCAGTATTTATGATGTAGGGAATAGTCCATTATTATTATGGGTAAGTTCCCATAACATATATATAAATATAAAAGTGAACATAGAAGTCAACACTTAGAGGCGACAGTCTGTTTCATGCTAGATACAATTGTCAGGCCTGACGATTTCATCTAGCATGAAACAGACTGTCGCCTCTAAGTGTTGACCTCTATGTTCACTTTTATATTTACACACGCTCTATCTCTGATATTGAGCTCTTTATCCCATAAATATAGCACATCTTAAGACTATATATATATATATATATATATATATATATATATATATATATATATATATATATATATATATATATATATATATATATATATATATTGTGTGTATTTAGGCAGCATTTTTTCATTAATACATGTCTCATTAAATAATATAGATAAGCGTTGTCTATATATTTTTTATCAGACTATATGAAAAAAACTTGCATAAAATATATAGACAACGCTTATCTATATTATTTAATGAGACATGTATTAATATATATATATATATATATATATATATATATATATATATATATATATATACACGCCGAAATATACAAATACTAAAATATTTGTTAAAATCGTACACGTTAAAAAGTTCTCAGTTTCAAGAAAGAAAAATCAAACCTGTACAGCGATTTAATATCTTAAAAAGATAAAACGCTAATCTGAACGCTACCGCGGTTTCGACCGCCAAGGTCTCATCAAAACCGCGGTAGTGTTCCGGTCAGTGTGTTATCTTTTTAATATATATATATATATATATATATATATATATATATATATATATATATATATATATAGTACGAGGCAAAAAACTGGACTCACCCATAAAAAGTCGGTTTTTGTTTTTTTACCAAGACAAGTGAGTAATAGAATTCGTTTAATACAGGTGTGCATATGTACATTATACAAGTCAAAAAATGATTTAGTATTTTGTTGGGTAACCTTTTGTTTTAGTAACGGCCTTAATTCTTCAGGGCAGGATGGAAACTAAATTAATGTCCTTCGCCAGATATTTCCAGTATTTCTATAATTTTTTTTTAAGCGTTTCACCCCAAGCAAGGCGGGAAGCCACTAGCACGCAAGGAGTTACAGAGAGTTGGAGCTAGAGCAAATAAGAGTGATAGAGGAAAGGATGAAGAGAAGGATAGGATCAGGGCATCTGAAGACGTCGATTGACATTACATTTGAATAGTTGGAGATTATAGCTATCAGGGAAACAGGAAAAGGAGATGGAGTTCCACAGGCGAGAAGTGCGAGACATGAAGCTATTGGAGTAGAAGAGACGGCTACATTTAACAGTTTCGACAGTGAAAGGATGTTTATATATATATACATATATATATATATATATATATATATATATATATATGCGCGTATATATATATATATATATATATATATATATATGCGCGTATATATATATATATATATATATATATATATATATATATATATATATATATATATATATATATATAGTTAAATTCCCAGATCAATTCTATATTATAAAGGTAATTTATTATAATTAGTTCTTACTATAAAGGTAATTTCCATTAACCAGAAAAAAATGGCTTGGACAGAAGTGTCTAACCTTTTTAAATTTGGATTTTTCATGTAACTATAACAGCAGAGATATTTCGATTTAATTTTTGCCTTGAAAAAGTCGGAAGACGAAACGCGTCGGTAAAATCTAAGATTTTTCCAATTGTCATTTTATACCATATATATATATATATATATATATATATATATATATATATATATATATATATATATATAAAGAACAGAAAGATATATAATCCGGTGTTCTTATTTGATATTTTTTATTTTTATTTTTTGCAAAAGAGTGCTCAATGTAAATTTACAGAGCATAAATATTATAAATTAACTGATTATAAATATAAATATTATAAATTATAATATAGATTATAGATTATAATATTTATTTATGATATTATATAGATTATAATATCATAAATATTATAAATTAACTGATATGGTTTCTTCGCTACTCAGTAATAACCATGTTTTAAAAACTGAAGCTAAAAACTTCAAATTTAATTATATAATTAAATTAAAAGCATTAGTTCTGTTTCATCTTCAAGCGAATTTTGGAATAACTTATTTTAAACGCACATATAAATTCATAATTTCCTGTTTCCAAGGATACGGAGAAATCCAATCATTCAGACAGGGGCGGTAGCGTGTTCATTTTTATTAAATATTGTTATAAGTTATGCTCGAAAAAGAGGTTAAGTTTAGGGAGTGTAGGGATGTATTTTTCAACGAATTCTGACACCCGTTAAATGCATGTCTCCTTTTTTTATCTTTTTTTTTTTTTTATTAGCGGCAAAAATTTTTTTGGCGTTTTTTTCGTACTTGTATACTTAAAGATTCTTTCTAGGGGTGTTTGTGTTAGAATACGTTTTATTTAACTACAATTTTAAAATATTTTTACTTTTAATTACTAATAGACTGTATTTCTATTTAAAACAATTAAATGTAATATAATTACTTAAATTATTTAAAATTATTTTTTCATATCAAATATAAGTATATATATTACCAGCTCCCATTTTTTTTTTTTTTAATATCATTTAAGGAAAATTTTTAGCAATGACGTCAAACAATAGCTATTTCATTTCTTTGATTCACTAAATTTTTATTTGTTATAAACTTAGTAATATATAGTTTCTCATGTATGCACAAAGGACATGGGTCATTGATTGACCTACATATTGTAGCTTTTCTTATTAATTTCCATTTTACTGTAGGTGTTTTATTGGATTCTTTTAAGTGCCAGAAATATTTTGAAACGGATGTCTGATTTCTGTATTTATTTATCCTAAATGAAGTTTGATGTTGATTGAACCTCCTTTTGAACTCATGGCTTGTGCAACCTATATAGATTTTCATGTTTTCGTGATTCTCAATAGATGAGATATTGTATTGGTATACTAATGATTCCGTGCGAAATTTATTTTGTAGAGGACAGTTATGAGGATTTCTACAGTTACATAATTTTTGTTTATCTTCATCTCTTTTTATTTTTATTTTTGTATTGTCTAAAATTCTTTGGTTTTGGTCTAAGTATTTATTGAAGATATTAGCATTATCTTTCTTAATAATTTTTTTCTAAATTTTCAGTACAGCTGTAACTTAATTTTAGTGTATTTTTATTGAAAATAGTACTTAGTTTACTTTCTCTAGGAAAGTGCTTAACTAATAATGCAAGGAATTTTTGTCCTAATTTGTTCTTTACCATTTGGTTGTATGGGGGTGTATACCAAATTATTTTTCTACTTCCGTTTTTTCTATGCTTTCCATTTTCATTTTTTTTATATAAGTTAGTTTTTGGTTTTTGTAGCCACGATCTTTTAGAGCTTTATTATAGAAATTAGTATGTTCATAGAAAATCACCTCATTTGCTGAATTCTTTTTCCGATAGATAACGGTATATGCTTAATTATAGATGGAGGATGATTTGATTTAGGGTGTATATATAAAGGATTGGTATTGTTTTTTTTTATAAGGTATGTATACATTTTTCATTAAAACTAATGTTATATCAAGGAAGATAACTTTTTAAAATTTAGTCCTTACCGTAATTTTTAAGTTCAGTCTTTTAAATTCTTTATATAATATCTTTCTAATTTTATCGACTTTAAAGTTAGTAGAGTTCTATGTATAAACCAATGTCAGTTATATTAATTTCACGGTAGGCTGTGTACTTGAATAATATTAAAAGACCTATAAGATCAGAAGACTCAGCTGAGTCTAGTGATCCCATTGTGATGTCAAAGTGGTCATATGGATTTTTTATCCATTGCTCACCTTTATGTATCAGTATCGATTTTTTTGCATTTATGATAATCTTTTCTTCTTCAGTAATATCCGTGTACTGGGTAGCAAAGTCCAACGCATTCATGAACAGTTATTTAGATATTGATTGATAATAATTTTCAATATCAAACTGCATTAGCGTACAGTTCGTTTTCTCCTTTATGTCAGCAAACCAGTTTGTCACGTCTTTGGTATTAATCCAAAGTTTCAGGCCTATTTTTCTTTAATTTATTGATTTACTCTTTCAAAGATCTTTTTACTATTTTTTCCGATATCAGGTCTTGTTGGGTTTATTATCCTTGTAGTCGGATTAGGCTCGAAATCTGGTTTGTGGTCCTTTAAGGTTATATAGCACTCTCTTTCATTTAGTTGACCTACTCTATCACTAATCTTCAGTTTGTATTGTCGTTAAATAATACATCCCTACCCTCACTAAACTTAACCTCTTTTTCGAACGTAACTCATAATGGATACAACAATAGTTAATAAAAATGAACACGCTACCGCCCCTGTTTTGAATGATTGGATTTCTCTGTATCCTTGGAAACAGGAAATTATGAATTTATATGTGCGTTTAAAACTCCGTAAATTTAAAAATAAGTTATTTCAATATTCGCTTGAAGATGAAATGGAACTAATGCGTTTAATTTAATTATATAATTAAATTTGAAGTTTTTAGCTTCACTTTTTGAAACATGATTCTCATACTGACCTGCATTCAAGAATCTCGGGATATAGCTGCAGGAATATGTACTGACGCTTTTCGCCGTCGTCTTTCATCTCTTAACCGGTCAATACAACTGATTTCAAAATTACTGATACAGCTCTGGCACAAATATTAACAAAAGTTGTTTCTATCCAGAGTCTGAGGCATGACCGTCCGATAGTCCTTTGTCCATTGTTAAGCTGGCGATACATGAGGACCTTAAGTATTCTGTCAACACTCATCCCAGTGATGAGATCTTTATGTATAAAATGGATATGATGTATTTTTTAATTCAGCTAGTACTTTCAAATGCTTCACACATTCATCTTCGGGCTGTATTTTTTCCTTTAGAATCAAAACTGGAAGACGAAATAAATGTGTTGCAGACCGAAAGTACTAGCTGAATTAAAAAATACACCATATCCATTTTATACATAAGGATCTCATCATTCAGTGGATTATTAGTAGTATAATGCTTATAATTATGTCTACTAGCTACTAACTACTTTAAGCTAGCTCCTGTAGAAGGTTCTTGGTTCGGCTTTCGTCACAATAGGTAGGGAGGAGTAGATGCGTTACGCAACAATAAACTTCAGAAGAACTCAAAATTGACCGCTGCATTTAAGTATTGCATTAATATTTAAGCTTACCTTTTAAAAGTTCAGCGATAATTTTTCTGCTGCCACTTAATTTATAGACAATTTGATGTACGTAGGTCCTTACTTTCGATAAAAACAATTATTTCTATTTCATGGTTGACTTGCGCTGGATTTCGCAATTAATTTCGATTATTCCCAAATTTATTTCCAAGATA
The DNA here is from genome assembly GCA_964036315.1 of Acanthosepion esculentum. Classification (NCBI taxonomy): domain Eukaryota; kingdom Metazoa; phylum Mollusca; class Cephalopoda; order Sepiida; family Sepiidae; genus Acanthosepion; species Acanthosepion esculentum. The sequence goes on along the minus strand of OZ038509.1, from coordinate 20,636,968 downwards.
TAAAAATTGGTATCTGTCTATATTTCTGCCTGTGCCATGTGTCCTCAAGGACACATAGCACAATGGATAAAGGCATTAGTTAGATCCAGTCACAGGACCTAAAGAGTATAAGTTCAATACCCAGTTAAGGCAGTGGAGAACTTGTAGAGTGGAACAGAAGATAACTGATAACTGACATCCATTAAAACATGGCACGTGGAACTAGAACAGTCTACCCCAGTGAGCAAAACAAAGGTTTCAATTCAACATTCCAACCACCTGAAGAAGGCCGGAGCGTACAACGGCCGAAACGTTGTAATAAATATGGCAACGACAAAGATGAGGACAAAAGTCTGAATAATGTAAATAGTATACATAATACCTCATCTCAGAAATATAGACAGATACTGAAGAAGGCCGGAGTGTACAACGGCCGAAACGTTGTAATAAATATGGCGACGAAGATGTGGATAATTGTCTGAATAATGTAAATAGTGTTTATAAAAATTGTTATCGTACACAAAAAAATAAAAATTCATCGCCAAAACTCTAGAATCCAAAATTTCGGGATTACGATTCCGGATCAAGCCCATAATATTTTTAACTTGCTCATTAAGTCGGTCTGATTCCAGCATGGGATGATATGTTGGGCTACGGCCTCTAAGAGCGAAGTTGAAAAAGTGTGACAAAGTGACACACTGACATTCGCATTTATTATATATATATATATATATATGTGTGTGTGTGTGTGTATTTGTGTGTGTGTGTCTGTGTGTTTACTTATGCGTATGTATATACTTGCAACCGTTTGAATTGATTCACTTTTCTCCCCAGTCGTCAACATTTTAGACTGAGAGACAAGGCCTGTCATTTGTTAAACGGGCCCTGAAGCTGTTCAGCTGTTTTTCTTTTTTCCCCCCTCCCAACCCAGACAATGAATTTCAATTTTGATGGGTCTGTTGATGGTGCTAAGGCAGGCAAACAGTTGTGTAATTTTCTTGTGATGATAGAGATTACATTTAAAATAAGATTAGCGAATGGGTAGTCTTTTTGGGGGTGGGGGGTGGGGGGTAGTTTTTCTTTGTTCACAGCCAAGTACTGTTAACCAAATTGGTTTTTACGCTGTAGATATAATACTCCAAGCTGTATCTTTTCATGACACTAATAGGATAATATCATGGCATTCCCTGATGTGTACAGTTCCTTGTATGCGTCTTACACATTTATTATGAATCTATGATAATATATATATATATATATATATATATATATATATATATATATATATATATATATGAAAAGATTACTTAACTTTTAAATATAAATTTTATCCCGATATCGATGTTTCTTGGTAATATTTCTTGTCTTCGGGGGGTTGTAGTTTTAAGTGGAATTTCCAATTTTTTCACTTTGTTCAGCGTCTTTATATATACATATAAAAGAATTACCATATTTGACGGCATATAAGACGCACTTTTTTTTTTTACCAAAAATATTTTTTAAATTCTCCTGCGTCTTATATGCCATATGTAGGTTTAAAATTAGCGATAGTCCGCCGAAATTAGCTACTTGGCAACTGCTATTAGCTTAGACTTTAGAGTAACTTTCATACACCTACTGTCATTATTTAAAAGGCTATTATGCAGATTAAAAGTGTTTCAGAGGTTTCAGACTCGATGAATTACTTAATTATAATTATCAAATCCTCCTAACAATTTCTATCATTTATATATCATTGCTTGAACCGGCTTCTAATGCTCAAGTTTGAGCGGCTTGGTGATAGTAGTCGTGGCTCCGGGGGCACCGTCCTATGGTTAGAGAGAATCTCAGTTGAGTTCCACCACGGAATTTGTGAGCGAGTCTGATTTGCCATCTCTTCGTCACCGAGGTCCGTTGGAACAGTTGGTATGACGTTTGCTTGATAACCTAACTGTCCGGGTTTCAATTCTCGGTAGTGGATGCGCACTGCTGATGAGTCCTAAATATATATTCTGTTGAGGTTTCAGACTCGATGAATTACTTAATTATATATATATATATATATATATATATATATATATATATATATATATATTATATGTAATTATTGGCGATTATTATTAATATAAGCAGATATGAATGTACGTGAGAGATTCATGGACGATTGAAGTTTATGAGCAGTAAATTCGACCTTGCCAACCGAACGATCCTCAGTGGCCGAATCGGTTAAAAAGGCACGTCAGGCTATATGTATAGGATACAGGTTCGAATCCTGTCGGAGGACGAATATTTTCTATGAAAATTTCTCGGTCATTCAGGCCGGTAAATGTTATTTAATACTGTTTATTATAAACAGAGCATTTAATTAAATACTTGTATCTATAAAAAAGAATAAATAAAAATGTCTTTAAATAATTGTCGGACTTTGTCTGCTTCATAATATATATATATATGTATTTATTATTAATAGTATATACAAAGTAACCAAAAAGTTCTGTCCGTTTTTTGATTAGTCATTGAATGAAGTTGAAATATATACGAAATGCGTGTAGCAATTGTTTTCAAATTCGGACAGCCGGAAGTAGGAACATCAGACGTTATGAAAAACACGCGCACCGTGCCCGGCCATCAGTTATAAGCCGGACAGCTGTGAGAAGGATGGAAGTGTCTAGAGATCTCGTTCGGGGCTGTTTGCTTTACGACTTCAAAGTGGGCTTATCAGCAGCTGCATCAAGTCGCCGCATATGTCAAGCGTTTAGGGATAGTGTTGTGGATGAATGTACTACAAGGCGTTGGTTTCGAAAATTCAAGTCGGGAGATTTGTCTCTCCATGATGAGCCTCGCAGTGGACGACCGCAGGTCTTGAATGACGGAGTCCTGAAGGCGGCCATTGAAGAGGACAGTAGTCTAACGTGTGGTGAACTTGCAAGACAGTTCAACGTTTCCGATTAAACAGTTAGACTTCACCTGCACCGCCTAGGTAAAACGTACAGATTGAGCATGTGGGTTCCGCAAACGCTGTTGGAGGTCCACAAGGGACACCGAGTGGCAGCCTGCGTATAGCTGCTTTCTCGGCACCATACCGCATCCTTATTCAATCAAGTGTTTACCAGTGATGAAAAGTGGGTTCTGTACGAAACTCCCAAGCGTTCCAGACATTAGTTGTCTCCTCAGGATGGTGTCCCACACACCGCAAGACCGCCTATGCACCCACGCAAGATTATGCTTTGTCTCTGGTGGACAGGTCGTCAAGTGGTTCATTATGAACTGCTACCAACGGGCCAAACGGTCACTATACTCGCAGCAATTGAAACGTGTGCAACAGGCATTGCGCCAGAAGGAGCCAGCACTGGTGAATCGCAAAGGTGTGCTTTTACTCCATGACAACGCCAGGCCGCATGTCGCGCGAGTGGTCAGGGATACCATACAGCAACTTGGGTGGGAGACTTTGTGTCATCCACCTTATTCAAATGACCTTGCGCCACTCCCTGGATAATCATCTTCGTGGGAAATCCTTCACCAATGAAGCAGACTTGCGCAAAGCCCTCACGGACTTCTTTGCGTCAAAACCCCCGAGTTCTACCGCAAGGGCATTGAACAGCTGATGACAGGTTGGCAGAAGGTGCTGGATGCCGATGGCGATTACTTCGAAGACTAAATATAAGTTACGCATACTGTGAAGCGTTTTCTTTTTTTCCTTTAAAAACGGACAGAACTTTTTTTGGTTACCTTGTATATTTCAGCATTCTTTAAATAAACAATATTTTAAATATTTAAAAATTATTTTTTTGCATATTTAAAGAATATTTTCAAGTTCTGTCCGTTTTTTAAAATTACAATACAATCTTAAAATAGTTTTGGCTCATTAAAAATAAGTAAACAAGATATAAAACTACGAGTTGTTTATACAATATATTTATTTCAACTTTCTTCAAACAGACAATTTTTTCATGTTGAAATCAACTCCAATGTTAAATCGGAACCATCGGTGACCCAACGTATCACGGGTAGTGCAGTAGTCTTTAAATAATTTTCGGACTTTGTCCATTTCATTATATATATATATATATATATATATATATATATATATATATATATATATATATATATTATTAATAGTATATATATATACTATTAATAATAAATTGATATAGTAATTTATATATTAATATATAAATTGATAATCCGTACGGATAATAGAGGTTATAAATTCAGAGAGCTCAATGTAAGAACAGAGCAAATAATATGAAATATTATGAAAGCGGAGACTTTAGAAACCCATTGTAATATTTTATTTCGAAAAACGGATACTGCGGTTTCGTCTCATCAGACCAAAAGGTTTTGAACAATCCCAGGCACAAGCAAAAAACGAAATATTTAAACATAAAACATGCTTTAAAATAAAGATTCAATATGGTAGAAGGGGGAAAGAAAAAGAGAAAGGGATAGAAAAAGGAAGAGATATGTATGTCTACAGATATATAGGGCAGTAATATAGAAAGAGAATCGTTTTGGGTCATTTAGTTGGGTGTTGTCTCCAGGAGATGTTAAGTGTAGCTCTCAACATCCGAGTGTAAGTTCCATCAAACTTAAATTCTATGATTTTATTTAACGTACTAGCAGTGGTACCGTACATTAAAACAGCCTCTACAGTGGCTCGAAAGAATCTCTGAGGTTTGTCTGGTAGTTCAGATTTCCAGATGACATCCATTTTATTCAAGATGGCATAGATAGCTATGCAAATTTCAGTAGAATTTATTTCACTTCCTCGATATGAAAAAGATTCGGAAGATTTTATTAATTCACCCGAGACAGTTTGTATTTATCCTTGCTGGTTGAAGCTTTGGAATTCAGTTTTAGAGGCATTGACATAGAGTCCAAAATCGTTAACTGCATTTTCTAGATGATGTAGGAGAACTGTGGCATTGGTAATGGCGTGTGCAATAATAGCTAGATTATCTGCATAGGTATTATCGGTCAGCTTTTTTGCAGGATATCGACTTGAGAGTTTTGGTGATAAAGTAAAACCTAGATGATGATGCTTGTTGAGAGAAGTTCTCAATACGTAGTCAAGGGTGATAACAAAGAAAAAAAAGGTGCAATGCTGTCACCCTGAAGGACCCCTGTTTAATGTCGAAGAATCTAGTGTCTCCGTCTGGGGATCTTGTGGCTGACTTCACCACATTAATTTAACTTTAGATTAGGAAACAGGGCTGACGCAGAAAAGAATAAGCCAAAGACATTGTTACACATAAAATATGTATTTAACAAGATGTACAATATCAAACAATGATGTGAAAGTGTTATGGTCCTAGTTCCTTGTACCACGGTGATGGTCCAAGGTTAGAACCAATGAAGAAATAACTCGAACACAGGTATGGAATAACAAGATATATTATAACAGAAATATAATACAAAGAAGTAGAAGTATTAGTAATGACTATCAGATTTGGTTAGAGTGAACTATGTTGTCTCGACAAGTATCACTATTGCAATGTTCTTACAATCATCTCCTCCTCCCTCTTGAGAGGTGCAGTATTTATAATGTCCGGAATAGTCCATTATTATTATTATGGGTAAGTTCCCATAACAGAAAGAAAGCATGCATTTAAGTAAGAAAAGGTTGAATAAAACAAGAGTTGTCTCTCTTTAACTGTTATTTTAGTATTTCAAAGTTCACTGGAAGAATGTTCATGAGAGTCTCTCATAATGTTTGTACTTGTAAGCTTTTGCTGTGTAAGAAAAGATTATGTGAGTGTATACAAGGTATGTTCAGCATGTGAGTGGTGTGTGTGAGTGAGAAGGTTGGCACATGGTTTCAAATGTCGTGGATTCGTTTGGCAGCTGAATTCTCACTAAAAAGGGTTAGAAAATTCTTGCTTAAATAAGTGACTATAGGCTCCAGATCGCTGCGCGGCAAGAATTATTCTTCACGTGCAGACGATCTGATTGGTTGGCATAGACCAATCAGCGAGCGAGCTTTGGGGAGACTTAAGAAAGCTTCTGTGATCCGTTTCTCCCAAAAGTGCACAAAACTGACTACATAAAAATAGAGCGATTACAAAATTGTCGCATTGCTGCGATTTGTAAATTGCCTATAATAGCATAGTGGTGATTAATTAACCAATAAAGGCTTGCCGTTGTATGTGATTTGTATTTGCATGTATGTATGTATGTATGTATGTATGTATGTGCGTGAGAGACTCGCACAATACCAATAAAATGTTAAATTTTCTTTGCATTGAAGTTTGTTTTATAAAGTAACTAAGTGTTTGGAGTGCGTTGTGAAATGTGTGGACAGACTTACTTTATGACGGTCAGCCTTCCGTGTTTGTGAATTCGTAGACAATGATTTAGTAGCCGGTTTCTGGTTAATACCTTCTATTGTGTGCGAGAACAAGGCCTTAGTTGGCGGCTGCTGGCTGTCTCTCTTCCATTGTGTGCGTGTGTGTGTGTGTGTGTGTGTGCGTGTACGCACGTGTAGATCAAACTGGCTTCCAAAATTGTTCTGAGCCGAGAGAATCTGTATGCTTCTATTGGCTTAATATCCGTAAGGGGATTCAAAATCTAATTTCACATAGAAGCGCGAACTTTTTGAATACAAGATTTTCATTGGTTAGAAAATAATTTCACATTGGCCTGCGAAAATCTTTTTCTCGAATTTGAGGGAGTGGTGAAAGGAGTTATGATTGTTGTTTTCTAAATGGTCCAAAAAATAACACGTGGTATGTCTACAACTACGTCCGCAAGTATTTTGACGGTACTTGCCTTTGTAATGAGTGTATATCCAACGAAATTTCTGATGGGATTTTATTGGTTGAAAAATATATATAAGATTTAATTCCTATACGTTGTTGCGGGCCGGTGAACGCGTTGAGAGGTAAACACGTGTGTCTCCTGAAATGTCCACAACGAACATAGTACACTCGGAATGTGAGTTCACGTAAAGAAACAACGATATATAAGTACAACAAATGATAATGTATTAACAACAAAAAGGGTTACAAGTGACAAAGACAATAATGTGTGTAACAAATGAATGTGGTAAATTTTTGGTCCAAAGTTGGTGAAGTGAGTGAATGTGGGTATGTACGCGTGAGTGTATTTATTGTTCATGCGTTTCTCAAAAAAGAAAACGCGTTCTTCCGCGAGAAACATGTTGACGTAAAAAGTAAGAAGAGAATGATAAAAATTATCGCAAGAAACAAGAACCGATATTAAAATGATAGGTGTTTTCTCCATATCTGTTTTGGTCCAGGTTAGGATCAAGGAAGAACAACACGAACACAAGAGTAGAAATAACGAAGATATATTACACGGAATAATAATACAAGATGTGGAAGGTGTTAGTATGACTGTCAGTCTGGTTTGGAGTGAACTATTATCGGCTCGACTCGATTCGTCTCTCTCTCTCTTGAGAGGCGTAGTATACATAGTGTTAGGAAGAGTTCAGTCAGTAGTTATAGGTAAGGACCCATAATAGATAGATAAATAGATAGATAGATAAAACATGAAAATAGTGTTATGGTCCAGGTTAGGACGAAGGAAAGAACAACACGAACACAAGAGTAGAAATAACGAAGATATATTACACGGAATAATAATAGAAGATGTGGAAGGTGTTAGTATGACTGTCAGTCTGGATTGGCGTGAACTACTATCGGCTCGACTCAATTCGTCCCTCTCTCTTGAGAGGCGTAGTATACACAGTGTTAGGAAGACTTCCTTCTGTAGTTATAGGTAAGGACCCATAACAATATCCATAGAAATTAATATTACGAATGTATATGCTTATAAAGCTCCGTAAATTTCAAAGTTAGTTATATCAAAATTCGCTTGAGGATGAAACAGAACTAGTTACTTTAATTTAACTTAATTTCTATAATTGAATTGAAGTTTTAGCTTCTGCTTTTGAAACATAAGGACTCTTATGTAGCGATGGAATCATTTTTGAATATATATATATATATATATATATATATATATATATATATATATATATATATATATACACATTTCATTATAAACGACAGACAAGGTGCTTTTATTTAGTTTATTATACAATTTCTCATGCGATCTAATAATTTTTTTCTTTTCGGGTGATAATAGCTCAGTTAGATCTCATTTAAATATTCATGGAGACCTACCGGACACTATTCGGAACATACTTGTCGACAACACTAATATAATAGCATCATCCACATGCAAAAAAGGCTAAAAATAATGGAAGTCTTATTAATAAAAACAAACAAACCAACACTTAATAATATTAACTTTGAACATTATATTTTATAAAGCATACATACAACAAACTATTTCTAATTTTAACAGTTAAAATATAATCCTTGAAAATGGCTAAATGTATAGCCGAAAGCGCTCGGATAAAAATAACATTCGGACAGTTTTTATATAATTTATCATCCGAAAAGAAACATTATTAGATCGCATGAGAAATTGAATAAAAAACTAAATAAAAGCACCGTGTCTGTCGTTTTTAATGAAATGTGCATGAAAGAAGGATTGCTGCCTAAATACACAAATATATATATATATATATATATATATATATATATATATATATATATATATATATATATATATATATATATATATAATGGGTTGTTTGATTTATTGATTTATTGAAATTGTTATCTTTGATAATGGGTTATGTAAGCCGAAAGCTTTGATTGGATTTAAACATGTATTAATGTGGTGTTTTCCTTTCATCTTTCAACGATAATGTGATTAAGCTTATCAGACAATATGAAAGGAACTTACGTAAAATAAGTAGACAATATCTGTCTATATTATTTAATGAAACATGCATTAATATATATATATATATATATATATATATATATATATATATAGTGCTGTTCGATAAAAGTAACTCACCTGATTTTTTTTACTAAATGTTCTCTTCTCCGATGAAACGAAAGTTGAGCTACATTCAAGGGATAAGCGATCTAAAATCCGAAGAAGAAGCTTTGAAAGCTCTTTGAATTTAGCAGTAGGTACTGTCAAGCATCTGTTCAGTATAATGTTCTGGGGATGATTTTCTTTTCATGGAACTAGTTTCTTAAAACCTATTGAAAAGACCCCCAGGAGCGAGCAGTACAAGAGATTTTTAGAGTCTTGTCTGCTCCCTTCTGCTGAAAGGGTGCAAATCGACCCCACCAAGCTCATTTTTATGCAGGATAATGCTCCCTGTCACAAATCAAAATGGATGAAGGAATACTTTGATGAGAAGCGGGTGAGTGTTATGACATGGTCGCCCCAATCTCCTGGCCCCCATAGAAAACTTATAGAGCATTATAAAGTACAGGCTCTCGAGAAAGCAGTTGAGCAACAAAGGGGATTTAATTGTGAATTTCATATCCGAATGGAATTCAATGCTTGGAGATGAGATTTGCCAGAACCTAGTCAAGTCAATGCCAAAAGGGGTTGAAAAGGTTATTCAAAATAAAGGAGGTCCCATAGATTATTAAGTATTTCGAACTATATTACCTATCATAAATAAATTATACCTCTATTATTCTTTATTTAAAGCTGTTCGGTTATGTTTCTATTGATTACTAGTTGCAGGAAATAAGTGAGTCACTTTTTTTTGCACAGAGTTTTTCCCTAAATCTCATTTATATCCAAAATTATAATTATCAATAGAATACCTTAGGATGAGTAAACTTTTTTACTAGGTAAGGGGAAGGGGTCTTTACATTATAGTAAGATTCAAAATTAGTTTGACACCAAAAACAATAGGCGAAACGATTTTTAAGTAAAAAAAATCAGGTGAGTCACTTTTATTGAACAGCACTGTATATATATATATATATATATATATATATATTTAAAGACATTTATATTATGTTTAACGTTCTTTTTATAGATACATGTATTTAAGCAAATGCTCTGTTTTATAATAAACAGTATTAAATAACATTTACCGGCCTGAATGTCCGAGAAATTTTCATAGAAAATTTTCGCTCTCCGACAGGAATCGAACCTGTATCCTATACGGAACCATCATCTGTGGCCGAAAGGTTAAGGCACATCACGCGAAATGATGCTTCCGTATAGGATACAGGTTCGATTCCTGTCGGAGAGCGAAAATTTTCTATGAAAATTTCTCGGACATTCAGGCCGGTAAATGTTATTTAATACTGTTTATTATAAAACAGAGCATTTGCTTAAATACATGTATCTATAAAAAGAACGTTAAACATAATATAAATGTCTTTAAATAAATTGTCGGGCTATGTCCAATTCTAATATATATATATATATATATATATATATATATATATATATATATACAAAATATAATATTGTTGCGGAGTGATTAGTTTGTTTGAATATATTTTTGATTAGAACGATATTTTTAGTTTGGCTGCGTGAACAAAATTAACATCTTTACACAAACATTTAGATTATTTGCATGGCACAAGGCTGTCAAAACCAAAATATAAAACAACAATATGTATTCTCGAAGTAACAAAATTTTTTTATATCAACAATATACAAAACTAAAGAATGAATTCACTCAGGTAATTTAAACTGAGTTGCAAATTGTTAAATTGATGTTTATCGCACCCAAAATTGTTTTATGGCAGGCAAAAGTGTTTCTTCAATGGTGCACAAAGCGTATGTTAATAATATGTAGCTTTTATAATTATTAATGTAGCAGGAGTTATTTACCTTTAATTGCTAAATTGTTTTGCTTAAGGTGGGTTCAAAGCAACTTGTTGAGTGAGAGGAAATTTGCATAAATATATTGAAGTATCTTGCCGCTCAAATTCGTTCACCGTAGAGGAATGACATCGGTTGAGATGAATTGAATGAGTGAGTCCTGGGAGGCGGAGATTATGTTGATGGGTTTGGTTTATTTTACAGTATATCAACCTCAATGGGTTATTTAATGCCGACAACATATTTAGGATAGATTCGTATGAATAGAATATGTATTCTTTGGTTTAGATTGGTTTGGTTTATTTTGTTTTACGGCATATCAACCTCAATGGGTTATTTAATGCCGACAACATTTTTAGGATAGATTCATATGAATAGAATATGTATTCTTTGGTTTAGATTGGTTTGGTTTATTTTGTTTTACGGCATATCAACCTCAATGGGTTATTTAATGCCGACAACATTTTTAGGATAGATTCATATGAATAGAATATGTATTCTTTGGTTTAGATTGGTTTGGTTTATTTTGTTTTACGGCATATCAACCTCAATGGGTTATTTAATGCCGACAACATTTTTAGGATAGATTCATATGAATAGAATATGTATTCTTTGGTTTAGATTGGTTTGGTTTATTTTGTTTTACGGCATATCAACCTCAATGGGTTATTTAATGCCGACAACATTTTTAGGATAGATTCATATGAATAGAATATGTATTCTTTGGTTTAGATTGGTTTGGTTTATTTTGTTTTACGGCATATCAACCTCAATGGGTTATTTAATGCCGACAACATTTTTAGGATAGATTCATATGAATAGAATATGTATTCTTTGGTTTAGATTGGTTTGGTTTATTTTGTTTTACGGCATATCAACCTCAATGGGTTATTTTAAATGCCGACAAAATGTTTATTGCTGGTAATATTTTGTTTTGTCAAAAATCTATTTCTGATAATTGCACCAGTGGAAGGATCGGTGCTCGCACCGAGGCCAGCGCAACCGACGGTTGCGGGGCTGAGGAAAATGTTTTGTTCCTGTCCCGGACATACTTGCTCGGGTGCCCACCTAAAAATTGACCTTGTGCCACATCTCGTTCTAGTGAAGGGACAGAGTAAATATCGCATATTACGCACAGATTATTACAGTATATCACGTTTCTTAAGATCCTAAAACCATGATTGTGATTCTGTCGAGATAAGTAAAAAAAATCAATTAAAAAAACAAACAAAAAACAGTTACTACAAGGGGAATAACTTTAGATACAGTAATGTGAGTTTTTCCCCTTGTATTATATAATTGCATTTTACGGCCACATAAAAATAATTTCTTAAAGTGTTTTCTTAAGTCATTTCACCCCAAGCAAAACAGTAACGCCACCAATAAGTAGGTATTTACAGTACAGAGAGTGAAAGTGAAAGAAAAGACTGGGCAGAGGGAAATTTAGGAAAGGACAAAACATGAACGGGATTCAAGAAGATAAAAGATGGCGATTGATGTTGCATATAAATTTTGTTAATCATTTCACACCAAGCAAGGCGGGAATGCCACTAATACGCAGGGGTTTACAGGGAGTGAAAGTGAGAGAAAAGACTGAGTATAGGGAGGATTGAGGAAAGGAAAAAAAGATGAACGGGATTCAAGAAGATAAAAGATGGTGATTGATGTTGCATTTAAATTTTGTTAATCATTTCATTAAAAATTGAAATAGAGCTGAGTAAGCTAGAAGGAACTTTGGAATTCACATGATTTTGGTTGAAGCAGCAGAACCCTGTGATAATCGCATGCGAAGTCGTAGGGCCGAGGGTCAGTTATAACCAGCTGGGTTTTTCTATATAAACACGTAGTTATGCTGAAAAAGGCAGACTGGAGAAAATTCTTGAAGAGAAGAGAGAATTGGCCCGGGCAAGTGTTGGGAGGAGCAACGCCACTATAACTTTAAGCCCCGCACAGAAATCTTTATCCCACCATCGCAAGAGTCATATATCGTTCTGAGACAATTTAACAACAAGTTAATCCCATACACTCTCTCTCTGTCTAGAATCCAGTGTATGAGTTTTTACGTTAAATACTTTTCTTTTCTGTAACCCATTTCTTTTCTCTACTATTCTTTTCTGCTATATAAAAGACATTAACAATTCAACCAGATATATAATTCTTTTTTTTTGCTGCTTTCTAAATTTCTTAGCGCAGACTCCCCAGCCGTGTCTACATCTTCAGTCGACCGTGAATGGACGGACATCACTTCTGCTTTCTGGATGAAACAAATCACAACGTAGGCAGGAAGCAGGATTAAACCTGCAGACCGGTCGAATAATCTATAGATGCTCAGGGGACCTAAGGCCACTCCCTTAAGTTCAGTTAGGACCGAGTAGACACCTCAACCCAGAGGATGGGGGGCCGGGGTGAAAGAGCTAGAAATGGTTAAGAAATAACAAAACAAGAGGTTGCAGATAAATCGTGTATTGAACAGTAAATACAACAGAAGTGTCTTACACAACTTGGGAGTGTGTATCGGTTGACCAATGTTCAGTCTATATCACTTTTATATATAAGGCCCCTCAACCCCAAGGGGGTCGTATGTGGCACAAGGCCAGTTTAGCGTGGGTTTTCTGAGCCTGTAGGATTGGCCAAAAATATTCCTTTTGAACCCGTATAAGCAGGTTCAGGGCCTGTCTACCTCCCTGGACGTAACTTTGCCCTTTGGCAAAGCTTCATCCAGGGGAGGTAGACTGTTTGACAGTAATGAATGGTCTATGTCACCATTCCCCTGGGGCTTACTTTCCTACTGACTTTATAGTAAGTGGAAGAGTTCACAATAGACTCATTAGAGGAAGGACACTACACTACAACAGTAAGTAAAATAATCAATAGAAATGATACAGAACTCTACAGAGATGACGGACTCATAATCTTGAGAAACTGTAACAAACAAAACACAGACAAAACTAGAAAAACAATAATAAAATTTTCAAAAATATGGGATTTGACATAAACATAAAAACTAACCTAGTAAAAACAGAACCAGTGAATAAACTTATACCAAAGCTTTATTGCACTTTACTCTCACTACTCGTCTACTGATGGATAGTACAGGGTGCTTTTTATACCTCCGAGATCTTAAGGGGAGGTAACTGATGATTTATCAGTACACCGTTATCAACAATCAAGCAGATACCAAAATTAATTAACCACAGGTTTTCCAACAATTCTTCCAATGAAACCATATTTAATGAAGATAAAAAAGACTATGAAACAGCACTGAAATAGTGGATTCCTGGCAACACTCACATACACACCACACAGCAAAAAAAAAGCCAACAGGAGGAGAAACATCACATGATTCAACCCACCATACAACAAAAATGTAAAAACAAACGTAGGGAAAATATTCATCAAACTCATACACAAACACTTCCCTGCTTCAAGTACATTATCAGACTTTGGTGTAAACCTTGGTTTTGGCTAACATCAAAAGTATCTTTGATATTTTTTGATTGGCCAAAATTATTTTATTTCATTTTTTTGAAGTTATATATGGAGCCTGTCTTATTTTGGTAGATCTATAGTTATAAATAAGTAGGCTCTGGTCCCACAAAATTTTGGTAGATTTAGGGTCATAAATTATGGTCATTTATGGTCATAAATAAATTTATGGTCATAAATAAATTTTGGTAGATTTATATTCATAAATAAGTAGGTTCTGGTCTTGCAAACTTCCGGTGCTTTTCGGCCAGGGTCAGTCTTTTCTTCTTCTTCCTCTTTTTATTTCAGATTTACCTTCTCGGTAGTTGAGAGAGAAGTATAGAAAGAGAAGTTCATATATATATATATATATATATATATATATATATATATGCAAGTTTCATTAAAAACGACAAAACAAGGTAGTACGGTTAAGTTTTTTATTTAATTTTTCTTGTGTACGAACAAGAGCTTTCTTTGCTGGACAAAGGGTGTGTAAGAACTGTCCAAATGTTTTATTTTTCCGAGCGCTTTCGGCTATACGTTTAGCCATTATCAAGGATGATTTGATTTTTCAGCTTAATTGAGTGTGTGCATTATGTGCATGCCTTAGTGTGTAGTAGGGGTGTTTTTAATTTCCAAATACGGTTAGCACGTTGTGGCTTTGTTCGTAGTTAATATTGTTAAGGGTAGGCTTTTTCTTTTTTATTATTAAGGCCTCCATTATTTTTAACCTTTTTTTTGTTCGTACACAAGAACAATTAAATAAAAAACTTGACCGTAGTACCTTGTCTGCCATTTTTAATGAAACTTGCATAAAAGAAGGATTGCTGCCTAAATATACATATATATATATATATATATATATATATATATATATATATATAGAGAGAGAGAGAGAGAGAGAGAGAGAGAGAGAGAGAACAAACAAAAGAGACAAGGGTTTTAAAAGAAAGCACAACAAATGCCTTATTTTAATTTGAATTCTTTTTATTTTTCTTTATGTACAGGGTATGATGGATAAATTGTCACTGTTTTATATTTTTAATCTCTTTGTGTTAACTTTTTGGGAAATGGACAAATTTATTTCATTATCCAGTATTCTTTTCTTTTTTCATTTTTTCATATGGCAGAAGTTATGCATGGAGCCCGTCATATATTGGTAGATTTATAGTCATAAATAAGTAGGCTCTGGCCCCGCAAACATCCAGTAATTTTTTCGGCTGGGTTCAGTCTTTTCTTCTATTTCCTGTTTTTATTTGAAGGTTGCTTTCAAGGTGGTTGAGAGAGAAAGAGAAAGAGAAGGATAAAGAGAAAGAGAAAGAGAAGGATAAAGAGAAAGAGAAAGAGAAGGATAAAGAGAAAGAACAAGGGGAAAGAGAAAGAGAAGGATAAAGAGAAAGAGAAAGAGAAAGATAAAGAGAAAGAGAAAGAGAAGGATAAAGAGAAAGAACAAGGGGAAAGAGAAAGAGAAGGATAAAGAGAAAGAGAAGGATAAAGAGAAAGAGAAAGAGAAGGATAAAGTGAAAGAGAAAGAGAAAGAGAAAGAGAAAGAGAAGGATAAAGAGAAAGAGAAAGAGAAGGATAAAGAGAAAGAGAAAGATAAAGTGAAAGAGAAAGAGAAAGAGAAAGAGAAGGATAAAGTGAAAGAGAAAGAGAAAGAGAGAGAAAACAAGAGATAAGGGTTTAAAGAAAAGTAATTGCCTTATTTTAACTTTGAATTCTTATTTTGTTTATATTATTTTTATATTTTATTTTATTTTCATCGGGTGTCACTATAAACACAACAAAGTAACCTTGCTACTATATATTTCTCATGAAGTCATGGCAATTCTCAGACGTTAAATAAAAGAAAGCATGGAGAGCCATGATTGCTAGCATCATGTTTTGAGAATGCAAAGTTCACATTGTTATTATTATTTCCTTTGATTTCTGTGGCAAACACATTTTCTTATAGGTCCCAACCAGAGACCTAAGGTCAGAAATGGCATCATGACACTTTCCACTGATCATGCTTTGTATAGCATCAGGGCATTTATTATTATTATTATTATTATTATTATTATTTTCATTACCGTCTGCAGGAACTATCATTTCAATAAGAAAGTTCATTCTATTTTTGTGGTTTTTGATCACTATGTCTAGGCAATTAGCTTTCATTGTTCTGTCTATGTGTATTGTAAAGTCCCATAAAATTGTTATAGGTTCTATCTCTGTAACCAGGTCTGGGTAATGTTCATACAAATTTATTTCTGTTTCCTACCCGTAATGGTTGCATATTTTTCAGTGCAGATATTGGCCAACTCTAACATGCCGAGTTTTATATTTAGTGGATGCCAATACTAAGCAACCTGATACAAGATGGTCAATTATTTCTAGATATTTATCACAGAATCTGCATTTCGGGTTAACATAATTTTTCAGTATGTGTGCTTGGTAATTTCTAGTTAACAAGCATTGGCCCTGTGCAGCAAGAATAAAACCTTTGGTTTCAGCTTTTAACCCTGCACTATCTAACCATTGACTATTATTATTATTATTATTATTTCCTTTGATTTCTGGTGTGTACACATTTCTTTCCGGGTCCTGCCCAGAGACCTAGGGTCAGAAATGGCATCATGACATTTTCCACTGAACAATTAAAAAAAAAACATATGATATTTTACATAGGTAAAACCCTTCGTAAGATGTGGGTTGTACTCGTGAGAACAATTTTTTGTATTTCTTTAAGGCATGGGCTTCCAGGGATCCTTTCAATGAGTCTGCTGGAATCTTTTTCAACCAATCCGAGGGTTCCCACTACAACAGGGATTGTTGATGTTCCCATTATTATTATTTTATTATTATTATTATCATCATCATCATCATCATCATCATCATCATCATTATTATTATTATTATTATTATTATTATGGTGGTGGTGGTGGTGGTGGTTGTTGTTGTTATTATTATTGGTGCTGCTGCTGTTGTTGTTATTGTTTTTGTTAAGAAGAAAAAGAAGATATTTAAACCAAATCATGAAATTCTTCGAGATACGGCAAAATGTGTACTATGCCTAATAGAGGCAAGGAAATAATTTTAAAATTATTAACCATAAACAGAATTAAGAAATTATTGTTTTTGGTTAATTTTAAAAATCAAAAATAACTTTTTTTTTTGTATTACTATTATTCACAATTATTGAATAAACAATAAATAAAAATAAAATGAAGTAACAAAAAAAAGTAAAAGAAATAAACAGTTGTTTATAATGTATTTATAACTGTCTATAATTTACTTTTAATATTTGTTGTTTTTATTAATTAAATTTATTTAAAAAGAAGTTTTCTTTTTACTTTCTTTTTTAAAACTAAAGAAAATTCACGTTTCGTTTGAGTCGACGTTTCGTGTTTTATATTTTACTTCCTGTGTAAGCCGAACAACATGGCGGTCGAAATCGAGTCTGCAGAGTAAGTCAGCTTTTATATTCGTTTTTTACGGTTATTTACCTTGTTCAGTGGTATTTTTTGTTTTAGGCGAACACTGACACCTTTGCTCAATTTTATGCAGGATGATTGATTTTCGTCCGCACAAACCTTTCTTTTGTTTTTTACCCTCAATACATAACTTCTTCAACTTTTAATAACGATTGTTACTTGTCTTTACGAAAGGAAGTGTACATGAGGATCTTTTTATTCTTTTTAAAAAAAATAAAACAAGATTAACTTTTTAGTTCAATAATCGATTGTTAAATATTTTTGAACGAAGAGTTTGTAAAAAGCATGTGTGCTTCAGACGTGTAGGTTTAATTTTAAACACATGAAACGAAAAAAATATTTATTTTTAAAAATTCAATTTAAAAAAATTTTGTGATTCTTTTTTTGTTTGTGATTAGATTTTAAATATTTTGTCTTTCGGAACCTTAAGTTAAAAGTACTTTTTATTTCGAGATAAAATCAACTTGTTTATTATTTATCCAGACATCGACCGAAACGATTTTCTTTTCACATACCAAATATTCATTTACCTCACCTCATATTATGATACACTTTTATTTATTAATAAATAAAACATGACTTGAGAATTTGTAAAATTGCATTGCTTGATATTTGAAATACTCATTTATTGCATAAATAATAAATAAATAAATTAGATATATAATTTTTTTTTATTCAGCTTCACCAATAAAAAGAGTTTTTAAAATGAAAATAATTAAAATAAAAACAAGGCCGGCATTTCCCAAAAAGTGCCTTAGTAATTCGCTACCGAATGTGTCACGAGGTTTAATGTGAGTTTAGAAATTAATAATGTGGAAAAATTGTTACAGACCCCTTGGTATTTACCTTTTTGGAGACGCCTCAGGCGCCGGGTAATTACCCTAGCCTCCTCTCGAGAAGTACAACTGTTTGGGGGCATGACCATAATTGAAACTACTTCAGTTGAAAAAGCATTATAAATAGATGAAATAAAAAATTATATCGCTTTTTGGACACATTTTTTGTTTGCTAATAACAAAACTTTCCATAGAAAAGAAGTAAGTCCCGACTCTTACTCATTTGAATTATTTACTTTCCCTTTACATTAATTTCTTATTGGTCACAGAATCTGAAAAATATATTTTATTTTTTAATCTGTGGTGGGTGGGCTCTGAATATGAGGCTAGGTCAAGCAATCTAAAGTTGGTAAGTCAGTATTTGATATTTTGAGCTAGATTAGTTGTACATCTGAATGATTGTTGTCACTTGTCAATAATAAATGGACAATTGAATCCCTTTATTATTATATCAGTCCCAACTATATGGCAGTGAATGTTGGACAATCTCAGAAAATTTGAATACCGTATCTGAAATTTTTCATGAAAACTAATTATTAATAATCTTTCGTTTTTCTTTCTTTTCCTCCTTTTTCTTTCTTTTCCTCCTTTTTCTTTCTTTTCCTCCTTTTTCTTTCTTTTCCTCCTTTTTCTTTCTTTTCCTCCTTTTTCTTTCTTTTCCTCCTTTTTCTTTCTTTTCCTCCTTTTTCTTTCTTTTCCTCCTTTTTCTTTCTTTTCCTCCTTTTTCTTTCTTTTCCTCCTTTTTCTTTCTTTTCCTCCTTTTTCTTTCTTTTCCTCCTTTTTCTTTCTTTTCCTCCTTTTTCTTTCTTTCCCTCCTTTTTCTTTCTTTTTGATGGCAGTGAATGCTGGACAATTTCTTCATAGATGAAGAAGAGACTTGAAACAAAGAAAAGAGTAATAGACTGTTACATCATATCAATCCTCCCATATGACTGTAAATGCTATACAATCTCTTCACAGATAAAGAGGAGGCTTGAAACAACAAAAACAAAAAAAAGTGTACTGAACTGTTACATAATACCAGTCCTCCTATATGACGGTGAATGCTATACAATCTCCTCACAGATGAAGCAGCAAAAAAGTGATTCTCTGGAAGGATGCTGAGAATACCATGGACAGAGAACATTGACAAAGTTTTAGAAAAAAAATGGAAAACAAAAGCATCAGGAAGAGACATTTGAAATTTCTAGGGCACATAATGAGGAAAGAGGGCTTGGAAAATTTGATACTCACAGGACAGATTGAAAGAAAGAGGAACAGAGGGAAAGAATGCATAACCTACCAAGTGAACTTGAATAAATGGATAATGGAGCAAGGTTTAGGAGAGATAACAAAAAGACAAAATTAAGAGCTACAAAGTACAGGAAATTGTAGAGAGCCATGAATGTCAATGTCTTGAAGAATCCTGGGGCATAGAAGAACAACAGATTATATTTTTAATGTGCTTTAAATTGTAACTATTTTTTTTTATTTGGATTTTAGTAGCAACTTGTCGAATTACCTGTACTCTGCTGCATGTCACACATTTTTTTCTAGGAAAAGGATGATTGATTTTAAATCGTTGTTATAATTTGTGGAGAAAAATGATGCATTTCAATATTACTCAATGATCTTGCTGATGTGATCTCCATCTTCTGGCTTTCTCCTTTTATATTTTGCATAGGAGTCATTTCCTTGTTCAGATTTAAATTAAATCAAAGGGGGAAAAAATTTCAATGGTGGTGGTTGGGGGTTATATATAAATACTTGATTGAATTGATGAACAGGTTTCAACATTGATATGACAGTTGAATTGCTGCAACAAATATGTATTGTAAGGCACTACCCACTGATTGGTGATTTCTTGCTCAACTTGATCTTCATATTGTCTCATTTTGATCTTGCTGATGTGACCTCCATCTTCTGGCTTTCTCCTTCTATATTTTGGATAGGAGTCATTCCCTTGTTCAAATTTAAATTTAAATCAAAGTGGGGAAAAAAATTTTAGTGTGTGTGGGAGATGGTGCTCTTCGAGGACCTCCTTTGATCAAAATAAAATATGCTTATCGAAGTACCCTGAGTAATGTAGTTTCTGAATATATATGGTTATGGGTTTGGTGGGAGTGTCTGTCTCCAAAACCCTAGGCGGAGTTAGATAACAGACAGAGGCTACAACTTTATAGATAAAGATGTGGGAGTAGTGTAACAGTTATTGATACTGAAAGTGAAATTGGCAAACTGTGTTCAAACTCCGGCCTCGTCTGTTGCATTCACTTTTACACAAATGCCTTTGAGAAAAGCCTTTGTCCATTGCACGGTACTACACATCCTAGTAGTGCACAAATTTACAAAGTCCAGGTACTGAAGAGAAAAGTCCATCAGAACAATTACTCTGAAAGTATGTTTTTTTTTTTTTTTTTTTTTTTTTAATCTACCTCATGCAAGGCAATGATGACACTAAGATGCGAGGGGTTACTGGGAGTGAAAGAGAATGAGAAGACTTTGGAAGGAACTGGAAACAAGGGATAAACCTCTACTCCTGTTCAAAAGTCCAAGGAGGAGTGTGAACTGGATGATAGGTGAACCTATTTACCTTTATTGAGGAAAAAATAGTAAATAAAATTAGTTTAGGTGGGGAAGTAAGAAGTATAGAGTTGAATCAAATTTTAGAAGCAATCAGAAACTTCTCCAGAAAAGGCACAGGAAGTTACAGCAGTGGGAAAGTGAAGCTGAGATGTCAAGTTAGAACTAATAATATTGCAGATTATTTGGATTTCATCAATAGTCTCTAAATATATAGCAGAAGCACCAGACCAGATGTAGCTGCAATATTCAGTGTATGGATGGACAGTAGAGTTATAAAAGTGTAAGATAGGTTCTGATGAGAAAAATTGTCTAGCATAATACAGGGAGCCATCTTTCCTAGTTGCAGACCTAAAAATTGATTCAATATAATCTTGCTACTTCATATCAGCAGAAATGTTAGCCTAAAATGCACATTGAGTCACTTTTCTGGAGATTAGCATCAGCCATACTGATGGAAGGTAAAAAAGGTTCTCTAAGATTATTAAAAATGACCAGTTTTGTTTTGGAGGTGTTAAAATTAACAATCCATTTCTTGCATTGATGGAAGCATTCTAGGAACTTAATTTTTGGGGATAGTGAACAGCTGCCTCGTTGCGTTCTCTTGGACTTTCTCGACGTCTTGAAATCTTGTTCCTTTCAAGTTGATTTTTGGAAACGGGAAAATGTTGCAAGGGGCAAAGTTTGGAGAATAATAGTGGTTGTCGGACCTGGGGAATGTTGTACTTGGCCAAAAACTGCTGCACAAGTCATGGTCATTAATGGAACCTCTGTGATGTGAGATGACCTCACTCTACACACCTTCCTTGGAAGGAGCGTACAATGGCGAAACTAGTGTAAATAGTTACAATACCTCAGAAATATGGGCAGGTGTTAATAGTATCACTACAAATAAATTTGTATAAAAATATAAATAAAAAGAAAAATAAAGAAGGGAAAATAGAAGTGTTTAACATCCGTTTCAGTGAAATGGAAAAATATTGTCAATTTCAAATCTTTCCATTTGTACCATCTTCTTAAAATAATGACTAGCATTCATATTTGATTCTTATTGCAATATTTTGTTAAAATTGTTAAGCTCAAATATTTAACGATATGATGGGGGAACTTCTACAGATGTTTTGCTTTAGAATTTGCCATGAGCTTCATTATTAACTGAAGAATTAAGATTCATCAGAAAATTTGAATACGGTATCTGAAATTTTTCATGAAAACTAATTATTAATAATCTTTCCTTTTTCTTTCTTTCGCTCAAGTTGAAATATTAGCGATCAAAACAAAGATGAAGATACTAATCTGATTATTTCATAGAATAATATAGGGCTGTCTTGAAAATGAATCTTTTTTGACTTTTATGAAAATTATTTCTATTTAAATATATTTCAGTGTCGTCAGGCTCATTGAGCAATACTTGAAGGAGAATAATTTACTTCGGACATTGACAGTGTTACAGGTAAGCAATCCACTTCTTGAACGCCCCAGACATGCTTTCCACATTTTGTCTGTCTTGGGTAAACCTGTTGTATACAATATAATTCCTGAGCTTGGTTCAATTTCTGACAAATATCATTGTGAATATGACAACAAAGCGAACAATGTAAATAGTTCATTATTTACATTATTCGGACTATTGTCCTCATCTTTGTCGCCATATTTATAGTTGTACACTCCGGCCTCCAAAATGTCGAACTGAACCCTTTATGTCGATCACTGGGGTAGACTGTTCTAGTTCCACGTTTAATGGATGTCAGTTATCTCCTGTTAATTTCCCTCTGAAAGTTCTCCACTTAGCCAGGTATTGAACTCACACTTTTTGGCTCCTGTCACTGGATCTAACTAACGCCTTTATCCACTGTGCCATGTGTCCTTGAGGACATCTGTGTATGAATTTCTCGGTATTATAAACCTAATGTCTTCAGCAACCATTTTTTACCAGTGCTCATTGTTTGGAATGTTGTCCTCATCTTTGATGTCATATTCATTACATTTCGGTTGTCATATGCACTGACATTCTTCAGGATCTGTCTATACTTTTGAGATGAGGTATTGTAACTACACTATTTACATTGTTTGAACTGTTGTCCTCATCTCTGTTGGCATATTCACAACGTTTCAGCCTTCTTCAGGTGTTTGGAATTTCAAACCAAACTCTTTATTTTGTCTACTGGGGTACAATGGCCGAAACATTGTGAATATGGCAACAAAGATGAGGACAACAGCGCGAACAATGTAAATAGTTATAATAACTCATCTCGGAAATATAGACAGGTATTAAACATGTTTACTTAATGTGATGGCTCGTCCTGGGTAGGACGTTAAACTGCATCCAACAGCAAGGCCTCTGATCAGGAGGTTTTGAGGAAGCGTGGAACCACCTCTTAATTGCTGGTGTTCCCAGGTCCACCCTAACCCGGGGTGGTAGCACCTGTTGGGGTCCCAGCTATGGGCAAATAGTGAACTTCCAGGTTTTTCCCAGCACATTGAAACAATGATGTTGCCAGCTATACGTTTTTGAAACAATGATGTTGCCAGCTGTATGTTTTTGATACAATCATGTTGCCAGCTATACGTTTTTGATATATTTAGTAAATACTGGATCTGGCATTAAATAACCCATAGTGGTTGATATGCCATAAAACCCCAAACAACCAACCATTAATGTGATGGCCTTCAGCATCTCCCTATTTTTTTGCAAAACCCTTTTTTCCTTTGCTTTCTTTTTTTTTTATCTTCGTCCTGTTACTATATTTCAGGAAGAGAGCTGCATCTCTCTAAATACCGTAGACTCTGTCGACAGCTTTGTTGCCGATATTAACAGCGGACACTGGGACACAGTCTTGCAGGCTATCCAGTCTCTCAAGTTGCCTGACCAAAAACTAATTGATCTTTATGAACAGGTAAGATATGCTTACATTAACTGTTTCTACTGAACCTCTTTATGTTTACAGGGGCTGGGGATACGACTAACACAAAAATAAGGATTAAATGCTTAGCACATACATACATATATATAGTGATTTTTCCAAGTGCAGCTTAGATGTTGGGGGGGGGACACCTAGTGAGGATCGAACTCACTATTTGATCGTAATCGTTCTAGGCAGACAAGCTTGAGGTGCCCAACACACACACACACACATATTAGCCTGACGATTGTGTCTGGCATGAAACAGCCTGTCGCCTCGGAGTGTTGACTTCAATGTTCACTTTTATATTTATATTTACATTCGCTCTATCTCTGATATTGAGCACTTTATCCCATAAATATAGCACACTTTTAATTTATATATATATATATATATATATATATATATGTATGTATGTACAGATGTATCACTGATGTAGCATTATCTATTATATCATGTTAAAGAATTCTTAGAAGTGTCTTTAAATCTTGTGCATGTGTCTCTCTCTCTCTCTCTCTCTCTCTCTCTCTCTCTATATATATATATATATATATATATATATATATATATATATATATATATTTTTCTATGAAAATTTCTCGGACATTCAGGCCGGTAAATGTTATTTAATACTGTTTATTATAAAACAGCATTTGCTTAAATACTTGTATCTATAAAAAGAACGTTAAACATAATATAAATGTCTTTAAATAAATTGTCGGACTATGTCCAATTCTAAAATATATGACGTCATTTGTTTACATTTGATACGCTAGAGCAGATATGAATAGAAGAGATTCATGGAAGATTTAAGTTTAAAGATAGTAAAATCGACCTTGCTAACCAGACGTTCATCTGTGGCCGAAAGGTTAAGGCACATCACGCGAAATGATGGTTCCGTATAGGATACAGGTTCGATTCCTGTCGGAGAGCGAAAATTTTCTATGAAAATTTCTCGGACATTCAGGCCGGTAAATGTTATTTAATACTGTTTATTATAAAACAGAGCATTTGCTTAAATACTTGTATCTATAAAAAGAACGTTAAACATAATATAAATGTCTTTAAATAAATTGTCGGACTATGTCCAATTCTAAAATATATATATATATATATATATACACACACATACACACATAGTGTAAGACAAACAACTGTTTACTGTATCCTTAGTAATTAAAAAATAAACAAAATAACAAAACTAATTCTATGTTTTTCCTACACACGTCCCCTAAAAGAAAAACCATTGTTTTGTTTACATTTCATCACATGTTCTCCTGCGAATACTGATTATTCTTCTTTTCCTATACCTAAACAGTTACAAACAGCCTGGTGTACTAATGGCCATTTACTTATACTCCATTGACAATCACAAAATACTGCTAATAACAGTATGATAAACTAGGATAATAGTACATTCCATTGTTGAGAACTCAATCATAGCTCAATGCTTACATTTTCTCAACTGAACTTGCAAGGATACCAGTTGATTTCATTGATATGGAATCATTGTTCAAATAGGCAACTTATTATAGTTATGCCAGTAATATATAAGGTAGAAATGGTTTAATTACTTTTATTAGAGAAATATTATTTATTTTAGGATATTACATTGAAAACATGTGAAAATTGCTACACAATTGCAGGCATGTTTCAATGCGTATCAAATGCATAATCGCCTGATGAAATGCGTTTGATGCGCATCGAAACCCGACTGTAATTGTGTAACGATTTTGACATGTTTTCGATGTAATATCCTAAAATATATATACAGGGTGTCCATAAAGTTTGTGTGCACTTTAAAAACATTATAACTTTATTTGTATTTGCGATAGAAATAATCCGTAAAAAATGTTATAAAGTTTAATGTACCTAGTTTTAAGTATAGCTAAAGTAACTAATGTGATTTCAGGCATTACTGTAAATCAGTTGGCAAATGTTTTCAGTGAACTGCAAAATCGTATTACTCTTTGTATTGCTAATGGCAGACATGTGGAAACTTAAATAAAATTTCAATAAAACCTTAAAAAATATAGATTTACTTCTTTCTAATCCTTTTTTACAAATTATTTCTATCGCAAATACAAATAAAGTTATAAATTTATAAAATTGCACATGAACTTTATGGACATCCTGTGTGTGTGTGTGTGTGCGCACACACACACACACACACACACACACACACAAATACTATCTATGCAACTGAAAATATATATAAGTCAACACTTAGAGGCGACAGTCTGTTTCATGCTAGTGCAATCGTCAGGCCACGATGAATGCATCTAGCATGAAACAGACTGTCGCCTCTAAGTGTTGACTTCTATGTTCACTTTTATATTTACACACGCTCTATCTCTGATATTGAGCACTTTATCCCATAAATATAGCACACTTTAAGACTATATTTCTTCATATATATATATATATATATATATATATATATATATATATATATATATATATATATATATGTGTGTGTGTATATTTATGTAGAAATGATCTAAATAGAGAGATATTGATGAATCATTTTTGTGAGCAATTACATACACATACAGGTGAACAAATAACTATTTAATCAGTGTTTGTGCTTAACATAGTTAAACAGAGATGTAAAGTATATATTAATATTTACACATATACCTACATTTACAGTATGACTCAGAGTTTCATGGGAGCTACACTGCATTGTACATGGATTCAAAGATCAAAATTATTATAAATATAATATAGCATTTGAATCCACATACAATGTAGCGTTTCATCTCAGAAATTGTAAGGACTTAAGGGTGTCCATATATATATATATATATATATATATATATATATATATATATATATCTCTAATGTTTCATTAATTTTTTTTGTTTTTTGTCTTTTTCAGATTGTTCTGGAGTTGATTGAGCTTCGTGAATTGGGAGCTGCCCGCTCGTTGCTTCGTCAGACTGACCCAATGATCATGTTGAAGCAGACCCAGCCCGATAGATACGTCCATCTGGAAAACATGTTGGCTCGGTCCTATTTTGATCCCCGTGAGGTATTTTATGACAAAATTGTTCAGTATTCACAAGCATGACACAGGCTACGACATTATATAGATGTTGCAGCCTCTTTTCTTTGTTTCTAATGTTTTTCAGTCTCTGAAAAGTATCTTTTGCTATTTCAGTGCATCTCCAAATTTCTTTATCACACTTTCCATCACCTCTTAATACACTAAACAAATGGTTGAAATTCCACACTTGTTTACTTTCGTTGTCCCTGTTGTGTAATTCATATCTTGGCTTGCCCCCTTTTGCTCACTGCTAGACATTCCAACTTCAAACTAATGTACAGTCCTTTTTTCTTGCTTTTTCTCAACTATCTTGACTAATAGTTTCTTTTAGTTTTCTTTTTAATTCTATCATCAACACAGTGTCGTCTTCATAGGCTATGTCGATATATTTGCAGTTGTTGATAAATCCTGGTAGGTGATCTAATTCTCTTAAGATCACCTCCCAATGTACAAGTTAAATAAATCTGGTGGGGGGAAAATGTGGGTAGATTGTTAATAATTTGTATATAAAGTTACTGATATAGAAGTCTAGCGGGACATTAAGAAAATGAGCTATGGTTGCTTCATTTTTTTTTTTTTTTTTTTTAACCTGTGGACCCATATAGTTCCTTCCTTTTTTAGTGGGGGGCATCTGTGGGTCTGCCTATGGTTCGTTTACCCCCACCCTATCTTATTTTTGCATGTGGGCTTCATCCATTTGTGGGGACTCCTGTGGTTAATTTCCCCCTCTCCTGGGGGGGGGGCATGTGGGCTCCATCCATTGGGGAGGAGGCTATGGTTCGTTCCCCCCCCTTTTTTTTGCATGTGTGCCCCATCCATCAGGGGGGAGGCTATAGTTCATTTCCCTCTCTCTTCTTTTTTTCTTTTTTGCCTGTGGACCTCGTTCATCTGTGGGGACTCCTGTGGTTCATTTCCCCCTCCTCACGGTTCTTTCATTTATGAACTTTTCTATTATTTCCGTTCCTGCATCAAAATAAATCTGAACAGCTTTGATGTTTTTAAAACTTTTTTTCCTTCATTGTTTAGGCTTATTTAGAAGGTCAAACAAAAGAGAAAAAACGTGCCGCCATTGCCCAAGCATTGTCTGGAGAAGTAAATGTTGTGCCACCATCCCGTTTGTTGGCCCTGCTGGGTCAGGCGCTAAAGTGGCAACAGCATCAAGGACTCCTGCCCCCAGGTAACATTTCTTTCTTCAAGGTCATTTCTTTGAATAAATCATGACGTTTCATCCTATGCTATGTAATAACTATCTCCAGATCATTCTCCATTCCTTGATCTTCCATTTTGCTCCCCATCCATCACTCAACACCCAAATTGAAGATGCCTTAACAGGGAGAAATCATTGTTTAATCTTCAAACTTTTTGGTGTGCTCTACAATGTGCATTGAAGCAGTACCTACCTCTGCTGATAGCTGGAACCACTGTGGCATCTTATTTTGTTCTCAGTAATAACTATCCTCAGATTCAGTACACTGGTCCCCCTAGCTACGGATTAAATAGTAGGGTGGAGTAGTAGGCTCTCTAGCCTAGGGTATTTCCTGTGAATTAATTTTGCAGATAATAAAAGGAAAATCTGGACAGACATGATGGCATTAAAAATGCACTCTGGCAAAAAGAGCAAACGAAGGTACGTTCTTTGTTTTATAGAATTTATTACTCAACAAAAATTCCTTGAGTGTTCTGCTTATGGTCACATCACATTGAAACACTGGTTACCTGTATGATCACTAAGGTTAAACAATGTCGAGCCTGGTTAGTACCTAGATGGGTGACCACTTGGGAATACCGGGTGCTGTAAGTTTGGATGTGCAGGTGGTGTAATGGATAATGGCTCGGAATTCACAATCAGAGAGCAAAGTTTAGTTTTTAATGCCAAAATCTAAATATTGTACGCAATTAATAATTACGCTTTAGCGATACAAGTCTTACTAATTTACCCATAGAGTGGGGAGAACAGGTGGATTCATGCCTTTCCCAAGGGTAATTGTGTGTAAGTGAATATGACGAAGCCGACTATAGGTTACAAATCTAAACATATAAAAATCTAAACATATAAAAATCTAAACAAATCTAAACATATAAAAATAGCGATTATCTAAACTAGCAAGGACCTGTATTTCTATGTTCAAAAACACATACGTATACACACATACACAACAAATATTAATATTTTCATGTACATACATACATACATACATATAGGCGTGTACACACATACCCATACATATACATAGTCGATACTACCTTTGCCAAATTTTCTTGATTACACAGTGGCACTTTTATAAAGGCCCTTTGGTTTTAGTTCCCTCCTCCCACCCCCGTTTTCTTTTCCTCTCCGTTTCGTCTTCCGAGTTTTAAGATTTTATCGTCTATTGTATGTGTATGTCACCAAGAAATGTATACACTCTTCCGGTGTATCTTTAATTGTATCAGACATTTGAAGATATGCATATTTTTCTCACTTAAACCGTCTTTGTCTCCCCTTTTAAAACTTCTCTCTGTTAAATTTTAGTTCCCCTTCATCTTTAGACCTTCCTATTCTTCTCTCGTTTGTTATCCCTCCCTTTGGCTTTCATTCGCCCCACACTCTCATATATACACTCTCACTAAATTTTATTTTTTATACCCGGAGATGTTTTTTTCTGTTTTCTTTTGGATTTGTAGGTCTGATGAATTGGATCGTATTTACGATTCCAATGGAATAAATTATGACCATGGAATATTAGTGTTTAAGTCTTTTTATTATATATATATATATAATATGCCTCGTATAATTTCTATAAAATAAATCCCTCATTTTATACAGCAAACATCAAATGAAGTACAATGTGTTTTCATTAATAATAAATAAAATAAAAATAAAGTAAAATAAAACATTTCTGATGCCTTCTCTCGTAAAAACTCTTCAAACTAAATTTCCAGGTACGACTATTGATGTCTTCCGGGGTAAGGCAGCAGTTCGAGAGCAGGAAGAAGAGAAGTACCCTACTCAACTGAGCAAGACCATCAAAGTAAGTTCTTTCTATTTGTTGTTGATTCAAAGGGGTCTTCCCCCAATGATGAACTCGGATGTATTTCAGGTGAATTATTAACAGTAAAAATGGAAAGTAACATTAAACTTGTTTCAACTTTCATACAAAATGAAGCTTTTGATTTGACACTTCCCTAGGAAGCCAAGCATTTGTTCCAACACTTCCCTAGTAAGCCAAACCGAATCTTTTGATCCTACTCTTTCATCCAAACCGAATCTTTTGATCCTACTCTTTCATCCAAACCGAATCTTTTGATCCTACTCTTTCATCCAAACCGAATCTTTTGACCCTACTCTTTCATCCAAACCGAATCTTTTGATCCTACTCTTTCATCCAAACCGAATCTTTTGATCCTACTCTTTCATCCAAACCGAATCTTTTGATCCTACTCTTTCATCCAAACCGAATCTTTTGATCCTACTCTTTCATCCAAACCGAATCTTTTGATCCTACTCTTTCATCCAAACCGAATCTTTTGATCCTACTCTTTCATCCAAACCGAATCTTTTGATCCTACTCTTTCATCCAAACCGAATCTTTTGATCCTACTCTTTCATCCAAACCGAATCTTTTGATCCTACTCTTTCATCCAAACCGAATCTTTTGATCCTACTCTTTCATCCAAACCGAATCTTTTGACCCTACTCTTTCATCCAAACCGAATCTTTTGATCCTACTCTTTCATCCAAACCGAATCTTTTGATCCTACTCTTTCATCCAAACCGAATCTTTTGATCCTACTCTTTCATCCAAACCGAATCTTTTGATCCTACTCTTTCATCCAAACCGAATCTTTTGATCCTACTCTTTCATCCAAACCGAATCTTTTGATCCTACTCTTTCATCCAAACCGAATCTTTTGATCCTACTCTTTCATCCAAACCGAATCTTTTGATCCTACTCTTTCATCCAAACCGAATCTTTTGACCCTACTCTTTCATCCAAACCGAATCTTTTGACCCTACTCTTTCATCCAAACCGAATCTTTTGATCCTACTCTTTCATCCAAACCGAATCTTTTGATCCTACTCTTTCATCCAAACCGAATCTTTTGATCCTACTCTTTCATCCAAACCGAATCTTTTGATCCTACTCTTTCATCCAAACCGAATCTTTTGACCCTACTCTTTCATCCAAACCGAATCTTTTGATCCTACTCTTTCATCCAAACCGAATCTTTTGATCCTACTCTTTCATCCAAACCGAATCTTTTGATCCTACTCTTTCATCCAAACCGAATCTTTTGATCCTACTCTTTCATCCAAACCGAATCTTTTGACCCTACTCTTTCATCCAAACCGAATCTTTTGACCCTACTCTTTCATCCAAACCGAATCTTTTGATCCTACTCTTTCATCCAAACCGAATCTTTTGATCCTACTCTTTCATCCAAACCGAATCTTTTGATCCTACTCTTTCATCCAAACCGAATCTTTTGATCCTACTCTTTCATCCAAACCGAATCTTTTGATCCTACTCTTTCATCCAAACCGAATCTTTTGATCCTACTCTTTCATCCAAACCGAATCTTTTGATCCTACTCTTTCATCCAAACCGAATCTTTTGATCCTACTCTTTCATCCAAACCGAATCTTTTGATCCTACTCTTTCATCCAAACCGAATCTTTTGATCCTACTCTTTCATCCAAACCGAATCTTTTGATCCTACTCTTTCATCCAAACCGAATCTTTTGATCCTACTCTTTCATCCAAACCGAATCTTTTGATCCTACTCTTTCATCCAAACCGAATCTTTTGATCCTACTCTTTCATCCAAACCGAATCTTTTGATCCTACTCTTTCATCCAAACCGAATCTTTTGATCCTACTCTTTCATCCAAACCGAATCTTTTGATCCTACTCTTTCATCCAAACCGAATCTTTTGATCCTACTCTTTCATCCAAACCGAATCTTTTGATCCTACTCTTTCATCCAAACCGAATCTTTTGATCCTACTCTTTCATCCAAACCGAATCTTTTGATCCTACTCTTTCATCCAAACCGAATCTTTTGATCCTACTCTTTCATCCAAACCGAATCTTTTGATCCTACTCTTTCATCCAAACCGAATCTTTTGATCCTACTCTTTCATCCAAACCGAATCTTTTGATCCTACTCTTTCATCCAAACCGAATCTTTTGATCCTACTCTTTCATCCAAACCGAATCTTTTGATCCTACTCTTTCATCCAAACCGAATCTTTTGATCCTACTCTTTCATCCAAACCGAATCTTTTGATCCTACTCTTTCATCCAAACCGAATCTTTTGACCCTACTCTTTCATCCAAACCGAATCTTTTGACCCTACTCTTTCATCCAAACCGAATCTTTTGACCCTACTCTTTCATCCAAACCGAATCTTTTGACCCTACTCTTTCATCCAAACCGAATCTTTTGACCCTACTCTTTCATCCAAACCGAATCTTTTGACCCTACTCTTTCATCCAAACCGAATCTTTTGACCCTACTCTTTCATCCAAACCGAATCTTTTGACCCTACTCTTTCATCCAAACCGAATCTTTTGACCCTACTCTTTCATCCAAACCGAATCTTTTGACCCTACTCTTTCATCCAAACCGAATCTTTTGACCCTACTCTTTCATCCAAACCGAATCTTTTGATCCTACTCTTTCATCCAAACCGAATCTTTTGATCCTACTCTTTCATCCAAACCGAATCTTTTGATCCTACTCTTTCATCCAAACCGAATCTTTTGATCCTACTCTTTCATCCAAACCGAATCTTTTGATCCTACTCTTTCATCCAAACCGAATCTTTTGATCCTACTCTTTCATCCAAACCGAATCTTTTGATCCTACTCTTTCATCCAAACCGAATCTTTTGATCCTACTCTTTCATCCAAACCGAATCTTTTGATCCTACTCTTTCATCCAAACCGAATCTTTTGATCCTACTCTTTCATCCAAACCGAATCTTTTGATCCTACTCTTTCATCCAAACCGAATCTTTTGATCCTACTCTTTCATCCAAACCGAATCTTTTGATCCTACTCTTTCATCCAAACCGAATCTTTTGATCCTACTCTTTCATCCAAACCGAATCTTTTGATCCTACTCTTTCATCCAAACCGAATCTTTTGATCCTACTCTTTCATCCAAACCGAATCTTTTGATCCTACTCTTTCATCCAAACCGAATCTTTTGATCCTACTCTTTCATCCAAACCGAATCTTTTGATCCTACTCTTTCATCCAAACCGAATCTTTTGATCCTACTCTTGCACGAATGTAAAAAAAATAACAGAATATTTTGTTTACTATTATGAGGTTTTTGCATGCAAATCTAAAATAATTTTTTCTGAATAGTATATTAATACGTAGAAACATTAGAATGGATCACTTTCTTACTTAGTAACAGTAGAAAACATTGGTTCTCATTCATTCACTACTGGATGACTGTCAGATAGTCACAGGTGAACTGTATTCACTTGTCTGCCACACCATTACACTTTCTAGAATTTGCACATTTTAGCACTTCCTCATTCTTGATTCTGTTTCTCCAAAACAGCTTCAATTTTGTGAAGGTATCTTAAATAGAACCTGTTTAAGAATTGAATAACTTTTGTGGTGGCCTTCCAAGTTTAGCTAGCATATAAATGAATAAATATAAACACTAAAATGTGGAGTTGATAAGCCATAAGACAAAACAAACAACTAAAACACACTAAAACTTTATATATATATATATATATATATATATATATATATATATTAAAAAAAGGAAGAACAGTAGGATATATAATCCGGTGTTATTACTGATATTTTTATTTTTACAAAAATGTGCTCAATGTAAATTTACAGAACATAGATATTATAAATTAACTGATATAAAATAAGTCTTTTTCGCTACACAGTAATAACCATGTTTCAAAAATGGAAGCTAAAAACTTCAAAATTAATTTTATAATTAAATCAAAAGCATTAGTTCCATTTCATCTTCAAGCGAATATTGGAAATCATATTGGGAATATAAAATTATATATATATATATATATATATATATATATATATATATATATATATATATATATATATATACACACACACACTACAGTTCAAAAGTTTGAGGCCACTCTTTCTAATAATTTTTTTTTTTTCTTTCTTCTAATTTTTAAATTGGATGCAACAGTAGTTGTTTTATACTTTAAATAAGAAAAAATTATTATACGGGGTTAAAAAAAAGTGAGGCATGATTTTTATTAGAAATTTTATTATGACAAAAAGAAAAAAAGCATTTCATGATTAAATTTTGCTCTTGTCAAAATATCCTCCTTTAGCCTTGATTACTGCAGCACAAACTTTTGGCATTCATTGGCAAAAGTTTCTCAAAGTATGAGTTTGATAATTGATTCCATTCTTTTTTTCTTTTTTTTTTTAATTCTTCTGTCAAGTTCATCTCCTGCGAATTCTGAGGGTGGCTTCAAATTTTTGAACTTGTGTGATATATATATATAATATATATATATATATATATATATATATATATATATATATATATATAGTTAGATTAAAGACTACTTACAAGTTGTTTCTCTGGTTTTTAAACCTTACTCCTTTATTCCTCCAACTGTTGCACATCAAAGGGACTACACTTTCCCTCCCCTTGTATTGTTCCCTGGGCAAGTGTTTGCAAAGTCTAGAACCAGCTGGGGTTTCTTTTTCTTAGTTCTTCTCTTAGCTGTAGTGTGCCATGTCATTTCAGGCTGACATCTTGGTCTTTTGCAGCTTTGAGATATCCAGTTTAGAGCAACTGCGGCTGGACGACTATCGGTTAATCACAGTATATGGCCAGTGAATTGTATCCACCACCATTACAATAAGGTTTCTAGAATTTTCACATGTTAGCACTTTCTTGTTCCTGATTCTAACAGATGGCATGAACATGCCAACTTTGCTGTGGAATACTTCAAATATCTGTTCTGACAATTTTCTAACACAGATATTCAGTCCTGTAGGTAGAAGATGGAGATTTAGCATTGATTCTCAGTGTTCCTAGAAGAATCGCTTGTCTTTTGACTCAACCGACTTCTTTGTTAGGAAATAATTATGCTTTTATGGGGCTACTTTTTTCCTCCAACTGTCGCACAGTAAAAGGCCACAATTTTCCTCCCCTTAGATTGACCTTGGGCAAGTCACAGAGTCTGGAATCAGTTTGCATTTCTTTTTCTCTATTCTTTTTTAACTGTAGTGTGCCATGTCATTTTAGGATGGCCCCTTGGTTTTTTGCAGTCTTGACGTATCTGGTATGTACATGTGTAAGGTTAGATTAAAAACCACTGACAAGATTTGTTTTATTTTTTTTCTCTTGTTTTTATACCTTACTCCCTTGTTTCTCTGTCACACAGCAAAAGGGCCACAATTTTCCTCAACTTATATCGATCCTGGGCAAGTTTGTGAAGTTCAGAATCAGCTGGGGTTTCTTTTTCTTAGTTCTTTAACTGTAGTGTGCCCTGTCCTTTTAGGATGACCCTTTTGTCTTTTGCAGCTTTGACTGGACAATTGTCAGTTAATCATAGAATATGGCCAGTGAATTGTATCCACCTATCTGCCACCATTACAATAAGGTTTCTAGAATTTTTACATGTTAGCACTTCCTTGTTCCTGATCCTAACAGATGGCATAAACATGCCAACTTTGCTGTGGAATACTTCAAATATCTGTTCTGACCATTTTCTAACACAGATATTCAGTCCTGTAGTTAGAAGGTGGAGATTTAGCATTGATTCTCAGTGTTCCTAGAAGAATTGCTTGTCTTTTGACTCAACCGACTTCTTTGTTAGAAAATAATTATACTTTTATGGGGCTACCTTATTCCTCCAGCTGTCGCACAGTAAAAGGCCACAGTTTTCCTCCCCTTAGATTGACCTTGGGCAAGTCACAGTCTGAAATCAGTTGGTGTTTCTTTTTCTCAGTACTTTAACTGTAGTGAGCTGTGTGATTTTAGGACGACCCCTTGGTCTTTTGCAGCCTCATGGTATCCAGTTCAGGGTAGCTTTGGTTGGACGACTGTCAGCTGATCGAAGGATATGGCCAGTGAATTGTATCCGCCTATATGCCACCATTACAATAAGGTTTCTAGAATTTTCATGTCACAGAGAACCAGGCAGTTTGTTAGGAAATACTTCCCAGTTGTGCTTTTATGGCGCTACCTTGTTTCTTTAGGCCTCACATGGCAAAGGGTTCTAATATTACTTCCCTTTGATTTATTCTGGTCAAGTCACAGAGCCTGGGACCAGTTGCTGTTTTTTTTCCCTCAGTTCTTTAACTGTCATTTTAGGACAATCCTTTGGTCTTTTGCAGCTTTGAGGTATCCAGTTAGAGCAACTTTAGCTGGGTGACTCTCAGGTAATTGCAGGATATGAATGGTGAGCTGTATCCGCCTACTTGCCACCATTACACTAAGAGATCCAGAATTTGAATATCTTAGCGTTTCCTTGTTCTCGATTCTATCTCTCCAAGATATCTTTAGGACCTTGCAAAGACATCTTAAATTGAATACATCTAAGAGTTGAACTACTGAACTGTGGCTAATTTTACTAGGCTCTGTTTTTTGCAATAAATCCAGAATGTGTCTGTTCAGGGGGTGGTGGTTACTGATAAGATTAATCTCTATGTCTCCAGGCAGCCTATGACAAGTTAATTTATGGTGTAAACCTGATTCAACATGTCTCATCAATGTGTTGAATGTCACTTAAATGGTTGGGCGTGTGACCAGTAACCTCATTGTGTACAAAAATTAGCTTAATACAGTTACAAGAACACACACACACACATATATATCTCACAAAAAGACTGTTTTTTGTGGAAGTTAACAGGTTGTGTGTTTGTGTGTATTTATTTAGGTGTGTGTTCAATACGTAAACAAGGAAGATAGAAGCGTATATAATGACTCCAGTTTCTACTACAGACGTTTATTCTTTTTATACTGACAAGTTGTCTGTGTCTCCTGGGTGTGTCCGTTTTCCTTTTTGGTTCAGATGTAAGTTAGGATAACAATGGTTAAAATGGTTGAGCTCAAGTCAGCTTTGCGCTGAGTTGGAACAACCAAGTCACTGACTTTGTGAGTACAGCTGCCAAAACACGTTCAAACGATATTGTTGGAGTTCAGTTGTCAGTGGACGGAGGGAAAATAATATTCCCCAGTGGGAATGTAATTACCATGTGGTTCGCATCTTGAAGCAAAGAGAAAAGGCAATTAGGTAGGAAATTGTTGCCTTTTTTATAGGCTTCAACAGCACCACCTAACATTTTTCATGTAAGGTAATGAACATATTTATTCCTTAATATTATTATTTTTCTCTATTTATCAATTTTATTTCATTTTCCCACGTTTTATAACCTGGAATTTCATGGGTAGTATCTATAGGGACAATAGAAATTTTTGTTAGGAGAGACATCATAAAAGAAAATCAAAGTTGACTTTTAAGTGCTGAAATCTGGTTATTTTTAGGTAAGGTTTCACATTTATTACCACCCGCTGACATTATAATTACTCCACCTCTTGACTACTTTCTGTATGAACAAAGTAAATATTTTTATTTTTAGAGGTGTAGGGGAAGGTGTTAATTTCTATTTTTTT
Organism: Acanthosepion esculentum; assembly: GCA_964036315.1. Classification (NCBI taxonomy): domain Eukaryota; kingdom Metazoa; phylum Mollusca; class Cephalopoda; order Sepiida; family Sepiidae; genus Acanthosepion; species Acanthosepion esculentum. Next base: position 20,599,401 of record OZ038509.1, on the reverse strand, counting down.
TTTTTTTTTTTGCATATTTGGCAATTATTCAGCATGTCGTGCATTGTAATTGTAAATAATTTTACTATAGAATTACATTGCAAATGTCCAAAGGCATTGTCATTGGTCAGGAATGAATAAAAATATTACTGATAGAATAGGGCTATTATATGTATAATGTAAATACATTGCTAATGATTTTACTATAGGAATGCATTGCAAATGAGGAAGAAACACTATTCAGTAGTTTCTCATAATCTTGTTCTTTCTTTTTCAGTTTGGTCAGAAAGCCCATGTGGAATGTGCCCGTTTCTCACCCGATGGTCAGTTCTTGGTCACAGGATCTGTGGATGGATTTATTGAAGTCTGGAATTTCTCTACAGGCAAAATCCGTAAAGATTTGCGCTATCAAGCCCAGGTAAAAAAAATAGTTTATTTGTAAGAAGGATTTACTATCGAATTCTTCCTCACAATTCAGACATGGAGTTTTTATTAATCTCTGTTTCACATAGTTGTTGCTATATGGCAATTATTAATTATTCAATCCAATGGGTGGCCCAGTATGCTTGGCCCCTAGAGATACTTGAATGTTCAATAACATGAAGAAAGAAAAGTGACATAATCTTATTTCTGTTTGGTTAGATGAGGTTATGGATATGTTGTTGAAGGAATATTGATAATTTAGTGGATGCATTGGAATATCCGCAAACAAGAGGGTAAGAATAGGTATTTATAGTTGGGACAAGAATGATCTGGATTAAAAAAAAAGCAGAATCTTGTTACTACTTGGTGGAAAAGCAAGAGAAATAAGACGAAAGAAATAATAGTCAAAAATGAATAATAATTGCCAAGGCTTCGTCTAAGAAATTCAGACAACTTAAGACTATTACTACTTGGTGGAAAAGCAAGAGAAATAAGATGAAAGAAATACTAGTCAAAAATGAATAATAATTGCCAAGGCTTCATCTAAGAAATTCAGACAACTTAAGACTATTACTACTTGGTGGAAAAGCAAGAGAAATAAGATGAAAGAAATACTAGCCAAAAATGAATAATAATTGCCAAGGCTTCATCTAAGAAATTCAGACAACTTAAGACTATTACTACTTGGTGGAAAAGCAAGAGAAATAAGATGAAAGAAATACTAGTGAAAAATGAATAATAATTGCCAAGGCTTCATCTAAGAAATTCAGACAACTTAAGACTATTACTACTTGGTGGAAAAGCAAGAGAAATAAGATGAAAGAAATACTAGTGAAAAATGAATAATAATTGCCAAGGCTTCATCTAAGAAATTCAGACAACTTAAGACTATTGCTACTTGGTGGAAAAGCAAGAGAAATAAGATGAAAGAAATACTAGTCAAAAATGAATAATAATTGCCAAGGCTTCATCTAAGAAATTCAGACAACTTAAGACTATTACTACTTGGTGGAAAAGCAAGAGAAATAAGATGAAAGAAATACTAGCCAAAAATGAATAATAATTGCCAAGGCTTCATCTAAGAAATTCAGACAACTTAAGACTATTACTACTTGGTGGAAAAGCAAGAGAAATAAGATGAAAGAAATACTAGTGAAAAATGAATAATAATTGCCAAGGCTTCATCTAAGAAATTCAGACAACTTAAGACTATTACTACTTGGTGGAAAAGCAAGAGAAATAAGATGAAAGAAATACTAGTGAAAAATGAATAATAATTGCCAAGGCTTCATCTAAGAAATTCAGACAACTTAAGACGATTACTAGTTGTTGGAAAAGCAAGAGAAATGAAAGAAATATTAGTAAAAATTTTTCATTATTCGACCTAACAATAGTTGACATGTAAAACCCACAAATCAAGTTGTACGCATGAGTATCGCCACAAAAAAATACCTCAAGCCAGATTTTGAGATCAAAACAAGATAAAATGAAATTATTTTCAGTCCAGGCTTAAATAGATGACTCGTCGTTGTGTGGCATCATATATATATGTCTATATATTTTGCCAGTCACTTTAAGAGAAAGAATTCTCTTGCAAGATACATTGTCAGTTTCAACCCTTTCCCACTATTTCTTTTTTTCATCTGACGACTGTAGATGTTGATATGCCTTCAAAATTTTTTTTTTTTTTTTTTTTATTTCAGGATAACTTTATGATGATGGATGATGCAGTTTTGTGTATGTGTTTCAGTCGTGATTCGGAAATGCTTGCCACAGGATCTCAAGATGGTAAAATCAAGGTAATGTATGTTTTTTTATCGATAAATAAACAGAAAGAGGTGTTGAAAAGGTCCAGACCGTTACTGCTCGGATATTTTTGTCATTTTCTAACGAGTTTTTCTCTTTGGTATCTTTACTTTATGAATGTGCGGTACACTGTGTTGTGTTAGATAGTGTTTCTCACCAGATCTTGCATAAATCAGCCATTCGCCCTTGCATGGAATATTGCTGTCATATATGGTCTGGAGCCCCTGCTCTTTGTCTTAGGGTTCTCGACAAAATCCAGAGACGGATATGCAATGTGGTTGGCTCTGATCTGGCCATCTCGTTTAGAGTCGCTCTCTCACAGATGTCGCCTCCCTCTGTCTTTTCTACAGAAACTTTGACGGTAACTGCTCTGACAAACTATTTTTACTAGTTCCCAAACTGTATGCATTTAAACATGCCAGTCCCACCCTTTCGCTGTCGGAACGGTTAAATGTAGCCATCTCTTCTATTGCAATTACTTCATGTCTCGCATTTCCCGTCCGTGGAACTCCCTTCCTCTAACTTGCTTCCTTGATAGCTATAATCTCCAAATATCCAAATGCAATGCCAACCGACATCTCCAGATGCCTTGATCTATTTCCTTCTATCATCCTTTCCTCTTTCATGCCTCTTTACTCTTGCTCCCACTCTCCGTAACCCCTTGCATGCTAGTGCCACTCCCGCCTTGCTTGGGGTGAAAAGTTTTAAAAATAAAAATATTTATAGTGATTTTCCGAGCGTAGCTTAGATGTAACACAAGGCCAAAAGTATTGGGTACCCAGTAAGGATCTAACCCACTACTCAGTTGTAAAGAGACAAGCTTGCTCACCATTACACAGCCCCGAGGTGCCCATCTTGCATATTTATAAATCTCACTTTTTGTTCTTGCTTTGAATATTGCTGCCACATCTGGTTTTGTGCTTCTGCTGTGTATTTAGAGATTCTTGATAAAATCCAAAGAAGAATCTGTAATGTTTTCGGTCTTGACCTGGCACCTAGGCTTTAGTCACTTTCCCACCACAGTAACATATCTTCACTGTGTCTTTTCTATAAATATTCATGGTGATAGCACCTGTTAGAGTCTCAACTATGGGTAAATAGTTAACCCCACCAAACTGGGGTCAAAACACTATGAAAGTCGAAAAATAGGTTTTAATACTTTGTAAAAATGATTACCAACAAAACATTTTTGAAAAAAAGATATTACCAATGATACATTTTTTGAAAAATATTACCAGCAATACATTTTTGGAGAAAAAATATTACCAGATTTTTGAAGGAAAAAAATGTTACCAGTAATAAAAAATGTCGGCATTAAACAACCCATTGTGGCTGATATGCTGTAAAACAAAAGAAAACAAACCAAACCAAACTTTTTCTTGAGGTGAAATGATAAAATGGAAACATGACATGCTATTTCCATGGAGTTGAAACCCCCTAATTTCCACCGTTTTCCAATTATAATGAGAAAATCTCCCTCAGCTTTTTCCTTGTTGTGTGTGGGGGAGAACTCCTGTGGGGATACTTCCCTGGACACTATAATCTTTAAATCAAGTGTCATTTGTTATCTATCCTCTTGATCCTCATCATCAATCACTTCCTATCACCTTTTTTATCCATATCACAGACTTCATTTGTTATTACAATTTTAACAGCAACCCTCTGCCTTTATGGCTCTTGAGCTTTCTACTGAGTTGATTTCAGCATTAAAAATAATGAAGACAATATGTCCATGCAATTATCAGTTTGATACATTTTACCATTTTGTTTTAGGTTTGGAAACTTCTCACTGGTCAGTGCCTGAGGAAATTTGAACGTGCCCATGCTAAAGGGGTAACATGTGTCACTTTCTCACGGGACAATGGTCAGTTACTGAGTGCATCGTTTGATCAAAGTATCAGGTTAGTTTATTTTGTTCTTTTTCGGTCTTTTCTCATCGAAAAGCTTCTTTTTCATCTTTCTAAAACTACTTTTGTAAAATTTAATTCTAAAGAACATTAGAATTCCTATTGCCTTTGGTACCTTATCTGTCAGCGGAAGTCTTTGATTATCAAAGAATTACTGTAATCGTTCATGTATAGATTATTAGTGAGTATAGGAAGCAGTTAAAAAAGCAGAGAAATTCCAAGGGAAAAGAGCTTATTTTCATCTATAAAATGCACCTGATTTTAAACCAGTGGTTTCCGAATGGTGTGGTGTGGCGGAAGAGGAAAGCAGGTGAAACAGAACGATTGAAAGATAATCCAAGATTTAGAAACAGTTTCAAAAAATTCATGTGTCAAAAACAAATATGATTTCAAAATTTAAAATATCATTATGAATTACTTGTAATTGCATGCATGAGACCCAGTGTAAATAATTATAGATCTATTTTATCAGTATCTATCTATATTTCTGAGATGAGGTATTATGTACACTATTTACATTATTTGTACTATTGCCCTCATCTTTGTCGCTATATTTATTACAACGTTTTGGTTGTTGTACGCTCCGGCCTTCTTCAGGTGGTTGGAATGTCGAACTGAACCCTTTATTTTGCTCACTGGGGTAGACTGTTCTAGTTCCACGTGCCATGTTTTAACGGGTGTTATTTGTCAGTTATCTCCTGTTAATTCCCCTCTCCAAGTTCTCCACTGCCTTAACTGGGTATTGAACTCGCACTCTTTGGGTCCTGTCACTGGATCTAACTAACGCCTTTGTCCACTGTGCTACGTGTCCCTAAGTTAAATAAACAAACACATGATAATGCATGTTTTTGGTTTTGTTTAGCAGCATATCAACCTATTTGGGTTATATATATATATATATATATATATATATATATATATATATGCACACATTGAGGTCACCACTCAGCGGTGACAGTCTGTTTCATGCTTGAATGCAATCTCCAAGCCAGATTTGGGATGGTCTGAAGATTCCATTCAAACCTGAAACAGACAGTTTATATACTTTAAAAATCAGGAGGTCAGTTGAATCTGCTACCTTGGTTTCAATCTTATGGGATCCTCAGGTGATTTTTTTATTATTAAATGACCTCTTAATGCTTTATTTTAGTTTTTTAAAAAATGTATTAGTTGGGGGGTTAAATTACTTTTTTTTATCTATTTTTATTTATTATTTTTTTATCATATGCACTTAAAATTTTCTGATATATAAGCAAGGGCTTAAGACTTTGGATTTCTGTTTTAAAAGGTTTTCTATATATATTTCGTTTTTCTACTTTTTGAAAAGAGAATTGTTAGACTTTCTTTATGTAGACAAAATTTTGCTCGTAAACCAATTTTGTCAACATAAGACAATCTGACAATTCACTTTATTTTCTATCGAGTACTAAAATGACTAAGGGGATTAACCACACATTAATTTTCTACCAAATGCTGACTTACCTCCCCTACTATTATATTTTTATTTTTTTTATGCACTTGAATAAATATTTAACGTTTATGAGAAATGGCTTCTTTGACCATATTTTTTTTATTTTACTTTTCATGACCTTTAGCAATTTACTACGGTCAACTTTATATTGCCTGTGATATTCTTTGAGTCATTGTCTATTAGTATACCAAATTTGGTTTAAATTCTTCCTGTATTTTCTGAGTCTATACTCTATAATGGACAAACACGTGAATTTATTTGTGTAGATATTGACCAGTAAGATGTTATACAATTTTGAGCATGGCTACTTTCAAAAGGCACAAATTATAGGACATCCAGTGAGTAAGGAACTTGTTTCACTAATAAAATGTCTCCATAATAGATATTGTGTGAGTGAGCGTACGCACACACTCAGCCCAAGCAATAAACTTTTCTGCAAGGAAAAACATTTTGTTTGATCATTTGTTTAGAATATTTTGGGAAGAGGGTTGTTGTGAGACCTTTTAAGCACCTCCTTATATATATATATATATATATATATATAGCCTTAAAGTGTGCTATATTTATGGGATAAAGTGCTCAATATCAGAGATAGAGCGTGTGTAAATATAAAAGTGAACATAGAAGTCAACACTTAGAGGCGACAGTGGCATGATGATTGCATCTAGCATAAAACAGACTATCGCATCTAAGTGTTGACTTCTATGTTCACTTTTTTATATATATATATATATATATATATATATATATTTATTTATTTTTTTTTATTATAAGAGATTATGATAGAAACATGTTGAAATCACGACACAAAAGCTTTCATGTTTCAATACTTTGATTGTACTTCTTCAGGCAATAGTAAGTAACTGGTGATTAAATGATTTTTAAGAAAATTTCAAAAGCAAAGTGTTACCTCTTTTCCAAAAAATAAAGGTGGGTGGAGCATAAGGTCAGAATTAAAAATAGACTTGTTGGTAAGACCAGAGGGTGGTGGTGGAGGAAATATTTTTTCATGTCATGATAAACTGGGACAAAGACAGGCTATCATTGACATTTGTGGAAAATATGTAAGCAACAAATGTATCGTGATTGTAGGCAAGTATGATGACATGTTCAGTTTTTGAAAGGATGCTGAGGTGAGGGGTAAGAGCAGACCTAAAGTTGATTTCAACAGAAAATTTATTTATTTATTTTTAAAAAAATTTAGATTCAGGAATTTTCTTAAAGGAGCCTGTAGATAGAATTAAAAATGTGGAACATCTATATAAGATATTAATAAAAGTAAATGCTACAAACAGTGGAATTTTACTCCATCTGTTCTTTCTCTCATTTACGTATATATATATATATATATATATATATAATAATGGACTCTCCCCTCGGTTTTTACGTATGAGGATCTGACAGCTTAGATGATTCAGTTATAAAATTTGTGCAATAATCTTAAGTGGCATTTAAGACCCACTAGTGATTTACAAAGGAGGCTACATATGGAGCAAGAGTGAGGATTGTGAGATGAGATCACTGTTGGATTGGCTGACCTTTTAGATCTTGCTCATGCTTCTTGAAAATGATTCAGACACTAAAATATATAAGAACCAGTATAGGATTGGTGTATATGGAATAAATTCCAATAACCAACAAATACTATTCTTAAAAGAGTGCTCAATACAGAGTAGAGCAAATATAATTTATTCAAAAATTATATATATAAAAAAAAATTTATATATATATATATATATAATATTTAAAAAAAAAATATGATTCCTTCACTATATAAGAGTTCTCATGTTTCAAAAGCGAGAGCCGAGCCCCTCAATATAATTATTGAAATTAAGTTGAATTAAAATATCTGGTCTCGTTTCATTGTCAAGCGAAAATTTAGGAATAAGCTATCTTGTGGTTTGCGCGTGTTTATAAGTATGGTCTCTTGCAACATTAGTTACTATGGAAACGGCTAGGGTCGGCCATATTGGTTAGGTGGTGGAAGAGTTAAGAGTTAATTTTTATCTACAGACCAGTCCTCTTCAGGAAGTTTATGTCAGGTTATGTTGGGGTCCCTATTTCAAATCTGATAGTAGCAGTCGCCGTCTAGTTAGTCTAAAGCAAAAGGTATTTTATGGCTCTACGGCAGGTCGTTAAGTGTCGAGAGGATTCTTTTTCATTATTATCTATCTATTAATCTCTTTATTTATTTGTTTATTCAAATGGCTATTTCTTATACAAACGTGTTGCACTGAACTACAATTTGTTTTTTTTTATGACTTCACAAAGGGTTTTTCTATTTAATGATTGGGCTAAGCTTTTAAGACTTTTATTAAACTATGGAATTTTTTTTTTTTATGTTAATTATTTAATGCGAAAATTTGTTGATGTCGGCAAAAAACCGTTAACTCCTGCTTATGGTTTAATAACTTTTCATTATTTAGAAACTTAATGATGTGTAGTTTTTCATGTAGGCATAAAGGGCATGGGTCAGCCCAGGTTTTACAAGTTCTTGTTCTATTTATTATTTTCCATTTTACTTTTGGTGTTTTATTCGTTTCTTTTAAATGCCAGAAATATTGGGATAGAGATGTCTGATTTCTATTTGGGATATTGTTGAAAGAGCTCTTGTGTTGTCTCCATCTAATTTTAAATTTATTCTTCGTTGACCCAATGTATATCCTGTCAGTGTTAGGACTCTCAATGGATGACATGGTGCATTGGTATACCATGGATTTTGTGAGGCATTTATTTTCTAACGGGCAGTCGTCAGGGTTTCTACAATCACATAATTGCAGTTTAGGAGTTTTATTGATACTGTTTTGGCATGTGTGTTTTTCCAGGATTTTATTATGTTTTTTAATGATTCTTTCTAGGTTTTCAGTGCAGCTGTAACTTAATTTTAAGGTGTTTTTATTAAAGATTTTGCTAAGTTTGCTATTAGTGGGAAAGTGTTTTTCAATTAAAGCTAGGAACTTATGCCCAAGTTTAGTACTGACCATTTGGTTGAACAGAGAGGTATACCATATGATCTTTCTTTTCCTGTTTTTCTTACAATTGGTACTATTGTTTCTATAGCTTATGTCAGCGCTTTTGTATCCGTTATTTTTCAGGGCTGTGTTATAAAAATTACTGTGTTGTCGGAATATTTCCTTATTTGCGGAGTTCATGCTGATTCTTTTCTCTATTGATGTGGGTATATGCTTAATTATAGATGGAGGGTGGTTTGACTTAGGGTGCACATACAAGGGATTAGTGTTAGGTTTTCTGTAGGGTGTGTAATTGTTGTTTATTAAGTCTAGGAAGTTTACCCTTTTTAATTTTAGTCTAGGAAGTTTACCCTTTTTAATTTAGTGTTTACTATAGTTTTTAGATTTAGTTTTCCGAATTCACTATAAATTATCTTTCTAATTTTATTTGTTTTAAAATTTGTGGAGCTCCTCACTACCGTTGAACCCGTTATCTCTGTATATAACAATTACACACCCTACAGAAAACCTAACACTAACCCCTTGTATGTACACCCTAGTTTTTTTTTATATATCTCATATGGATGAAAATTGATTGTTTATTTAAAACTTCTCTATTTCTGGTGCAATAAATGATTTATTTCCTGTTTTCTTTTCAGAATTCATGGCTTGAAATCTGGAAAAACTCTGAAAGAATTCCGTGGCCATTCTTCTTTCGTCAATGATGCTGTCTTTACACAAGATGGCCATCATATCATCAGGTAAATTATTTTGTTCATTTCTCGCTTGATGGAATATATTTTATATATATGTTTATTTTAAAGAGTATTTTGCCTTTAAAGCACGTTTTTCTTGAAACATATCTGGTCAGTTTCATTTTCGAAATATAAACAAACCAATTTCTAAAGAATTAATGGATTTTATATATATATATATATATATATATATATATATATATATATATATACACACACACACACAAGTATAGGATTGGTGTATACGGAATAAATTCCAAGAACCAACAAATACTATTCTTAAAAGAGTGCTCAATACAGAGTAGAGCAAATATAATTATTTATTTGAAAATTATAACATCAATATGTTATAAAATCACTACAAAAATACCCTTTATTCTACATTCAACACCATCACTTGAGAAGACACCAGAAGTGTTGAAACAAAATGGCTATTTTTGTTGTGATTTAATAACATTTTTATGTTATAATTTTCGAATAAATGATTATCATTATCATACCCCATAAATAAATGGAATGGACTGCTTCACTATCTTTACAGTATAAGTATCAAAATTTAAATTTTTTAATGATCAGTTTTCAGGCAACACCTGACAATTGCATTGTGTATGAAGCTAGAGTTGTGCTACTGGTGTGTATGTGTGTGTGTGGGGGAGAATATATATATATATATATATTGTGTATATTTAGGCAGCAATTTTTCATTGATGCATGTTTCATTAAATAATATAGACAAGTTTTGTCTATTTATTTTAAGCAAGTTCCTTTCATATTGTCTGATAAGCTTAATCACATTATCGTTGAAAGACGAAAGGAAAACACCATATTGACACATGTTTGAATCCAATCTAAGCTTTCGGCTTACATAAACTACGAAATCTCCACAAATACTCTTAAATGCCTATAATTGATAACAGAAGCCGTTGGTATGAACCAACGGCTTTCCATACTTAATACTTCTTGTTTTCACTCTCGCGTGGTCATGTGTGACGTCACGAGCTGCGATGCTATTTTCGCTTCCGTGTCTTGTATACACGAGTTTGTCATTGCTTTGAAATTTTTCATGCAACAAAAACAGACTATCATTATTGTTTCGTCCGTGTATTGTTTGATATATTGAAATGTAATTGTCATCTTTGATAATGGCTTATGTAAGCCGAAAGCCTAGAATGGATTAAAACATGTATCAATATAGTGATTTCCTTTCGTCTTTCAATGATAATGTGATTAAGCTTATCAGACAATATGAAAGGAACTTACTTAAATAGACAGAACAGAAATTATTTAATGAAACACACACACACACACACACACACACACACACACACACACACACACATACATGTGTATATGTGTATATATATATATATATATATATATATATATATATATATATATATATATATATATATATATATATATATATATATATATATATATAGAGAGAGAGAGTTTCCTTTTGACGTGTTTTGTTTTTCAGGACTTCATTGGACTAAAATTTGTTATGTTAGTACAAATACACATGTGCATGAAGAAGGTGTACTTGGAATTTTTTGATTTTTGTATCTAGCCTTATTCATATAGTCTTTTTCTTTCCATCACTTTCGTTACTAGGTATCCCAGAGTGATATTAGGTCTGCCAGGAACAGTGAAAATGTTGTAAGAGCCAGGGCGCAAATTTATGTAGATGATCTTCTTTGGGATTCGGTCACGCTGACTTTAGAATTTCAGTTGTTCTGTTTCTGATTAGTCTTGTGTCTATCGTCTTTTCATGTTGACTTAAATATCGTCTAATCCTAAGTATGTTTCTAATAACCATGTCCTGAAGATGGACCGAAACATCTGACGTCGACAGTAAAACAGCATTAAAACAGTAAACTTGCATATTCGGATTTTGTTTTGTCTTTTCCATATTGTTCATCATACCGTCGGATCTACATCCACATATTTGCTTATATATATATATATATTTTTTTTGTGACAATTCATACAGGCAATGGAGTAAAATTCACCTTCGAATTTTAGCTTATTGTTTTTTTTAGTATTGACTAAGTCTCATTGTCTTGGATGTAATAGTAATGACTTTTATGTTAGATTCTTTCCGATTTTAGATGTGACAGAATTAGTAGGGAGGAATATATTTTTTTGATTCATTGGGTTTTTCTCAGGAGGGGCCGATTTCTTTTTTTTTTTTTTTTTGAATATTTTGTAGGCATTTTGTTTCGCATTGGATATAAAATAATTAGGGTACTGGAGAAGTTTGAAAATGTTTCTCTTCTTCATATAAATAATGCAAGCTGCATATTCTTAGTGTTCTTAGGTAGAATCCAGTTATTATGCAGGGTTTTATTTTGTAGTTATGATGGGAATATAAGTTTATGAAGTCGTTTTTGTTGTACACCGAGTTTTAAACTGATGTTAATCTGGTGAAGCTTGATATCTAGTAAGTGTAAGGAATTGTGTTCTCCCATTTTGTATGTAAATTCTATTGTGTGTTCGACTTTGTTTAGTTGATCTACGAGGTCAGGTAAATCAGTATCACAAGGATATACAAGTTAAGTAGAGCATCATCAATATAACAAAAGTATGTTGATTGTTTAGTTGATCTACTATATATATATATATATATATATATATATATATATATATTATAGAAGATTAAATCAAAAACATGTTAAAAATTGCTACACAATAGCTTCCATGTTTTGGCACCATGTTGTGCCTCTTCAGGCAATGATAAACATCTGGTGAGTCTGACTTTTTATATGGTGTTGAGCACTTTTTCTTTCCGGTGTGTGTGCGCACACACACACATATACATACATGCATACACACACTCACACATATATGACTTTCTGAAAACATAGTGTTGATTTATTTTCAAACACAGCTCCAGTCTTTTCCTCAGAATGTTCCCCCATAGACCTAAAAATTAAGCCCTGTCATCACCCAAAGTACACCCTTCGATCGCAGAAAAATGAATCTTGAATTAAACTCCCCTTTTTTTTTGTTATGTTTTGTTCAGTTTATTTTTTTAAAACTTTTTCAGTGCAAGTTCTGACGGCACAATCAAAATTTGGAATGTGAAAAGCACTGAATGTCAAAACACATTCAAGTCTCTTGGCGGCTCAACCGGGAGTGACATTACTGTCCACAGTGTACACCCCTTGTTGCGGAATATGGAGCAGTTTGTTGTATGCAACCGGTCCAATACTGTCGCCATCATGAACATGTCTGGACAGGTAAGTAATAAGTAAAAGTCTGAAATAAATAATTCTGCTAAAATTAAGTTGGCAATTTAGCTTCTTTAACTTCAAGGTAATAAAATTATAAAAATGATGACAAGTTATCAGGCATAGCTGACCACATATGGAAGGAAAAAGGAGATCATAAGTGGGATGAGGTTGAAATAATAGACAGAGAACATCACTGGGAAATACGAAAACTTAAGGAATCAGCACATATGCTAGACCACAAAAATCTCCTAAGCTGGCCAAGCATAGAAATGAAGACAATATGGGATCCAGTAATACAGATTGCTACAGAAAAGCAATGAATAACAACAAAATTGGAATATGAGCTCTGGTTAAAAAAAAAAAAAAATCATGGGTACTGAGACATTAAGTTTATGTCCCAAAAATTAATTCACTGACGTTCACAAGGACACATGGCCCAGTAGATAAAAGTGTTGGTTGGATCCAGTGGTTTGACTCAAAGATTTGTGAGTTCAATACCTGGAACTTGGAGAAAACTATGGCATCCAGAAGAGGCATAGTATGTGGAATTAGAATAATCTACCCCTGTAGACGGAATAAAGGGTTCAGTTTGAAATTCCAATCACCAGAAGAAGGCTGGAGTGTACAATGGCCGAAACTTTGTGAATATGGCAATAAAGATGAGGACAACAGTCCAAACAATGTAAAAAAATGTAAATATAAACGATTGATATGTTCACGATAACCCCCACCCCCAACCATTTTTGCCTCTGCAATAATGATTGCTATATAAAAACATTTAAAACTATTAACCATTACCACACTGCGGGCGAAAGTTGTCGCCGTGGGATTCTCTCCCTTTGGTACTCTAGTTGCATTCTGTCACCTTGAGACAGTTGCTATAAATAAACACTTGTCGACAGTATTTTACGCTGGAAATTGTTTACTACTGCTTTGGAATGAGATTGAATTCTTCTTGACTCTACCTGGGGAGTGTAATACCGATTAAACCCACGTAAATTTTTTTTTTTTTTTTTTTTGTAAACAAAATTAGCCGTATCAATATCCAACAAAGCCTTTATTCAGGAGTTTTTCTTTGAGTAGGACTCTGAAGGTGGTTTTGAAGGCTTTACTCGAGTGGATATTGACAGTGATGTGGTTGAAGATGATAACCGTCCTAGTGATGTGGAGGGAAGTGATGATGACCACTAGCGGCCACCATGGCTGACTAATTTTATGGAAGCTACTGTCGACCATCGATATTTTGATAGCCTTTCTGAACACTATTTACATTATTCGGACTCTTGTCCTCATCTTTGTCGCCATGTTTATTACAACATTGTTGTACGCTCCGGCCTTCTTCAGGTGGTTGCAATGTCGAACTGAACCCTTTATTTCGCTCACTGGGTACACTGTTCTAGTTCCACGTGCCATATTTAATGGATGTCAGTTTTCAGTTAAGTCAGTCCTCAAGGACACCTGGCACAGTGGATAAAGCTGTTAGTTAGATCCAGTGACAGGACGCAAAGAGTGCGAGTTCAATACCCGGTTAAGGCAGTGGATAACTTTCAGAGTGGAATTAACAGGAGATGAATCTTGAATTAAGTTTTTTTGATTTTTTTAATTTCATGTTTCAATTTTATTTTGGTTTCAACATCAAAACATCCATGCAAAATGTAAAATGCATTACATCAAAATAGTAAACCCAAAGAGTGTGAGTTCAATACCCGGTTAAGGCAGTGGAGAACTTTCAGAGGGAAAATTAGCAGGAGATAACTGATAACTGACATCCATCAAACATGGCTCGTGGAACTAGAACAGTCTACCCCAGTGATCGAAATAAAGGGTTCGGTTCGAAATTCCAACCACCTGAAGAAGGCCGGAGTGTACAACGTTGTGACAAATATGGTGACAAAGATGAAAACAATAGTCCGACTAATCTAACTACTGTATCAAAATAGTACTCATTCGTTCTTTTATTAGTATACAAAAATTAAAAACTGTACACACAATACAAAGAAAGTTATAGCAGTTTTAAAACAGTAGGTGTTCATTTTTTTTTCATTTTTTTGTTAAGCAATTCACCCCAAGCAAGGTGGGGGTGCCACAAGCACGCAAAAGGGTTACAAAGGATTGAGAACGAGTAAAGTGGTGTGTTTGAGGAAAGGATACAGAAAAGGAGAGGGAACAAGATCAACATATCAGATGTCGATTGACATTAGTTAGAGATTATAGTTATCTGGGAAGCAAGCAAGGGGAAGGGAGTTCCACAGATGGGAAGTGTGAGAGAAGAAGCTGTGTGAGTAGAAGAGGCGGTTACCTTTAACCATTTTGACAGTGAAAGGTTGGGACTGAGATGCCAGCCTCGTAGCTTGCTTAAATTCATGTAGTCTGGGAACCAGTGAAAGTAGCTCGTCGGAAAAGTTAGCATGATAATACTTGTAGAAGAGACAGAGGGAAGTTATGGCACGTCTGAGAAAGCTACTGTAGACTAGATGCCAGATCAGGACCTATCGCATTGCATATTCGTCTCTGGATTTTGTTGAAGACCTCGAGATGTACAGTGGGGGCACCAGACCATATATGACAGCAATATTCCATGCAAGGATGGATGGTTGATATATAGATTTAAAGGATAGACTCTATTTACAACCGAGTAGTGAGTTCGATCCTCACTGGGTACTCCATACTTTTGGCCTTATGCTACATGTAAGCTATGCTTGGAAAATCACTATAAATATTTTTAAAACTTTTCACCCCAAGCAAGGCGGGAGTGTCACTAGCATGCAAGGGGTTATAGAGAGTGGGAGCAAGAGTAAAGAGGCATGAAAGAGGAAAGGATGGACAGGGAATAGATCAAGGATGACATTGCATTTGAATAATTGAAGATTATAGCTATCAGGGAAGCAAGTAAGAGGAAGGGAGTTCCACAGATGGGAAGTGCAAGACAGGAAGCTATTGGAGTAGAAGAGACGGCTACATTTAACCGTTTTGACAGTGAAAGGGTGGGACTGAGATGCCAACCTAGTGGCATGTTTAAATCCACCATTTTTTCTTGTACAACAAAGAGAACCCACTTGTGGTAGATGAAGCTATTGATTCATGGTTTTTACACCCTCAAAAGAATGCAGGGGCAGGGGGAACAATTCTTGAAAGAAATTAATGTGATAAAGGTTAAAGAAATGGTTAAATTCAAAGCCTTCTATTTAAAATATATAAATATAAGGTTATTGAATGGAGAACTTGGAGCCTTAAACCTAACCTGTCTGCTGTTGTCCCACTTGCCTGCATTCACCATGGTTTCTCTTTCTGCTGTGCCTTTTGATGCCTTGCTATCACTTCACTTTCTGTCTTTATTAATGGCTCCCATATTGTATTTATTTCCTTTTTGTTGAGCTCTAACGGCTGATACGACTGCGGAGTTGGTATCTAAGGCTTAAAAATATTTGGCTTAACTTGTTTCTTTTCTCCTGATGCTTTCAGATTGTGCGCAGTTTCTCCAGTGGTAAACGAGAGGGTGGTGACTTTGTGTGCTGCACATTGTCGCCCCGGGGTGAGTGGATCTACTGTGTAGGAGAAGACCAGGTGCTCTACTGTTTCAGTATCACCACCGGCAAACTGGAACGAACACTGACGGTGAGTAAAAGTAAAAAAAAATGAAACGTCTTTCATTAGAATTTTTTGGCATGCTTGCAGGTTTTATTCAAATTAAACAAGAAAACGTGATTAATATTCTTTCATGAGTTTAAGTATTTGCGCAGTATGATGCTAAAATAGGCTTTGCACTCAATGACCATCAGAGAAACAAGGTGCATCTGCAGGTATTCCTTTTAGCTGCCAGGTGTAAATTTGCACTATTACTAGATGCCAATGGCTGCTCGCATCATGTAAACACAATGTGCACATGTGGGACAAACTATGTGACACACAGACATATAAGCACCCACCTCAGTGGTAATCAGCTCTCATATCCACATGAGAATCCCAGAATAATTATGCTTGTCCCTCCCTTTGTTAGTTCACACAACCATTACACCCAGCCAATACCTAATAAATAATAGTCTATTCCGTTTTGATCATGTGGAAACAGGAGAAAAAACACTACTTGATTTCAGTGAGAAAATGAATGAAAAAAAAGTAGGGTGGGTGGGTGTGTGTGTGTATATATATATATATATATATATATATATATATATATATATGTTTCATTAAATAATATAGATAAGTGTTGTCTATATATTTTATGTAAGTTCTTTTCATATAGTCTGATAAGCTTAATAACATTATCATTAAACAATGAAAGAAATTCACAATATTGATACATATTTTTTAATCCAATCTAAGCTTTCGGCTTACATAAGCCATTATCGAAGATGACAATTACATTACAATATATTAATTGTCATCTTCGATAATGGCTTATGTAAGCCGAAAGCTTAGATTGGATTAAAAAATATGTATCAATATTGTGACTTTCTTTCATTGTTTAATGATAATGTTATTAAGCTTATCAGACTATATGAAAAGAACTTACATAAAATATATAGACAACACTTATCTATATTATTTAATGAAACATGTGTGTATATATATATATATATATATATAGTGAGAGAATCAGATTAAGTTGATGAGAACAGATACTACACTCAGATCTTATCTGAGAAGTGATTGTAATTTTGCTACCTCACACTGGCAGGATGTCTCACAGGGTCGATTTAATGTGGGGAGCCTGAGCGGTATGTGCACCCAGGCCAGGTTAAAAATACCCCAACCGCTGTAACCATTGGAACCTCCTCTTTAGTGCATTGTGGGAGGTACTGCTGTGGGCAACTGTTTCCCAAGACTGGTCACCTCTTGGTTATATTTTTATTTGCACTCTGAATGAAGACAGATATACAACTCGATCTTGCTCAATCCGAAGACAGGCACAATTGAGAGATGAAATGTAGTTTATCAGAGCAGATACAAAACTTAGATCCCGGCCAATTTTTCAGACGCACATTATCAAATGACAGAAGCCAAGTAAAGCAATTGCCAAAAATCCAGAAACCATAAATGAGAAAAAAAACATTGCAGAATTTAGCATTTGTCAAAATTAATAATGACAATAATATAATGATAGTAGCTTTTAGCATGTGCTGTATAATGTATATAAGATGATAGTAGCTTTGAGCATGTGCTGTATAATGTATATAAGATGATAGTAGCTTTGAGCATGTGCTGTATAATGTATATAAGATGATAGTAGCTTTGAGCATGTGCTGTATAATGTATATAAGATGATAGTAGCTTTGAGCATGTGCTGTATAATGTATATAAGATGATAGTAGCTTTGAGCATGTGCTGTATAATGTATATAAGATGATAGTAGCTTTTAGCATGTGCTGTATAATTTTATTTGCAATCATTAGGGTGACAGATGGGCATGTAGATTTACACAGCAGTGGACTAGTTTCTATAATGATAACATGTCCGGTTCAAAGCAGCACACACTTTTTTTTTTTTTTTTTTAAGTAAATTTTATTGCCTTATTATGTTGAAACATCAGTTCTCATCTGATCACCAAAGTGAAGCAATGTTGAGTCTGGTCACTATCTAGATGGGTGACTGCTTGGGAATACCCGCTGCTGTAAGCTTGGGTGTGCGAATGGTGGTTTGATGATTCGGATTGAAAGATTAGAGCTTGTAACATTCACTTCTATGTAAATACCCTTGGAAAAGGTGTGAATCTGCCTCTTCTCTCCCCAGCTATGGGTTAAATAGCAAGACAGACTAGGTCCTACAGCCTTCGTTGACAACCAGTCTACTGCAAAAATTAATGGCAGGATACTGTAAGAATCCTGCCAATCATAAACCGAAAAAAGAGCTGATTGCCAAGCGTGCATCATGCATGGCACTTAAGGAAGGCCGGACATTTGGGGGATCTTTTTTATTTACTGCTGTTGCCATTGACCTTCGCAAAGGTCATTGCGTTTAGATTTTTTTTTTTTTTTGAAAAGTGTCATTACTGTTTGATTGGAATTTATCAACAGGTACTAAATAGGTTTGAACTAAGAGTTTCTGTGGCTGTTTTTGGCATTGGAGGAAGGTTGGAACTCGGAAGCTGTCTTGGGCCAGTTTGTTAAAGATTATGTGATCCCAGATAAAAGACTCACGCATTTCTCATTTCCTGCCCCTTTTTTTCTTTAAAGATAATTTTAGAGGAAGATTGAAAATGTGAAAAAGTACAAAAGAACGTCTCAGATATGGAAGAGAGGGAAAAATGCGTTATCGCATTTTTAAAGAATTTAAAATGGAATAAAAATGCAAGAAAAGAAAGAAAACCCTGATAACTCCATAGTCGACCCTTTTTCTTTTGTGTGACCACCACCCTTTTCCTCCTCCTCTCTGCTCCTTTACCCTCTTTCTCAAGCTTTCTCTTCCTCCTCTTTTCCTATCACGTCTTCCCCTCTGCTTCCCATATTCTTTCTCTTCCTTTACCCCTTTACTCTCCTCACCTTCCCGTGTTCTTTAACTTCAGCCTCTGCTCACCTATATTCTCTCTCTTCCACCCTTCTGCTTTAGATATCCCCCATCCACTCCCCATGTTCTATCCTTTCCTTATCCCCGCTTTCCATATGCTTTCTCCCCTTCCCTCAATATGCTGCTTTACTCTTTTCCATTCTTGAGTTTTCTTTCTCTATTTCTCTTTGTAACTTTAATCCTTTCCTCTCTTTCCCTTTTGGTTTCTCTTTCCCACTCATATTGGTTCCCCTACCTTTTCATCGATCTGTACACTCACTTTATTTCTCTCTCAGTCTGTGTCATTTCTCTCGCTCTCCTCTCTCCGTCTGAGTCTTTTCTCTCTCTCTCCTCTCTCCGTCTGAGTCTTTTCTCTCTCTCTCCTCTCTCCGTCTGAGTCTTTTCTCTCTCTCTCCTCTCTCCGTCTGAGTCTTTTCTCTCTCTCTCCTCTCTCCGTCTGAGTCTTTTCTCTCTCTCTCCTCTCTCCGTCTGAGTCTTTTCTCTCTCTCTCCTCTCTCTCCGTCTGAGTCTTTTCTCTCTCTCTCCTCTCTCCGTCTGAGTCTTTTCTCTCTCTCTCTCCTCTCTCCGTCTGAGTCTTTTCTCTCTCTCTCTCCTCTCTCCGTCTGAGTCTTTTCTCTCTCTCTCTCCTCTCTCCGTCTGAGTCTTTTCTCTCTCTCTCTCCTCTCTCCGTCTGAGTCTTTTCTCTCTCTCTCTCCTCTCTCCGTCTGAGTCTTTTCTCTCTCTCTCTCCTCTCTCCGTCTGAGTCTTTTCTCTCTCTCTCTCCTCTCTCCGTCTGAGTCTTTTCTCTCTCTCTCTCCTCTCTCCGTCTGAGTCTTTTCTCTCTCTCTCTCCTCTCTCCGTCTGAGTCTTTTCTCTCTCTCTCTCCTCTCTCCGTCTGAGTCTTTTCTCTCTCTCTCTCCTCTCTCCGTCTGAGTCTTTTCTCTCTCTCTCTCCTCTCTCCGTCTGAGTCTTTTCTCTCTCTCTCTCCTCTCTCCGTCTGAGTCTTTTCTCTCTCTCTCTCCTCTCTCCGTCTGAGTCTTTTCTCTCTCTCTCTCCTCTCTCCGTCTGAGTCTTTTCTCTCTCTCTCTCCTCTCTCCGTCTGAGTCTTTTCTCTCTCTCTCTCCTCTCTCCGTCTGAGTCTTTTCTCTCTCTCTCTCCTCTCTCCGTCTGAGTCTTTTCTCTCTCTCTCTCCTCTCTCCGTCTGAGTCTTTTCTCTCTCTCTCTCCTCTCTCCGTCTGAGTCTTTTCTCTCTCTCTCTCCTCTCTCCGTCTGAGTCTTTTCTCTCTCTCTCTCCTCTCTCCGTCTGAGTCTTTTCTCTCTCTCTCTCCTCTCTCCGTCTGAGTCTTTTCTCTCTCTCTCTCCTCTCTCCGTCTGAGTCTTTTCTCTCTCTCTCTCCTCTCTCCGTCTGAGTCTTTTCTCTCTCTCTCTCCTCTCTCCGTCTGAGTCTTTTCTCTCTCTCTCTCCTCTCTCCGTCTGAGTCTTTTCTCTCTCTCTCTCCTCTCTCCGTCTGAGTCTTTTCTCTCTCTCTCTCCTCTCTCCGTCTGAGTCTTTTCTCTCTCTCTCTCCTCTCTCCGTCTGAGTCTTTTCTCTCTCTCTCTCCTCTCTCCGTCTGAGTCTTTTCTCTCTCTCTCTCCTCTCTCCGTCTGAGTCTTTTCTCTCTCTCTCTCCTCTCTCCGTCTGAGTCTTTTCTCTCTCTCTCTCCTCTCTCCGTCTGAGTCTTTTCTCTCTCTCTCTCCTCTCTCCGTCTGAGTCTTTTCTCTCTCTCTCTCTCCTCTCTCCGTCTGAGTCTTTTCTCTCTCTCTCTCTCCTCTCTCCGTCTGAGTCTTTTCTCTCTCTCTCTCTCCTCTCTCCGTCTGAGTCTTTTCTCTCTCTCTCTCTCCTCTCTCCGTCTGAGTCTTTTCTCTCTCTCTCTCTCCTCTCTCCGTCTGAGTCTTTTCTCTCTCTCTCTCTCCGTCTGAGTCTTTTCTCTCTCTCTCTCTCCGTCTGAGTCTTTTCTCTCTCTCTCTCTCCTCTCTCCGTCTGAGTCTTTTCTCTCTCTCTCTCTCCTCTCTCCGTCTGAGTCTTTTCTCTCTCTCTCTCTCCGTCTGAGTCTTTTCTCTCTCTCTCTCTCCGTCTGAGTCTTTTCTCTCTCTCCTCTCTCCGTCTGAGTCTTTTCTCTCTCTCTCTCTCCTCTCTCCGTCTGAGTCTTTTCTCTCTCTCTCTCTCCTCTCTCCGTCTGAGTCTTTTCTCTCTCTCTCTCTCCGTCTGAGTCTTTTCTCTCTCTCTCTCTCCGTCTGAGTCTTTTCTCTCTCTCTCTCTCCGTCTGAGTCTTTTCTCTCTCTCTCTCTCCGTCTGAGTCTTTTCTCTCTCTCTCTCTCCGTCTGAGTCTTTTCTCTCTCCTCTCTCCGTCTGAGTCTTTTCTCTCTCTCTCTCTCCTCTCTCCGTCTGAGTCTTTTCTCTCTCTCTCTCTCCTCTCTCCGTCTGAGTCTTTTCTCTCTCTCTCTCTCCTCTCTCCGTCTGAGTCTTTTCTCTCTCTCTCTCTCCTCTCTCCGTCTGAGTCTTTTCTCTCTCTCTCTCTCTCTCCTCTCTCCGTCTGAGTCTTTTCTCTCTCTCTCTCTCCTCTCTCCGTCTGAGTCTTTTCTCTCTCTCTCTCTCTCCGTCTGAGTCTTTTCTCTCTCTCTCTCTCCGTCTGAGTCTTTTCTCTCTCCTCTCTCCGTCTGAGTCTTTTCTCTCTCTCTCTCTCTTCTCTCTCTCCGTCTGAGTCTTTTCTCTCTCTCTCCGTCTGAGTCTTTTCTCTCTCTCTCTCTTCTCTCTCTCTCTCCTCTCTCCGTCTGAGTCTTTTCTCTCTCTCTCTCCTCTCTCCGTCTTTTCTCTCTCTCTCTCCGTCTGAGTCTTTTCTCTCTCTCTCTCTTCTCTCTCTCTCTCCTCTCTCCGTCTTTTCTCTCTCTCTCTCCTCTCACTAGGTTAAGACTATTTTTCACTCGCTATGTCTCCCTTCCACGCCAAATGCTCCCTCTGCAGATATTCCCTTGTAATTATATTTTCATTGTCCTCACGTTTTCTGCTCATTTTTAGAAACCGATCTTGGTAAGAGAAAATAAAAAAACAAAACAAAAACCCAAACGTGTATTCAAGCCGAGCTTCTTTGATGTTTGCAATTTCATCTCCAATGGATTTCTCTCTCTTTTTCTCTCTCTGACCCACTTGTCTAAGTTAAAAATATTGTTCTTTTATCTCTGTCCAATACAAGTGTCAAGTCATACCACATACATATCAGTGTCTGTGTGTACACACACACACACACACACACACACACACACACACATAATTTTAAAGAAAAGAGAGACACTGTCTACTCAAACATGTCTCCACAAAATATACATTTATAGTAATGTTAAATGTCAGATTTAAACACTATTGATTCCTTAGAAATGATTTTATTCATATTTCCAATACAGAAGAATTGAGTTTGATTTGCTGTGAAGTCCTCCATGGCTGAGCTGTCTAAAAGCACACCAGGTAGTTTCTCACTATATAAAAGGGGGCTGCTGGTTCAAGCTCTGCTGAAGAGCACATTGTCTTTATTAAAGACTTTTGAAAACAGATTGGCAGATAACAATTTTTCTGTTAATAAACAAAAAGCCAAATGTCTACTCAAAAATGTGTATCAACTGAATATGACATTTAAAAAGACACACACACACACACACACGGTGCGATGGATAAATTGTCATCTAAATTATGCAAAAATGAAAATAACATTGTCATCTCATTTTAACAGATATATTTATCAAAATTACACAAAAATAGCTTGAAATAGTAAAGACTAAATTTATTCAATAAAATCATCATTGGCTTCAACTACAGCCTCTAGATGGCTTTGAAATCTTCTGTAACTTTTCTGGGCAGTCTCCTTGTTTAAGTTGGTGAATGCTGCCAGAATCTTTGCCTTCAGTTCGTCTTTGGTGCTCCAAAGAGTTTTGTTGGTCTCTCGC
>OZ038509.1:20518916-20571416 GCA_964036315.1 Acanthosepion esculentum | reverse complement strand
GTTCATTAATAGGGTTCTTATTTAGTTTTTTAAATTTAGTATGGTCATTGAGGATATTTTGTAATTTGTTATAATAATCAATTTTGTCAATTACTACAAACATGTTAGTTTTATCAGCTTTTCGTATAATTATGTCAGGATGGTTTTTTAATTGTTTTGCAGCGTTTTTTAGTTTATATGTCATAAGAGATGAGGAAGTAAGTTGAAGGTTACATCTGTTCTTCAAAGCTTCAGCTTTTAACAAATATTGCAATTCAGAGGTGGTAGATACCTCATTATTAAGTTGTAGTTTTAAAATGTCTTGATATAGCATTGCAATTTCTGTTTTTTTGAAAATCTTGGAAGATTTCATAATATGGCAATTAGGGCCTAAATTTAAAAGATCCTTCTGTGATTGGGTCAATTCAAACAAGAGAGGTTAATAAATTTGTCAATTCCATTGGGTAGTAGAATGGTTCCTTTGTATAAATCATTAAGTTTCCTATTGATGGAAATCTTCTGAGGAGTTATATCCTTTTCAATAACATATAATATATATATATGTGTATATATATATATATATATATATATATGTGTGTGTATATATATATATGTATGTGTGTATGTATATATATATATGTATGTAGATATATGTATATATAGGGTGACCCCAAAAAACGGGAATTTTTGGAATGCCTATTGCCAGACATGAGCAAGTGGCAACACTGCGAGACAGTGACCTTGAGCAAGTAAACATTTCGACATTTTAGTAACGAGAATGAAATTCACAGTATCCCAGCCGAGATGTTGCAGCAGTCAATGAGGAATCTCAACAGCAGATTTCAAGAATGCATTCGTACAGGAGGACGCCATCTACAGGACGTAAATTAAAAAAAAAAAATGAAAATTCCATCATTGTTTCTTAAATGGCATGTTTTAAGGTTTCAATTACTATGAATTAAATATTTTTCTTCCATCACTCTTGGATTTATTGGATTGTTAAAAAGTTACCGTTGTTTTGGGGTCACCCTGTATATGTATGTATATATGTGGATATATATATATGTGGATATATATATATGTGGATATATATATATATGTATATATATATATATATGTATATATATATATATATATATATATGGATATATATATATGTATATATATATATATATATATGGATATATATGTATATATATATATATATATATGGATATATATATATGTATATATTTATATATGTATATATTTATATATGTATATATTTATATATATATATATTTATATATATATATTTATATATATATGTATGTATATATATATATATACATATATATGTATATATATATGTATATATATACATATATATGTATGTATATATATATATATATGTATATAATCATGGAATCATCAAAAACAGACCAAATCTATTAAGATCTACAAAGGACAGGAAATTGTGTAATGACTCGGCATATGGCAGATTAAAAATATTAAAAACTTAACAACCCATATCATCAGAAAAATGGAGCATTTCGACGTAAATGGTGTAATGGTTAACAAGCCCGTCTGCTTAGATCAATTACTCGGTGCTCCATACTTTCCGCCTTCTGCCAGACGTAAACAATGCTTAGAAAAACACCGAACCATCAAGAAAGTCAGAGAAACAATTTTGTGATTTCTTTTTTTTATATTTTCTGAATAAGTAATGTCTTTTTTCTATGCAATTAATGTTACTGTTACATGTAAGATGTAGTCCTGGGTATGACGATGAACTGTATCAGGCAGCAAGACCTCTGTTCGGGATATTAGAGGTTTCGAGGAGCGTAGAACCACCTCAAAGTTACTGTTTTGTTCTCAGACCCGGGGTGGTAGCACCTGTTAGGGAGCCAGTGATCGGCAATTGTGAACCCCAAAACAAACCTCTATGAAAGTAGAAAATATATTTTTATAGTAAAATTACTAGCAGTACCTATTTATAGTAAAATGCCCAACAATACATTTCACAGCAAAATTAGCAGTAATTCTTTTTATAGCAAAATGACGGACAATTACTTTTTATAGCAAAATTAGCAGCAATACATTTTTAATGCAAAATGACGAACAATAACATTTTATAGCAAGATTAACAGCAATACATTTTTATAGCAAAATAAGGAACAATACTATTTATAGCAAAATAAGCAGCAATACATTTTTATAGCAAACTGACGAAGAATACCTTTTTATAGCAAAATTAGCAGCAATATATTTTTATAGCAAAATGACGGAAAATAATATTTTATAGCAAAATTAGCAGCAATACATTTTTATAGGAAAGTGACGAAGAATAAATTTTTATAGCAAAATTAGCAGGAATACATTTTTATAGCAAAATGACGAACAATACCTTTTTAGAACAAAATTAGCAGCAATACATTTTTATAGCAAAATAAGGAACAATACTATTTATAGCAAAATTAGCAGCAATAAATCTTTATAGCAAAATGACGAACAATAGCATTTTATAGCAAAATTAGCAGCAATACATTTTTATAGCAAAATGACGGACAATAACTTTTTATAGCAAAATTAGCAGCAATATCTTTTTTATGGCAAAATGACGCAGAAAAACTTTTTATAGCAAAAGTAGCAGCAATACATTTTATAGCAAAATGACGAACAATATTTTCATAGGAAAATTAACAGCAATACATTTTTATAGTAAAATGACGAAAAATACGTTTTATAGTAAAATAAGCAGCAATACATTTTTATAGCAAATTGACGAAGAATACCTTTTTATAGCAAAATTAGCAGCAATACATTTTTATAGCAAAATGACGGACAATAACTTTTTATAGCAAAATTAGCAGTAATATCTTTTTTATGGCAAAATGACGCAGAATACCTTTTTATAGCAAAAATAGAAGCAATACATTTTTATAGCAAAATTTCATACAATACATTTTTATAGCAGAATTTGCAGCAATAAATTTTATAGCAAAATGATGAACAAAACCATTTTATGACAAAATTACAGCAACATATTTTTATAGCAAAATGAGCAACAATATAGCTTTATCGGAAAATGACGAACAATACCACTTTAATCCAAAATTAGAAGCAATATATTTTTATGGCAAAATGACGAACAATACTTTTTATAATAAAATTAGCAGCAATACAATTTTAAAGCAAAATGATGAACAATACATTTTTATAGCAAAATTAGCAGCAATACATATTTATAGTAAAATGACGAACAATACGTTTTTATAGCAAAATTAGCAGCAATACATTTTATAACAAAATGACAATACTATTTTCAAAGCAAAATTAGCAGCAATACCTTTTTTATTGCAAAATGACGACCAATACCTTTTTATAACAAATTTAGCAGAAAAATATTTTGATGGTAAAATGACGGATAATACATTTTATAGCAAAATTAGCAGCAATACAGATTTATAGTAAAATGACGTACAATACCTTTTTTATAAAAAATTAGCAGCTATACATTTTTATAGCAAAATGACGGACAATACCATTTTATTCCAAAATTAGCAGCAATACATTTTTATAACAAAATGACGGAAAATACCTTTTTATAGCAAAATTACCAGCAATACATTTTTATCGTAAAATGACGTACAATACCTTTTTACGGAAAATTAGCAGCAATACATTTTTATAGCAAAATTACTAATGTTACATTTTTATAACAAAATTAGCAGCAATACATTTTTATGGTAAAATGACGTACAATACCTTTCTATAGAAAATAATCAGTAATACATTTTTATAGCAAAATGACTAACAATACCTTTTTATAACAAAATTAGCAGTAATACATTTTTCAAGCAAAATGACGAACAATACTTTTTTATAGCAAAATTAGCAGCATTTCCTTTTTATAGCAAAATGACGAACTATACCTTTTTATAGCAAAATTATCATCAATACATTTTAAAAGCAAAATGACGAACAATACATTTTTATAGCAAAATTAGCAGCAATACATTTTTATAGTAAAAGACCCAACTATATATTTTATAGTAAAATTAGCAGCAATTCCTTTTTAAAGCAAAATGACGTACAATGCCTTTTCATACAAAATTAATAGCAATACCTTTTTATAGCAAAACAACCAAAAATACATTTTAACTATAGTTGAAATCATACAATTTTGTTCGAAATATTTACATTTCAGCATTAAATAGCCCATAGTTGTTGATATGACGCTAAACGAAACCAACTAACCAACATGCAAGATGAATTTTGCTTTCTAAATTCATTAAGATTCAACCTATTCAGTTCTTAACACAATCGCCTACCATCAGAATAACGTGAGAAACTTGGCAATGTTACATTTTCTCGCCTGAGTAATTTCATTTTTTCTATGCAATTAACTCTCTTGTCAAATCGGGTTCGTTGCCAGGATGCTTTGGAAGTGGGTTCTGGTCATTAAGTCGGAAGTCGGGCGTGTAAGAATTTGCACCCTAAAATAAATTAACATAATTTTCACAGGGAGGTGAGGATGATTTTCTAGTTTTGGTGATCAGGCGATCATTTTGCAATGGTCCCGAGTCACGTGTAAGTAATAATTCTGCTTCTTAAAATCATAATCATATTATAAAAATAGAAACTAAATATAACTTCTACTGTCAAAAGGATTTTTAAAATGACGACAGTATTTAAATAACTTTGTAATAGCGCTGTCGTAGGAGTTACGGTGGAGTAACAGATAGTGGCTCGGATTGAGGAATCGGAGAGCAGAGTTCGAATTCCAGTTGAATCCATTACATTCACTTACATGTTAATACCATTGGGAAAGTTATGAATCCTCTTCTTCACCCCCAGCTATGGGTAAATAGTAGGACAGACCGGGTTCTATAGCCTTGGATGGCAAATGGTCTTCCGCAGAAAAAAATGGCAACCTACTGCGGGAAAAAATCTGCCTCGTCAGTTATGTATCGAAAAATACATGATCGTTTATGCGTGTATCACGCATGGCACATAACTAACTGAATAGCGTTGTCTATATTTTCCTGTATAAATAAATAATACTTTTTTCTGTACAATTAATTCAACTGACGCCTGAAAGAAATACTTTCGCTTGTTAATATCATTAACGTAAAAATATCAAAGGGAAGCTAATGACTCTCACTGTCACCCACCTCCAAATGTTAGTACAGTCTGATCTCCTTAATCTGACACTATGTAGTCCGCCAACTCCCATGGCCCATACCTTTTTTAATCATCCAGCTATAGTTGGTTGAGCATCTCCAAGGCCAGCGTTATACATTGTGTATAACTTCACACAGCAGACGACAGCATCAGAGTGTTTTAGTGATACGGTCTTGATCATATGTTAAATATAGTTGCATATTGAATCTTTCCGGATAGTAAGTATGTATCAATTTTTGGTTTTAGCTTTTTTTTAGCTTTTGTATTACATGAAACAATAGAAACTCTGTTTGGAAGCATAAATTGTTGTTTTATTTCCCGTTTTAATCTATGATCGACCTGTGATAACATAACAATATATATGTGAAATGATCTGGCAAGACTGTGTTTACATAAGGTTGTTTTAGGGGGGAATTCTGGTATTCGGGATTTCTGCAGTCCAGCAGTGACCTAGTAGCAATGGCGTCAGATTAAAGAAGGCTGACTGGAGAAAAATGCATCAACTGAGAAATTCAGTTAAAACGTAGTTTTGCTTAAATACTTACGCATCTGACATTACTATTCTTGGACAAGGCGTTAATTTCTTGTAGTACCTACTTATTAATAGCATCTCCACCTTTTGATATCAACCATTCAATTTTTCCAGCCATGTATCTATATGGTAATGCCTACATTTAAAATGTTATGATGAATAAGAGAAATTATTCTTTTGGGAGTGAATGCTGGACAATCTCCTCACAGATGAAGAAGAGACTTGAAGCCACAGAAACAAAGAAAAGGGTACTGGACTGTTACGTAATATCAGTCCACCTATATGACATTGAATGCTGGACAATCTCCTCACAGATGAAGAAGAGACTTGAAGCCACAGAAACAAAGAAAAGGGTACTGGACTGTTACGTAATATCAGTCCACCTATATGGCATTGGATGCTGGACAATCTCCTCACAGATGAAGAAGAGACTTGAAGCCACAGAAACAAAGAAAAGGGTACTGGACTGTTACGTAATATCAGTCCACCTATATGGCATTGGATGCTGGACAATCTCCTCACAGATGAAGAAGAGACTTGAAGCCACAGAAACAAAGAAAAGGGTACTGGACTGTTACGTAATATCAGTCCACCTATATGACATTGAATGCTGGACAATCTCCTCACAGATGAAGAAGAGACTTGAAGCCACAGAAACAAAGAAAAGGGTACTGGACTGTTACGTAATATCAGTCCACCTATATGGCATTGGATGCTGGACAATCTCCTCACAGATGAAGAAGAGACTTGAAGCCACAGAAACAAAGAAAAGGGTACTGGACTGTTACGTAATATCAGTCCACCTATATGGCATTGGATGCTGGACAATCTCCTCACAGATGAAGAAGAGACTTGAAGCCACAGAAACAAAGAAAAGGGTACTGGACTGTTACGTAATATCAGTCCACCTATATGGCATTGGATGCTGGACAATCTCCTCACAGATGAAGAAGAGACTTGAAGCCACAGAAACAAAGAAAAGGGTACTGGACTGTTACGTAATATCAGTCCACCTATATGACATTGAATGCTGGACAATCTCCTCACAGATGAAGAAGAGACTTGAAGCCACAGAAACAAAGAAAAGGGTACTGGACTGTTACGTAATATCAGTCCACCTATATGGCATTGGATGCTGGACAATCTCCTCACAGATGAAGAAGAGACTTGAAGCCACAGAAACAAAGAAAAGGGTACTGGACTGTTACGTAATATCAGTCCACCTATATGGCATTGGATGCTGGACAATCTCCTCACAGATGAAGAAGAGACTTGAAGCCACAGAAACAAAGAAAAGGGTACTGGACTGTTACGTAATATCAGTCCACCTATATGGCATTGGATGCTGGACAATCTCCTCACAGATGAAGAAGAGACTTGAAGCCACAGAAACAAAGAAAAGGGTACTGGACTGTTACGTAATATCAGTCCACCTATATGGCATTGGATGCTGGACAATCTCCTCACAGATGAAGAAGAGACTTGAAGCCACAGAAACAAAGAAAAGGGTACTGGACTGTTACGTAATATCAGTCCACCTATATGGCATTGGATGCTGGACAATCTCCTCACAGATGAAGAAGAGACTTGAAGCCACAGAAACAAAGAAAAGAGTACTGGACTGTTACGTAATATCAGTCCACCTATATGACATTGAATGCTGGACAATCTCCTCACAGATGAAGAAGAGACTTGAAGCCACAGAAACAAAGAAAAGAGTACTGGACTGTTACGTAATATCAGTCCACCTATATGACATTGAATGCTGGACAATTTACTTACAGATGAAGGAGAGACTTGAAGCCACAGAAACAAAGAAAAGAGTACTGGACTGTTACGTAATATCAGTCCACCTATATGACATTGAATGCTGGACAATCTCCTCACAGATGAAGAAGAGACTTGAAGCCACAGAAACAAAGAAAAGGGTACTGGACTGTTACGTAATATCAGTCCACCTATATGGCATTGGATGCTGGACAATCTCCTCAAAGATGAAGAAGAGACTTGAAGCCACAGAAACAAAGAAAAGAGTACTGGACTGTTACGTAATATCAGTCCACCTATATGACATTGAATGCTGGACAATCTCCTCACAGATGAAGAAGAGACTTGAAGCCACAGAAACAAAGAAAAGAGTACTGGACTGTTACGTAATATCAGTCCACCTATATGACATTGAATGCTGGACAATTTACTTACAGATGAAGGAGAGACTTGAAGCAACAGAAACAAAGAAAAGAGTACTGGACTGTTACGTAATATCAGTCCACCTATATGACATTGAATGCTGGACAATCTCCTCACAGATGAAGAAGAGACTTGAAGCCACAGAAACAAAGAAAAGGGTACCGGACTGTTACGTAATATCAGTCCACCTATATGGCATTGGATGCTGGACAATCTCCTCACAGATGAAGAAGAGACTTGAAGCCACAGAAATAAAGAAAAGAGTACTGGACTGTTACGTAATATCAGTCCACCTATATGACATTGAATGCTGGACAATTTACTTACAGATGAAGGAGAGACTTGAAGCAACAGAAACAAAGAAAAGAGTACTGGACTGTTACGTAATATCAGTCCACCTATATGACATTGAATGCTGGACAATCTCCCCACAGATGAAGAAGAGACTTGAAGCCACAGAAACAAAGAAAAGGGTACCGGACTGTTACGTAATATCAGTCCACCTATATGGCATTGGATGCTGGACAATCTCCTCACAGATGAAGAAGAGATTTGAAGCAACAGAAACAAAGAAAAGAGTACTGAACTGTTACTTAATATCAGTCCTCCTATATGGCAGTGAATGCTGGACAATCTACTCACAGATAAAGAAGAGACTTGAAGCAACAGATGTGTGGTTTCACAGAAGGATGTTAAGGTCTCCATGGGCCGAACATATGAGCAACGACAAGGTTCTGGAGAGAATGGAAACAAAGAAAAATCTTAGACTTAACATCAGGAAGAGGCAGTTGAAATTTCTGGGGCACGTAATGAGAATGAAGTGCTTGGAAAATCTGATACTCAGAGGACGGATAGAGGGAAAGGGGAACAGTGGAAAGCAACACGTGACATACTTGATGGACATGCACAAGTGGATGGCGAAACGGGGTCTGTGAGAAATAGCAAAAAGACAAAACTTATGAAGAACTACAAGGAACCGGAGGAGGTGGAGGGCCATGATCGTCTAAGTCCTGAAGGGACACGGCACATAAAAGAAGAGTGTAATTCACATAAATATGATGACTAAAACTTAAAAAAGTCATTTGACAGGGGAATTCAGAGAGGTACTTGACTAATCGTGAAAATTTGATGTGCCATTTGCTATATATTAGGAAAATAATTTTTCGAAGGTTCTCAGACATATCAGGGTACTAATAGATGATTAAAAACTATTTGGGGGATCAGTTTATTACTTAAGAACAATAGAAAATCGATCCCCCAATTTAAGTCCAGTAGAATCTTATATTAATACCAATTGATCGCAAGGTACTTTGTAATTTGTAATTACTTGACAAATCATGAAAATAAAACTCTAGTGTAATGGTTAACGAGCAATGGTAAAACTGTAGGATAATGGTTAACGAGTAATGGTGACGAGCTGCTTAACCATTACTCTACAGTTTTACTGTAGTGCAATGGTTAACGGGCTTGTCACGTTAACTATTCTTACCGTAGTGTGTTTGTTACAAACTTCGGTTCTCTGATCTTAAGGCCTTGTGTCAAACAAGTTTGGTTAATATTTCTATGCCTCACTGTAAAGTAATTGAGCTCATCGTGCTGGCCATTCCTGCAGTAGTGTGTTCCTAATTTTTTAGCGCTCTGTTCTCATGGCCTTGTGTCAAACATGTTTGCTTATTATCACTATGACCGTAGAGCATTGTTTTTTTTTTCTTTTGTTTTTTTTTAAGCTTTTCACCCCAAGCAAGGCTGGAGACCACTAGTACGCAAGGGGTTACAGAAGGTTTGGAGGAAGGGCAGATAGGAGTGGTAAAGGAGAGGATGTGGAGAAAGATAGTGGATCGATCAAGGCAAGGGGGTTTCAGAAGATTTGGAGCGAGAGCAGATAGGAATGAAAGGTGAAAGAATGTGGAGAAGTGAAGTGGATAGATCAAGGCAACTGGAGATGTCGATTGACGTTACACTTAAATAGTTGGAGATTGTATTTGTCAGGGAAACAGGAATAAGGAAGGGAGTTCCACAGGCGAGATGTGCGAGACATGAAGCTATTGGAGTAGAAGAGCATCGTAGGACGTTTAAATTCATAACTAATCCTACTGTAGTGAGTTCGATACTCCGTGGGTTAAACATGTTTAAGGCCTTGTGCCAAACTTGGTTTAGTTGATATCTTTATAACTATCTTAATGTAGGACGTTGATTCGTATGGTCGCCTTGTGTTCGGTTCCTGTTGGCGCGAGTTCGATCCTAACAGGCTGTTTAATACGTATACCTTTGTGCTATTCAAGGTTCTGTTTAGGAAATGCTAAAATGGACGGAATTTATCGTCATAATATGATCAGCTTTCATATTTACCGGCCAGCATATGTTGTCGACGAATTGTGTTCGCTTGACAATGAACGATCGGTAAACACCTTTTCGACAAAGCCATCGCTATCCACTTTTTTTCACGCCTCACAAAATCGCTTCTAGCTGTGATATTAACAACGAGGCGGTGACGTCATCTTCCATTGTTTGTTCTGAACGGCGGTTGGTTGTTTGTTAATGATGTTGTGTCACGCAATCTTTTATCTGCTGAATCAACGGAAAAAGTGCCTGACTCCGATTTGCGGTGATAGTGATATTTATTTCAGTTTTGGGTGCTTCGCCGTGGAGAATTGATTCGCAAGGTTTTTAGTGATTTCAATCTTTGCTGGATAACTGACACTTAAAGATATAAAAAAATAAAAACCAAAAACCAAAAATGTAACCTTTCAAAACTTATAAAGAACGAAGAACTGGAAAATGTCCAGGAATATATCTAATCTATCTAATTGGTACGTTTGTGTATTCAGTAGCAAATATATTTTATTTATTTATAGGTAGATAGATAATAAACAGATTGAGATAAATAGATAGATGATAAACAGATTGTGATACATAGCTACATAGATAGATAGATATATAATAAACAAATTGAAATATATATATATATATATATATATATATATATATATATATATATGTAGAGAGAGAGAGAGAGAGAGAGAGAGAGAGAGAGAGAGAGAGAGAGAAATATATATAGAGAGAAAAAGTGCCGGACACCGATTTGCAGTGATGTTGATATTTATTTCAGTTTTGGGTGCTTCGCCATGGAGCATTGATTCGCAAG
This sequence comes from Acanthosepion esculentum, assembly GCA_964036315.1. Classification (NCBI taxonomy): domain Eukaryota; kingdom Metazoa; phylum Mollusca; class Cephalopoda; order Sepiida; family Sepiidae; genus Acanthosepion; species Acanthosepion esculentum. Next base: position 20,560,404 of record OZ038509.1, on the reverse strand, counting down.
GCTTTTAGTGATTTCAATCTTTACTGGATAACTGACACTTAAAGATAAAAAATGCCAACAAATGTAACCTTTTGAAAACTTATAAAGAACGAAGAACTGGAAAATTTCCAGGAATATATCTAATCTATCTAATTGGTACACTTGTGTATTCAGTAGAAACTATATTTTATTTATACATAGGTAGATAGATAGATAGATAGATAATAAACAAATTGAGATAAATAAACATGATTGAGATACATAGTTACATATATATATATATATATATATATATATATATATATATATATATATATAATAAACAGATTGAAAAAAAAAAAATATATATATATATATGTATGTATCGCAATATATGTATCTCAATATATGTATCTCAATATATATATATATATATATATGTATATATATACATCTCAATATATAGATTGAGATACATATATATATGTATCTCAATCTGTTTGTCATCCATCTATTTATCTCAATCTGTTTATCTATCTATCTATGTATCTATCTATATAACCTAGTCTGTTAATATCTATCTATCTATCTATCTATCTATCTAACCTAGTATGTTAATGTTAATGTCTAATATCCTCGCACCACGGTTATGGTCCAAGGTAGAACCAAGAAAGAACAACACGAACACAAGAGTAGTAAAGAACAAAGATATATTACAACAGAAATATAATACAAGAAGTTGAAGGTGTTAGTATTAACTGTCAGTCTGGTTTAGAGTGAACTAATATGTCTTGACTCGTTAGGTCTCAACTCATTCCTCTTCCCTCTCTCTCAGAGAGGCCCATATTTATAGAGTCAGGAAGGGTCCATTATCGTTATAGGTAAGTTCCATAACACCCCCCTTCCAAAGCTTTTGCGTCGCAGGGTCTTTAGTATTTTTTTCTCTTTGGATTTATTACCAAAGGTTCTGTGACTTTTCTTTTCCTGGTCGATTTTCGTGGTTCAGACATTGTTTGCGGCCTTTGCATATCAAATGTGTCGAATATGGTATCCATCACTTCTTCCTGAGGTGGACCGTTAGAATCATCTAACAGCCTCTTTTGTATTTGATTTACATGTTTTTGATGTGAGAATTTCGGGCCCTGTATTGTGTAAACCATGTTCCCGATTCTTTTTTTCAATTGTACCTTGCTCCCAGTAGGATGTATTGTTTTTATACGTTTTAAAAAAAACTTTTTCTCCTGGGTAGAATTTTCTTTTAGGTACGGCCGACATTGGTATTTGTTTTGCTTGTTTTGGTAGCAATTTGTCAAATACTGATCTGATTTTACGGGCGAACATCACTTCTGCGGGTGATAATGCCGATGGCGTAGCACTGTTTGGAGTAATTCGATATATCTGTAAAAATTGTTGCAACGCGTTTTCTGTAGGCACGTCATATGCTTTCTTTAACGCTCTTTTGAGTGTGTCTACAAATTTCTCCGCTTGCCCATTTGATATTGGGTGATATGGCGGGGATTTGATATGTTTAACTTGAAAAGTTTCGCAAAATTCTTGAAAGTCCGCGGATGTGAATTGTGTCCCAATATCAGTGACTAGACAATCAACCACTCCGAAACGAGCAAACAGCTCGTGGAGGCAATTTATGGTAGTTTCAGAAGTTGGTTTTCTGCAACGAAACACTTCCGGCCATTTACTATAACTGTCTACTATGATCAAATAGTAGAAACCATCTATTGGACCTGGGAAGTCGACATGGATTCTTGACCATGGTCGATCTGTCTCTGGCCAAGGCTTATGGATGATCGGCGGTGCTTTTGCTGCTAAGGAACAACCCTTGCATTTTTCCACCATCTGTGTAATGTCTAGATCCATGTTTTGCCAATATACGTAACTACGCCTTAACGATTTCATTCTGTTCTTTCCTGGATGGCCCATCTGGAAGTCCTTTAGGATTCGCCTTTGTAGTGTTTTTGGAATTACTACCCTTTCGTCATATAGTAAATCGTCGTCACATGACGAAAAACTGTCTGATACCTTTTTATTTTTTTCTGCAATTTTTGTTTTTGTTTCTTTTATGAATTCATCATTTATTGCTTCATTTCTTATCTCTTGTGGTGTGACGGGGAGGTTTCAAACTGTACTACATAGTGATGTCCTGATATCTTCTTCATGTCGTAGGGCTGCGATTACGGAATCTTCCAATGGCTCCGTTTTCTTAGGTATTAGTCTCGAGAGACCATCTGCATGCCCAATTTTATTCGTTGGCAGATATTCCAATTTGAAATTGTAGTTCAGTAAAATTGTACCCCATCTTAGTAACCTATTTTCTGTGTAAACGGGTAGACCTCTCTTCGATCCAAATATTGTTAGTATCGGCTTGTGGTCCGTCTGTAAAGTAAAAAATCTCCCGTAGATATATCTATGAAATCTTGTAACTGCAAAAATAATCCCCATCTGTTCTTTTTTGATTTGTGAGTAATTTTTCTCTGCTGGTATCAAAGTTCTTGAAGCATACGCGATCGGTTTTATTGTCCCATCCGGCATTTTATGCAGTATACATGCCCCGACTCCATAGGCACTCGCGTCACTTGCAACTATTATTTCTAATTTTGGGTCATAGTGCGCTAAAAATAGATCCGTGGTTAGCGTATTAATTATTTTGTCAAACATTTTCTGGTATTCATCTGTCCACTCCCAAACTTTTTCATTCTTCAACAGTTCGTTTAGGGGTGCGCGTAATTTATGCATGTTTGGAATGAATTCTTGATAATAATTCACTAAGCTTTGTAATTCTGCTAAGTTTTTTGGAGCTGGCATCTTTTTTTTATTGCCGTTGCCCTTTCTGGGTCTGGTCGCCTTCCTTCTTTATCGATGATATGGCCCAGATATTTTATTTCCTTCATAAAGAAATCGCATTTGTTTTCTTTTACCTTGAAACCATAGTTTTGCATTCGTCTGAAAACCTCTTGAACGTGTTCCCAGTGTTGTTCAATGTTTTTACTATTTATCAGTATGTCATCCAGGTATGCAATTGTGAAATCAAGTCCGCCTAGCATAGTATCCATTATTTGTTGAAATATTGCCGGCGCGACCTTAATCCCAAATGGTAATCTTTGGAACTTGTATAATCCTTTGTGTGTGTTTATGCACAATAATCTCGAGCTTTCCTCATCTACTGGTATTTGTAGGTACCCTTCACTTAAGTCTATTTTTGAGAAAAATTTTCCTCCGTTTAATTTTGTGAAAACTTCTGGACTGGGTAGAGGATAGATGTAATCCTTTATCGCTGAGTTCAATCCCGTTGAGAAATCAGCGCGTACTCGTATCTCACCCGATTTCTTTTTGACTTAAACCGTATGTACGGCCCATTGACTGTATTCTGCTTTTGTCAATATACCGATTTTTTTTCGAGTCTATCCAACTCTTGATTTATTTTCTCTATTGAAGCAAAAGCTACGTACCTTTTCTTCTTGAAGATAGGCTGTACATTTTCTTTTATTTCTATATTTGCTGACATTTTTTTTACACCTCCCGAGGTCGGCTGAAAATACTTCGGGGAAACTCTCTTTTAGTTTCTCCTTTAATTTATCTGCCTCGGTCGATAAGATTTTCACTTTTTGGCAGTACGTACTTATTGGTAAATCACAGAGGTCGAATTTCTGCATACAGTCCGTTCCAAATTAGTTTTCTGTGTTTCTTAGCACATACATTTTTAATTTTTTGGTCATTCCATTGAATGTCAAACTTGTAATAACTTCTTCAAATTTTATTTTTCTCCCAGTTGCCGACCTAGCAATTGTATCGGTCCTCAACATGGTTGTTTTTTTCAATTTTCTCCATGTTCGTACGTTAATAATAGTTATGTCCGAACCGGAATCCAATTGTAGTCTGACGTTTCTGTTTAACATTTCTACTTGCACATATTTTCATATGTTTGTCTCGTCCGCTTGGTCAGTCATAGTAACTCTTACTCTGCTTTCTTTCCTAGTCCAACAATGAGAACTTTTATGACCGACTTTTTTACACGACAGACAAGTCTTAAAACGGTATGGACAATCTTTATACCAATGCAAAGTCCCACAGCGATAGCATGGATTGGGTGGTAGTTTTTTCTGATATTGACTTTTTGAAGTAGAAAAATTTGTTTGACCTGTTTTTGAGGAGGGAAAATTGGTTTGGTTTGTTTTTGAGGAGGGACAAAAACGTGTTTGTTGTTGTACTTTACGTATGTGCGCGATGCCAGACTCTTCTATATCTTTCGAGTCCTTCTTTACGCTTATACATCTCTGACAGTCTTCAGCCAATTTTTGTAGCGTCAATTCTGGTTCACTCTCCAGTTTTGTAAGAATTCTGCGTCTGATCTCCGCGTCTTTATTTGAAACCAGGCCTCGAACGAATATTAAACATTTGAAGTTGTCCGGACTTAGTTCAGATAACTTAAAGTCATCACAATGTTTGTTTACAATGGAAGCGAATGTTATATAGTCTTCGCTGTCCTTTTTTGTTAGATTCAGACATTTCCATCTTTTATGGAATAATGAGGTATTTGGGCTAAAAAGTTCTGTTAACAGTTTTATGGCTTCCTTGAAGGTTAACTCATTTGTTTTCCTCGGTAGGATGTAGTCTACGAATTTAGTATATTCGCATGACCCTAATTTTCATACTAGTAGACGTACTTTTCTCGCGTCTGACCAATTCCCGCAATCAAACTCATATAAATCTTCGTACCTTCTGAAGTAAGCTGCGAAGGTTTTGTCTTCATCCGGTGCATACGCGAAGTCTTCGACAGAGCTCCATATAGCATTTTGCGAGAGAACTGTTTCATTCTCGGAATTTTGCCCTGTATTTGTTATTACCCGTAGCAATAATTCTTGTAGTTCAAGATGCTTCTATTCGTTTTCCTGTTGCTGCTCAAATTGTATTTTCATAAGTTCCAATATGGTTGTCTTAAAGTCTTCCATTGTTACTGTAATTATGTGTAAGTATTTTTCTTTTAGTTTAGACTTCAGGTCTTTGTTGCCTGTTGTGGAACCTTAGTACGAGAAAAAAATTTCTGCGTAGAACTTTGTTATTTTTGTTACCATTGTAAAGTTGGTGTCCAAAAAGAAAATTTTCTCTTCTTTTTTTTTGTTTGCGTATAACTTGTTTTTTTTTTCTCACTACCTACGTCGCCTCTGTTATTTTTTGTAGAATCTCCACGTAGAACTTGTTTGTTGAGTATACTTTTTTGGATTTCTCTCCGTAGAGTTTGTTTCTTCAGTTTCCACGTCGCCATTGTTATGGACGACAGAATAGCAAAAAGTTTTTTGTTTCTCCGCGTAGAGTTTGTTTCTGAAGTTTCCTCGTCGCCACTGTTATGGTCCAATATCCTCGCACCACGGTTATGGTCCAAGGTAGAACCAAGAAAGAACAACAGGAACACAAGAGTAGTAAAGAACAAAGATATATTACAACAGAAATATAATACAAGAAGTTGAAGGTGTTAGTATTAACTGTCAGTCTGGTTTAGAGTGAACTAATATTGTCTTGACTCGTTAGGTCTCAACTTATTCCTCTCCTCTCTCTCAGAGAGGCGCAGTATTTGTAGAGTCAGGAAGAGTCCATTCTCGTTATAGGTAAGTTCCCATAACAGTTAATATCTATCTATCTATCTATCTATCTATCTATCTATCTATCTATCTATCTATCTCTGAATATGTCCATATCTATCTATCTATCTATCTATCTATCTATCTATCTATCTATCTATCTATCTATCTATCTATTGATATTAATATAGATAGATATTAACAGACTAGGTTAGATAGCTAGCTAGATAGATACATAGAACAGAGATAGATAGATAGATAGATAGATAGATAGATAGATAGATAGATAGATAGATAGATAATAACCGAGATAGATAGATAGATACATATAAAAATAGATAGATAGTCCAAAGATAGAGAGTCCAGTTTGTTCTGCTATTTAACCCATAAGTGGGAGAAGAGTTGATTTCATACCTATCCCGAGGATATTTGCGCTGAAGTGAATGTAACGAACTCGACTGGAATTCCAACACGACTGAGCCGATATCCATTACACTCAAAAGCTGAAGTAAGTAAAATAAAAGAGTACTGAACTGTTATGTAATATCAATTGTCCTATATGCAAGCGAATGTTAGATAATCTCCTCACAGATGAAGAAGAGCCAACAGAAATGTGGTTCTACAGAAGGATACTGAGAATGCCATGGCCGAACATGGGAACAACGGCAAAGTTCTAGAAAAAATGAAAATAAAAAGGACACTTGTATTTAATGTCTGGAAAAAACAATGTCTCGGGCATATAATGAGGAAAGAGGGCTTGGGAAATTTAATACTCACAGGAGGGGATGAAGGCTACAGGGACAGAGGAAAACAATGCATAAGCTACCGAGCGAGTTTGACTAAATGGATGGCGGAACAAGGCTTGGGAGAAATAGTAAAAACATAGCATTAAGAGAGATAAAGTACAGGAAATTGTGGGCAACGATGACTGTCAACGACTTGAAGGGTCACAGTACACAGAAGAAGCAGAAGAATTGAAAAGAAAAATAGATATAAATAAGAAGTCGTAATATACGACTTGCCGTGTAAACAAATATTACTCTTACGATCTCTATCTATAAAAGACAGGATGTGTGTGTGTGTGTGTGTGTGTGTAACGAATGCACAGCCGCAATTTTCGACGAATTTGCACCAAAATGTACATGCACATGCTCCAAGTTAATAAAAACGCCAAGATAGACGTTGCATTTCCCAAATCCCATCAATAGTGGAAATAATCGATTTTTTCATGCTTCTACGGTAGTTTCATGTAGTTTGCGGCCATTTTCTACTGGCCAGAGTGAGAGCCTATAGCTGGCTACCACGAATAGGCAGGAAGATTCTATTGGCCGGCGTGAGAGCCAACAGCTGACTGACACGAATGGTTAACTAGCATGCTAGCATGCAAAAAAATCGATAGCTGCATTCGTCACAAGTGGGAAAAATTAAAATCTGCATGGCACTTTACTCCAATTGGCTCATTCGCTTGCTTAAACTCAACGTTGATTCTGATTCCGCAGAACTGTGTTGGGTGTGAAAAAGTATTTGTTGTTAACATTCTTTTGTCATTCGGTTTTTACAGTTACGAGTCATTTTTTTAAAGCTGATCGTTTTGTGTTCATTTTGTTTAGTTCTTTTTTGTAACAGATTTAATGTTTAGTATAGAGCTTAGAAAAAATGAGCAGTGTGAGATAGGCAAGAAGTAAGGCATGTAGCAACATCAGCACGGCAAGAAAGGGCAAAAATATTTTAAGTCAAGTGATATCGATTGCTGAATGAGTCGTACGATTTTTGAATCAAGTACGGACAACGGCGGGCCATGCTGCTAGTCTAAGATAAAAATAAGTGATTTTTATTAAAATACCAATAAGAAGTCCTAATATAAGTCGTTCTGTGTAAGCGAATATTACTCTTATTATCTGGGAGAAAAATAATTAATCTTTATTAGCGTAACAAATGAATTTCTGTATAAGCAAATATTATTCGTATGATCTGAGACAAAAATATGTTTTATTTACTTAATTATTTTATAAATAAGAATTCCTAATATAAGATTTGCTGTGTAAGCAAATATTACCCTTATGATCTGCGACAAATATAAATAATTTTTATTAGCATCTCTATAAGAAGTCGTAACATAAGACTTGCTGTGTACGCAAATATTACTCTTATGGTTCGAGACAAAAATAAGTAATTTTATTAACATATGAATAAGAAGATATTCACTAACCGCCCCACCCGGTCAGATGTGGCATAAGGCCTAGTTTATTGTGGGGTTTCCGAGCCCGTAGGCTCGGGCAAAAATTCCCCGCAGACCCCGTAAAAAACCGGGTCGGGTAGCTGTCTACCACTCCAGACGAGACTCTGCCCTTCGGTATAGCCTCGTTTGGGTTCCTCTCTGCCCGGAGCCAGAGAGTTTGACAAGCACACTGTGGAAGACCACAGTGAAAGACATATGAATAAGAAGTAATATAAAAACTTGATGTGTAAGGAAGTACTTCATTTATGGTCTGAGATAAAAATAAGTATTTTTTATTAACGTATGAATAAAAATTCGTAATATAAGACGCGCTGGGTAAACAAATATTACTCTCATGATATGAGACAATAATAAGTAATTTTATTAACATATCAATAAGAAGTCGTAATATGCGTCTTGCTATGTAAACAAATATAACTCTTAGGATCTGAGAAAAATAAGTAATTTTTAATAACATATCAATAAGAAGTAGTAATATAAATAGTGCTGTGTAAGTAAATATTACTCTTATGATGTGAGATAAAAATAATTAACCTTTATTAACATAAATGAAGTTCTGTATAAGCAAATATAGGGTGACCCCCCAAAAAACGGGAACTTTTTAACAATCCAATAAAACCAAGAGTGATGGAAGAAAAATATTTAATTCATAGCAATTGAAACCTTAAAACATGCCATTTAAGAAACAATGATGGAATTTTTCATTTTTTTTTAAAATTCCGTCCTGTAGATGGCGTCCTCCTGTACGAATGCATTCTTGAAATCTGCTGTTGAGATTCCTCATTGACTGCTGCAACATCTCGGCTGGGATACTGTGAATTTCATTCTCGTTACTAAAATGGCGAAATGTTTACTTGCTCAAGGTCACTGTCTCGCAGTGTTGCCACTTGCTCGTGTCTGGCAATACGCATTTCAAAATTTCCCGTTTTTGGGGGTCACCCTGTATTATTCTTATGATCTGAAACAAATATAAGTACTTTTTACTTAATTGTTTTATAAATAAGAATTCCTAATATAAGATTTGCTGTATAAGCAAATATTACCCATATGATATGCAAATATATGTGTATGCAAATATTACGCTTATGGTTCGAGACAAAAATAAGTAATTTTATTAACATATGAATAAGAAGTAATATAAGACTTGATGTGTAAGCGAATACTTTGTAGAGTATCGTGTGTGTTTGCGTGTTGTATTAGAAACACGTGTGTAACTCCTGGTAGAATATTAAAAGGTCCAACTACAAGAAAATGGCCGGACTTGAATTAAGTCCAACTGAAGATAAAAATGACAAACAAACAAGACCGATATATATATATATATATATATATATATTAAGCTTTGCACTCCAGGCAAAGCTGGAAGCCACTAGCACGTAAGGGGTTACAGAGGATTTGGAGCAAGAGCAGATAGGAATGATAGAGGAAAGGATGTGGAGAAGGATAGTGGGTAGATCAAGGCGACTGGAGATGTCGATTGACGTTACATTTGAATAGTTGGAGATTATAGTTGTCAAGGAAACAGGAATAAGGAAGGGAGTTCCACAGGCGAGAGATGTGAGATATGAAGCTATTGGAGTAGAAGAGACGTCTACATTTAACAGTTTCAACAGTGAAAGGGTGAGAACGGGATGCCAGACTCGTAGGACGCTTGAATTCATGGAGCCTGGGAACCAGCGATAGCAGCCCCTCGGAGCAATTACGGTGAAAGTATTTGTAAAAAAGACAGAGCGAGGCAACGTCGCGTCTGTGAGAGAGCGACTGCAGACGAGATGACAGATCAGAGCCAATTACATTGCATATCCGTCTCTGGATCTTATCAAGAACCCTGAGGCAAACAGCAGGGGCTCCAGATCATATATGGCAGCAATACTCCATGCAAGGGCGAATGGTCGATTTATAGATTTGGAGGATCGATTTCGGGGAGAAAAATTCCTGGCTCGGCACAGGGAGAAATATAGTACAATTAGATATGATTGGTAAGTATGTAATTTTTATATATATGAAAATGACATCAATTTTTAGATAACAAATCGCTCGTATTTCCTATGTAAATAATTTTGATTTATATACATATAGTTTGGGTACCAGTGAAAGTAACTCGTCAGAGCAGTTGCCATGAAAATATTTGTAGAAAAAAGCAGACTGTTCCAGTCAAACACAGTTGAAGGTCCTCTTCGGCCAGGTTAGTTATCGAGAGCTACAAAGAACAGGAACTTGTGGAGAGCCATGATCGTCAACGTCCTGAAAGAACATAGAAGAGAAATAAATAAAAACGATAACGTGGCCTGTGAGTTCACAAATCACCGCCATATTTAAATAATTTGGAATTGTTAACCTGTATCGTATAAAAATAATATGGGAACTTGCCTCATAAATTATAATTATGTTCCGTACCTCATAAATACTGCGCCTCAAGATGGAGCAGTAGAGACAGAGTCAGTGTTGGAACAGTCGTTTAGACTGTTCTTTGCTGTCGAAGTCTCTGCTTCGGCGGAGAGGAACTCGGACGAGGTCTTTGCCGCAGGGCAAAGTTTCGTCCGGGGAGGTAGACAGTCCCTGAATCCTAAATGGGTGTTGCAGTTAGCTCCCCTTCATTTCCTTAACCCGTCACCAGGGGTCTCTCTCTCCCGAGAGTATAAATACGGGCTGACCTTTCGACTCTTTCTCTTCCCACGGCTCTTTCCACGGCTTCGCACACGTGCGGCCAAAACTGCCTCTCCTGGGGCCGCCAACCTCGCACGTGGTGCGAGGTACTGAAAAACTTTCTCTAACATATCCAATATGTGAACTCTAATACACAACCAGCGTTTCCCATGTTCACGGAACACGCTAAAAACAAAATTCATCTGTACGGACATTTCAATTCAACACACACACAATAACTTTCCATACAGACACTAACGTTTTATTCATGTTTTAAATGATGTATTTGTAACTCGTGTTTTAACCTGTTTGTTAATAATATATATTTGTTCGCATACATATATATCGGTCTTGTTTGTTTCGTTGGACTCCATTAAAGTCCAACATTTTTATGTAGCTGGACCGGCCAGCGGAAGCCATAACCTAGAGATAACTTCTCTTCTCTACTTCTTCCATTTCACACCACACGGTCGGTCCGCTACATGGGCATATTTTTGGCCTTTCTATATTTATTTTCATACTGATTTACCTTTTCTGTTGACTTTTATGCAGCATACTCATTTTTATTGTAAACAAATAAAAGCGGCATATTTTATTTGCAGTGATTTATTTGTATTATTAGCCATCATTTGGCACACAAGTATTTAATCTATTAATCAAGGAAGATCTGCAACAAATCCGCAAACTTGCAGAGGGCAGAGAAGACTGGCGATGGCATTACTTCTGATAGAATTACTTACCATCAAAAACAATTCATTTATGCTGATCCATTGATTGAAATCATTTTATATATAATTGTGTCTTCTTATATTATATAATTTTATAAAAAGGAAGACAGTAATCTACCTAACCGGAAGTCGCTGTTTAATATTTTATTAATTCCTTGAATGAAGGACAGAGAAGGATGGCAAAATATTGCTGAATCTGTATAAAATATCACTGAAGATGTGTTGTGGAGTTATTTCCACAATAGAACTTGTAGTCGGACTAAATGCGCCCTAAATGGGGTAAACGTACAGAAACGTTAGGAACGTGTAATAAAGTGTTACGCAGAGTAATCGAGTTGTGGTCGCTGAACACTCACTCCTCTCTCGACTACCTACTGACTCCTACTTATAATAGGTGGGAAAGTCTATTCTCTAGACCAGGTGTCTTCCACTATAACAAGATGAGAGAACATATTAATAATTCATGACCTCAAATCGAAACAGTTTTCATGATGATGACAATGATTATTAATATTAAAATTGATAATATTGTTACCTCATCATTTTGTATCATGAACTGCTTTTAAAGTAACCCAACGTGTTTATGGGTGGCCTAGCGTGTATAAAACTAACTTTATTATTCGAAAGCGACAATTCAAAATACCAGCCAAATACAAGCAATATCACTACGATATTGCCAACCTGATATAACGTATTTACAAATAGAGTCTTCCGTAGTTTGCTCACTGACATAGATGAATGCCTTCTATCAACAACGGAAAGTCTTATTACTTTGGTGTAGGGAGCAAAATTCTAATGAACATCATCTATGCTCTGGGGAAAATGTCAAGAAATTTTCTTGTCGCAACGAACAAAGGAAACGTTGTTTTCGCTTGTCAAAACAGCAAACGTTGTTTGAAAAGACGCCTGCGATATATTTACGAAGTAGAATCCAAAGGTCAGGCCTCGTAAAGGACTTGGCGGACGTCGTTTGTGTCAGGGTTTGTTTGTACAGGTGCATACGCACAAGGACGTACAGACGCACGCGTGCACATCAACATATATACACACACGCATGTAAATATGTTAATTCTTTTTGACGATGGCATTGCAAGAAACTCGGAATAAAGATTTGGTGCTTTTTCGTTGGTTAGTGTTACTGCTCTGTCTCGGTCTATTCTCTAGAAGCATTGAGCACTTTTGGTCATTGCATAGGGAGAAGCCTGTCTCTTAATTTCTGGTATATTTCTAGAGGTTGCGGGGGACGGACAAACTAATGAATTCACATAATTTCATATATATATATATATATATATATATATATATATATATATATATATATATATATATATATATATATATATATAGCGTGACTCTTCGGCAAAAGCGAATTGAGTCCTGTCGGTCACTGTGTTTATCTAAAAATAAATACGCTAAAATTCATTTTCATCGACGGCTTAGTGGTAGAATTCACGACTGACGCCAATTCAGTCGGGTTTCAATCCTAGCTAAAGGCAACCGGACGTCTAGCCACACTGAAGAGCTGTGATACAGCGAAACAGTCTGTCTGTGGATCACAATAATATATATATATATATATATATATATATATATATATATATATATATATATTATTCCCGGATCATTTTCCAACTTATTCAAAATGATCTTCGCCCTCTCTAACCTTCTAACTTTCTGTCCTGAAGAAACAAGGTGCCTCACACGTTTCACATACGATTTCATTTTCAAGTCTTTTTCTCTGCTCTTTGGACTGTCATAGCTGAAACTTCTCTCCCACGTGCCAAACGTCTTATGCATTGAGTTGGATCTTTTATAACTGATCTCTTTAATTGAAATGATGATTCCTCTTCCAGTTCTGACCTCCTGATTCAGTTTTCCTCTTTTCCTGTTCCCTCTTTTTTAAACATTCACCGTTCTCTTGGTGGTTCTTGAATGGACTTTGAAGTTAGAAACCAGAGTATGAATGAAGGACTGAATAATCTTTTTCCTCACACCATTGCTCAGTTGGGAAGACATAATGGGGATAACACAAAAGATTTTAATCTGTTCTCTTTCTAGCTGAATAATTCAAAGGATTTTTCAGTGATACTTACAACAAATTGTGTCAAGATGGGTAAAAGTCTTATGGGAAAACCTGGAAAAACGAAACTTAGTTTTTTTTTTTTTCTTTTTAGATATTAAGCATTTTGTGGGATGGCCAATTTTTGTTCCTATACTATTTGAACAATTTTGTTGTTACACCCGGTATATATATATATATATATATATATATATATATATATATATATATATATATGGAAAGTTTCACAGAGTTAACCTGTAGAAAAAGACAATATTTATAAATGTAAAATACAATAGGAAAACTGTCATGGTAGCCGACGCGTTTCGTCCAATGTGGACTTTTTCAAGGCAAAAAACGAAATGAATTTATTAAATTTTTTTTTTTGAACAATGAGTAATTTATTTATTGAAAAAAAAACAGTTTAAAAAAAGTAACTATAAATAATTTTTTTCTATCCTCTGCCAACCGCAATGATGGAGAAAGCATTACCCCGAACCATCGCCACTGAGACACGCTGAAAGAGCCACTCCGTTTCGCGAGGCTCGTCCCTTAATCGAGACGCAATCGCGCCAATCCTCCGAAGGAACGCAATCGAACGAGGGCCAATAACCGCAGAAGTCTCCACTGCCGCAGGAGTAAAAAAACATCTATCAGCAAGAGAAGAATATTTAACTATTTATTTTATCTCTGCGTCCCGGGTGATGGACCCCAGTTCAACCGCGGACCTGATCAAATTACCGGCCGAATATGTATCCGCACACGTCGCATCCCAAATCAACGACTTATCCATTTAAAAAGTCGAGGCCTACGGGTTCAATTTGGGAAGGGAACCCAGCTGCATCCAAACCTCTTTTGATGATGTCGTTAATTGCTGCATGACGTGGAAAGCGGCCGGCACTACGACGACAGGAGAGAGGATGCATACCAAATTCATCGATGGAAGCTCCACATCTGCATCTGCGACGCTCACATAATCTGAGTCCAAGACGGATCGCGATTTATTAAACAAAGTAACTGATAATAACAAAACAAAATGTCCTTAGAAACTGGAAGAATTGTTCATACTGTTAACTGAAAATTACGTCAAGTATTGTCACGTGACAATACTTGACGTAATTCAATATATATATACTGTTCAGTTAACGGTATGAAAATAGCGTTCTCTAAATTCTTCCAGGTTAAGTTTAGGTAGGGTAGGGGTGTATTTTTAAACGAGTTCTGACATCCGTTAAACGCACGTCGTCCGTTTATATATATATATATATATATATATATATATATATATATATATATATATATATATATATATATATATAGTTAAGAAAAATTTGGTAATCCGTATAGGTAGTCCCAAGGAGGATGAAATCCTGAGAGCTCACTGTAAATTCAGAGCTAATAATTTAAAGAAAAACAGACCACTTTAAGGCTCAATGTAATAATTTATTTCACCATATCCCTTTTAAAGGACCCTGGATCATCAGACTTCACTTCCAAAAGGTGAAACGAAAAGTGAAATAAACATTTACACTTTTGACGGGTAGTATTAAGTTTATGTAATTTAACAGAGAGGGTAGTGAGGCGTGGTGTGAGAGACATGATCGAGTTTAGAGAGGGTTTATTTTAATATTTCTATCTATCATACTTAGTATTAGGGGAGGAGGGACCAGACATTAACCTATTTAATCGATATATATATATGTATATATATATATATATATATATATATATATATATATATATATTAGATGTTTCGACTTTTTAGGCTTCATCAGATAAAAATCGAAAGAAAGAAATATGTGTATATTTGTATGTTTAAATAATAAATCCTTAGTAGTTTTTTTCTTTTAAAAACTATAAACCTTTTACTTTCAACCCATTCTGAGAAATTAAATAAGGATTTACCTTAAATTAATTTCACAAAAGATTATCTTTTGCTTTAAAGCCATTCTGAAAACGAGATGAGGATTTACCCTGAATTTAACTAATGCTTTTAATCTAATTCTATAATTAAATTTGAACTAATGCTTTTAACTTAATTATATAATTAAATTTGAGGTTTTTAGCTTCGGTTTTTGAAACATGGTAATTCCTGTGTAGCGAAGAAACCATATTTTAAATCAGTTAATTTATAATATATATATATATATATATATATATATATATATATATATATATGTGTGTGTGTGTGTGTGTGTGTGTGTGTGTGTGTCGATTCTCACTTTGTTTATGTTTACTCTCTGTCTCGTCTTGTTCCTTCCGAGTGTATGAATTTCTCTCTGAATCGATTCAGATATAACTTGATACATTCTATACATAACTTATATATGATTCAATAAGGTTTCATACGCATGCTGTTACGAAAACAATGACTGTGTCGCCAAGAAAGCATTCGTCGAATTCTAACATTGGAGCTCGTCGTGTTTTCGTGATCAAAACACTATTGCCATGAACACGGATCGTTCCGAGTAGACCACCAGAATACGTAAATACGAACAGGCCGAGATTATTATAGTGGGTGCTGAAAAGTTATCAGCACAACCACCCCACTTTCACATATCAGTATTTAAATAGATCTGGCATCTCGTCTACAGTCTTTTTCTCCCAGACTTGCTATGGCTTCCCTCTGTCTTTTCTACAAATATTTTCTTATGAGCTACTGCCACTGGTACCCAAACTGCATGAATTTAAGCGGGCTACTAGGTTGGCATCTGGATGCTACCCTTTCACGGTTGAAACGGTTAAATGTAGCCGTCTCCTCTACTTTCACAGCTTCTTATCTCGCACTTCTCGACAGTGGAACTCTCTTACTCTTACTTGCTTCCCTGATAGCTATAATCTTCAGATATTCAAATGTATTGTCAATCGACATCTTCTGATGACTTTGTCTTGATCTCCGTCCTTCTCTTTATCGTGTTGCAAAAAAAATTCTAGTATGATAAAAATGTATTTTTAAGGTGGGCTCTATTTATAGGTTAATATACCAGAGATAGAGCCTATGTAAATATAAAAGTGGACACTGGGGTCAACACCAACCGGCGACTGTCTGTTTCATGCTCAAACGCAATCGTCAGACCTTGTGTGTTTTGCTATGGTTCGATTATTTATATATACTCCTCAGTAGTGCATTATGGGTAGATATATTTTATTATTGTTACAGTTGTTGCGTTTTCGGTAACGGTTATATTTCAAATTATTCTAGGAGCTACGGAGTGGAAATAATTGTAGAAACAGCAAAAAAAATCATATCAAAACTATCATGGAAGATCACCCAATGACCGTCTAAATAATACAATAGACCTACCCATAATACACCACTGACCAGTTATCTTTAATAAATTCGCTGGCTATCCTATCTTTCTTTTTCTTTCATCTTTTTAGATATATAGGCACAAGCATTATTAAAAAAAAACATTCGCATTCCTATAGATACATATAGTGAGAGGACCCAAAGAGTGTGAGTTCAATACCTGGTTAAGGCGGTGGAGAAGTTGTAGAGTGGGAATTAACAGGAGATAACTGATAACTGACATCCATTAGACATGGCACGTGGAACTTCTCTTTATCCTTTTCTCAAACACCCCTCTTTAATCTTGTTCTCACTCTTTTTGCGTGCTAGTGGCACTCGCGCCTTGCTTGGGGTGATATGCTTAAAAGTATGAAGATAATTATTAGACGCGTGTCGGACCGAGTACCATTTACCATCTCTTCGTGTATCAGGCGAGCCGAGTTCAAATTCTGTTTGAGTTCGTTTCATTCATTTCTTGTTAATGCCCTTGAAGAGGGCATGAAAATATCTTTCCTCCATCTTGGCTTCTCTTGTCTTGGGCGGCAGTCAGTCTAAAAGAAGGAAAAACTCTGAATTCAAAACATGTTTTTGCAGTGTAGCTCAAATTTAAGCACACATTGTTTTTAAATTAAAAAAAAAGCAAGACGATAAAGCCACTTAGGCGTAAAAGAATGGGGTGACGGGTTACTGAAAAGGATGAAAGAAAATAGAGCGATGTTAACTGCGAGAACGTTATTGAGGAGAGACGACAATAAAAGAACGGTTTTTCAATGAGACAGACGATAACGACTGACGTTGCATTTAAAGTTTTATAGATTGTAGTTGACAAAGCTAGAAGTCGGAAGATAGTTCCACGGGTGAGAAGTGCGAGAGAAGAAACTATCACAATAGAACTTGCGGTTATATTTATCAATTTCAACAGTGAAATGACGGGACCTAACTGCCAATCTAGTACTACGATTAAATTCATGAGGTCGAGGTACCAAAGAGGAGAGTTCGTTGAAACAATTATTCTGAAAACATTTTTCTTGAAATGGCACGGAGAAACTACATTATGACAGCACAAAAAAGTGACAATAAAAGAACGGGTTTTCAAAGAGACAGACGATAACGACTGGCGCTGCATTTAAAGTTTTATAGATTGTAAAATTGTCCGAGATGCCAGGTCGAGATGGATAATATTTCATATTCTTCACCTGGTTTTGACTAGAATTTTTTTAGATACATAGCAGAAGTACCAGATAATGGTAACAATATTCCATGGACGGACGAATGGTAGACTTAAAATTTGCAAGACAGATTCGTGTAAAAGTAAATACGACACAGTGAACCAATATTTGTTTAGTAGCTGTTGACTCACTGTAATCATTCCACTTTGCATCAGTGGAAAAGTTTAGACCGTAAAGGCGCAATGAGATCCTGCTGATGGAATGGTTAATAGGGTTCCCCATGGCAGCGAATGCTGGACAATCTCTTCAATGATGATGAAGAAACTCAAAGCAACAGAAATGTGGTTCTACAGAAGGATGCTGAGGATACTATGTGCTGAACATATGAGTAAACGTCGAGGCTTTGTTGAAAATGGAAACAAAGAGGCAGTTGAAAATTCTGGGAAACGTAATGAGGAAGGAGGGCTAGGAAAATCTGATGCTCACGGGACGGGTAGAGAGAAAGATGGACAGAGGAAAGCAAAGCATGACGCACTTAATGAGCTTGAGCAAATAGATGGCAGAACAGGGAGAAATATCAAAAAGTCAAAACTTATTAAGAACTACAAGGGCAGGAGGTTGTGGAGGGCCATGATCGCCTACGTCCTGAAATCACATAAAAGAAGACGACGACGATTAAAAACGTGCAATTTCATGCGCCGTTCGATATTATCCCGTAGAGGTCAAACGGTTTCTAGAGAAGTCTCCATTTCGATAGGAAGTCGTATGCAAGAATAAGACTGTATTTCAGTTCAAAATTGAATTCTTTGTCTCTCATTGGTCAAAATGGATTGGAGAGTCTATTATATGGATGCACACACAGAGACGCACAACAATTATTACGACAAGAACAAGAGCAATAATAATAATAATAATGACGATGTTAATACAACTCAGAAAACACGTGAAAATTACTAAAACTTAACGTGTTTTTAAAGTTTTCCGGCACTTCTGTCAGAAAGGGCTCAATAGATAACTAGTGCTATACTATTCAATAAATCAAGAAAAATTCAAATAACTGATCTGGTTAGCCGACGAAAGGTTTGAAAATTTCTTGACTGACTGAACAGCACACACACATACACACACACACACACACACACACACACACACACACACACACACACATATATATATATATATATATATATATATATTATGAAATGGACAAAGTCCGACAATTATTTTAAGACATGTTTATGTTTAACATTCTTTTTATCTTCTCGGACATTCAGGTCGGTAAATGTTGTTTAATACTGTTTATTATAAACAGAGCATTTACTTAAATATTTGTATCTATAAAAAGAATGTATAAACATAAAACAGTCTTAAAAATAATTGTTGGATTTTGTGACACTATTTAGCTACGGTGGTTAATTGATTAATTAATTAATCACAGAAATTAATAACGGGAATTACTTAAAGCGAGAAGAAGATAGATCGAAACACATACTGAGCGACATTCATTGTTTCTTTTTACAAACAAAGAATGGGCAAATTTTTTATTATTTTATTTGTCTTCATTTGCGAAGCGGGAAAGCGGAAAGTCGTAGGAAGACGGATCTCAGGTCTGTCAACATTAATTAATATCCTGATAAGAACAACGGTTTTGACCACACGCATAGCTGGCACTCGAATGTTGGTCAACTGCGGGTCAACGGAATTCGGTTAAGAAGAAAGACGGAATTAATCGAATTAAGCGAAACAGAAACATTGATATGAACAAAAACTGTGTATACGATGAAGGATTTCTGTCGCCAGAAGTCGACATCTGTTTACGATAAAGGGATTTGGTCTCAAATGGGAATGGCCAAAACAAGTTAACGCGTTGACTGCGATCATTAAAGAGTCAGCAATGAGGACGCTGAAATAGGCCAGGTGTGTCTAAAGTAAGATAAAAGAATTTAACGACCCCACTCTGTGAGGTCTAAAAGTATTTTGACCGATAACGAAAAGGAATTTTTTTAAAATTATAGCATTGTGGGTTTCATAAAGATTTTGAATGACCACGTGAGATAATTCCTTTTCTTTCTTTTCTTTTCCCTCGGAGTGTCAGTGTAAGCTAATACCAGCTTAGTCACACCCAAACCAGGGTAGCATGAAGTGGTAGGCAGAGGTGAGAAATATGGTAAAGAAGGAGAAACTTGTTGACGCCCACGAGGAGGTTGGGGTGAGGTACCAATGTGAGGAAGGATAAGCTTAAGCGGATAATTCTCCTCCGACCTCTCCTCACAGAAGGTGAAGATATGAGAAGGAAAGGGATTGTTGTTGACGCACCTCGTAGGGTTTGGTATGAGCTACCGGTATGAAGAGAAAGAGTTTTAGGAGGGTAATTCTCCTCCGACCTCTCCTCACGAAAGGGGTAGAACCCCTCTAAACAAAGAGCGATAGATTTCCAAAAATGGAAAGTGATAAATTTTCCTGTCCGAAAACAAAGAAAATCCTTATTGGGGATTTGAAAATATCGTAGAACCCAAACCGCGTCTGGTCCCACACCGGGTTTTGGTCGACATCTATATAAACGAACGTTCCCGGGCGTTTAGTCAGTTCCAGTTCAGAGGAGTTCTTCAGGCACAGTTCGACAGTTGCAGTTGGAGTTGCAGCTACGAGTTGAGAGTTTGAGAATATGCCTCGCAGCAGGTGACCGCACGAATTCCATGCCTTTCAACTTAGACTTCTAGCCAATAACAGTTCAGTGAAGTCCGACTTAGATTTTTCCACCAAAGCCAGTTAACAAACTATTGTGGGAACCTGACATACCTACAAAGTTTCGTTCGGAGAGGTAGACAGTCCCTGAACCCGTTTATACGGGTTCTAATGGGCATATTTTTGGCCGAGCCTACGGGCACGGAGAGCCCACATTAAATCAGCCTTGTGCCACATGCAACCCGTGTGTGTGTGTGTGGGGGGGTTGTTAAATATCAGAAGTCACCAGGTGTGAGTAACCAAGAGTGTATCACCGAGTGAGTGTATGAATGAGTGAGTCAGGACACCAATGAGAGAAGTACTCTCCAGTCCACATACTTTGTACTACGTTTCCGTGAATAATATACCGTTTAACTTTATATCCGAGTCTGTGTTATTTTTCTATGGTTTCAATACCATAACAACTGGCGACGAGATTCGAAACGACCTCACGAAAGGGAAGACCAAAATTCTCTCTGTCGACCATAACAACTGGCGACAAGATTCGAAACGACCTTAGGAAAGGGAAGACCAAAATTCTCTGTGTCGACCATAACAACTGGCGACGAGATTCGAAACGACCTCACGAAAGGGAAGACCAAAATTCTCTCTGTCGACCATAACAACTGGCGACGAGATTCGAAACGACCTCACGAAAGGGAAGACCAAAATTCTCTCTGTCGACCATAACAACTGGCATCAAGATTCGAAACGACCTCACGAAAGGGAAGACCAAAATTCACTCTTGCCGAACATAACAACTTGCGACGAGATATTCCGAATCACACAAAGGAAAGAACAAAAATATCCCTTGCCGACCATAAGAAGTGAAGAACCAAAGAGAAACCTCTACCTGAAGAGAAAAAAAGGTCACGCCATAACTCTAAAGACGTCTTAAAAAGATCCCACTGTGTAAATCTCAAGTCTGGCGAACAAAGAGAAATCTTTCACGAAAGAAAGTTACATATACAACAGTTATATGTTAATACTCAACTGAAAAAAAAAACGGACACTCCAACCGAATGACAGACAACGTAAATACGAAATAAGGCTTTCATGCGGACGTCGGATATATTTAGAAAAGTATAAGAAATATTTATTCAATCTAAAGTAAACCAACAATTTGTAAATCCTTACTAGTGAAAAATTGTAAGTAGATTTTTTTCCCCTCATTGCTATAATTGTTCTTCGCTTCTCTTGACCACAGAGAGAGAAAAACAAGAAAGAAAAATATATCTGTTTGGCAGCGTGGTTGTTTATGCAATTTTTTTTCTCCTTCTAGAGAAAAATTGAAACTCAGACTGTATTAAAAAAAAAAGTTTTAGTATTACCAACCAGAGCTGAGAAATATTTAGGAAAGGAATTACTTTCTTTTTCCCCCTCTTAGAGAAGAAAAATTGTCTAAATTTTGTTGTTTTCTCTCGGAAAACACGTATTTGAAGTCATTATGGAAGACTTTAAAACAATTATTGTTCAGATGATGAAAGCACAATTTGATCGGCAACAGAAGACTGAGGAACGGCAACAAATGTTGGTAGAAAAATTGCTTCTATAACAAAAAGAACAGGAAGAAAAATTGCCACTTCAACAAAAAGAACAAGAAGAAAAGCAAAAAGAACGGGAAGAAAAATTTCAAGAATTATTTCTAAAGACTTTGGGTAAAAAGGATGTTAGTGAAAACAACAGTGCATTTTCTCACAACACAATTTGGAATTCTATGGAGACATTTAATTATCTTCCTGAAGAAGATAAAACATTTGAAGCTTTTTATAGAAGATATGAAGATCTTTTTGCGGTTGATTGTGGGGATTTGAGAAAGTTGGGATTAGCTGAACCTAGCAAGTTTGTCGATTAAATTCTTCCGAAGAAAACAAATGAATTAGGGTTTGACGAAGCAGTAAAACTTTTGTCTGAGTTATTTATCCCTAATACAACTTTATTCCACAAAAGATGGAAGTGTTTTAACTTGTCAAAACGGGATGACGATGGATTATCTTACATTTGCGTCCATTGTTAATAAGCACTGTGACAGCTGACGATTTCAAATGTTTAATATTTGCCCAAGGTTTAGTCTCTGTAAAAAACTCGAAGATTATATGGAGAGTTCTATCAAGACTAGAAAGCGAACCAGGTCTCACATTACAAAAACTAGCGATGTTAAAAGCGATTCTAAAAATATCGAGGAATCAGGCATATCGTATGTTAGGAGAATTAAGTACAAGCCAAAAAATGACTCCCCTAAAAACGGTAAAGAAATCAAAGAGTACGCCCATTCACAATTTAAAAATAGACGACCCTGTGAAAAACAAAAATTACCCCCTAGTCCATGTGGACGTTGTGGTGGACATTTACCGAAACAAGACATGTAATAATTGTGGTAAAATTGCCCACGAAGAGGCGCACTGTAGAAATAAAAGGAATAACAGAAACAGAGTCAAACTATATCAAACGAAAAAGTAGATAAAAATCTACGAAAATACGTTGTAGTTAACATTCTAAACAAAACAGTTAAGCTGCAACTAGATTCAAGGCTCGGATCTCTCAATCATTAATCTTCAGACTTGGAGGAAATTAAAAAAAAACAACAATGAAAAAGGCAAACAAAACAGCACGTGCAGTAACTGGTGACAAAATCAAATTTGAAGGTGAGCTAACGCTACTCGTAACACTGAATGGCATTACAAAGAAATTAAAAGTTTTCGTCCATAAAAATTCTAAGAATTTCTTTGGAACGGATTGGATGGAGCGGTTTAAGTTGTGGGATCAACCAATCAACAATTTCTGCCAAAAAGTGGAAAATATGACAACAGATGCCCAAGACCTGAAAGAAGAATTAAAAGAAAAATTTCCCGAAGTTTTCTCGGCGGGACTAGGAAAATGTAATAAAACAAAAGCCAAATTTGAGTTGAAAGAAAACGTTCAACCCGTATTCAACTAGAAAATGCCAGTATACTATCCAAAGTGAGTTTTAGCGAATGGGCTGCCCCCGTTGTATACGTAAGAAAAAAGTCCAACCAAATTCGTGTTTGTACGGATTTTTCAACGGGCCTCAATGCGGCTCTAAAAGATTACCATTACCCTCCCCCCACATCGGAGGAGGTATTTAATAAACTAAATGGTGGGGAAATATTCTCCAAATTGGACTTAAGCGATGCATACCTTCAAATCCCTTTTGAGGAGTGCACAAAACTTCTATGTATCAACACCCCCAGGGGTTTATACAAGTTTGACAGATTGGCTTTCGGAGTCAAAGTTGCACCCGCTATATTTCAGCAGGTCATGGATACCATGCTGGGCGGCTTGGACTTTGCGTGTGCCTATCTAGATGACATTGTTATAGCATGCAAATCTACCGAGGAACACCGCAAACATATTCACAAGGTTTTTGAAAGAATTCAGGATTTCGGTCTCAAAGTAAAAGAATCGAAATGCGATTTTTATATGAATGAAATAAGATATCTCGGGCATGTCATTGATAAGAATGGAAGACGACCTGACCGAAGGCGAACAGAAGCTATCACAAATATGCCTGCCCCCAAAAACGTCAACGAGCTCCAAAGTTTTCTGGGACTTGCCAACTATTATCAAGTATTCATAAATAATATGCACGAGTTACGAGCTCCTCTGAATGAATTGTTAAAAAAGAGAAAAAGTTGGAACTGGACAACGGAGTGTCAGTCAGCTTTCGAAAAAATAGAAAATATTTTAACAGTCAGTTTTTGAAAAAATGAAAAGAGCATTTAAGAAAGCTCAAGGAACTCCTACTGACATTGCATTACAGCAGTTCCTGCAAGTTTATCATATAACGCCAAACCCAAATACACCATCAAATGGCTCACCGGCAGAAATCATGTTTGCCAGAAAGGTGAGATCTGTTTTTGACAAACTAATCCCAAAACAGTCAAAAATATGTAACACCGAAAAAGGAACAAAAAAAAAAAAACGATTTCTCCCAGATCAGAAAATATGTTTAAAAAGTTTTCAAAATAATATGCCGTACTGGGAGGAGGGCACGATCACTAGAAGGATCGGCGAAATGGTGTATATAAAACAAGGACCAAGACATACACATTAAAGACATAAATCAAATTAAAAAACGGCATGAAATAGATTCTAATAGCACACAGGATAAAGTGGAAGAACCCATCGAGATCATTTACGACACATTTGACCTCGAACCCCCGCAGCATACGCCTGAACAATGAAGGTCGGGGAGAAAAAGGAAATTCACCGAACCTTTGACAATTAACCCAAAGAAGAAAAGGTATTAACCCTTTTACCAAGTAAAAGGCTTGGAAGGGGGGTATTGTGGAAACCTGACATACCTACAAATGGACTCTTCCACACTTATATAAGGTGGCTACCAATTTCTAGTAGCAGAGGAAGTCACCAGGTGTGAGTCACCAAGAGTGTATCACCGAGTAGTGTATGAATGAATGAATGAATGAGTGAGTCAGGACACCAGTGAGAGAAGTACGCTCTAGTCCACATTACTTTGTACTACGTTTCCGTGAATAATATACCGTTTAACTTTATATCCGAGTCTGTGTTATTTTTCTATGGTTTCAACACCATAACAGAAACATCGATTGAAGATACCAAAAGCCGTTTACTGAAACACAACTTAAGATACTAAACTCGCTAAGAAACGCAGAAGTGTCACAATCCATAGACGTGGGCTGGGAAAAGAGAGACGTACCACTGTATCCAACAAACAGATAGAAAGTAAATTGTTATTCCTTAACAACATTCGAACTCCTTGAATTGTTCCTTTATTTTTCTTCTACATTCATTTGTGCAGCATCACCCTTGACCCGGATTCGGCTCGCACTACGGCCCGACGTCTGACTGATCTCGTCAACCTAAGATCAAATCACAACGTGGGTGGGTTGGACCGAGTTCAAAGTAGTTGCTTCGGTAACCAGGCGTTGGAGGCATGCTGGGGACGACAAGGCTGATGCCGTATCTAACCAGACATCAAACGTGACCAAGACAAGAGTTAGAATCTCACATCCGATGCCGTGGTTAGAATGTCACATCTGTCGTCGCGATCAGGACTTCAGCGGGTGTCCCTGGGTTAGACTGACTCACATACGGTGTCGTGATTGCAAAATCACACCACCCACTCGGGGTCAGTGTCTCAAGTGGCGTCGCTACCCTGGATCAGCAGCTGCCACGTGTAGGACGTCACATTTTGCCCATTTCATAATGTGTGACGTCATTTGTTTACATTTGGTTACGTCATGAGCAGATATGAATGTACGTGATTCATGGAAGATTGAAGTTTAAAGGCAGTAAATTCGACCTTGTCTACCGAACGATCCTCTGTGTCCGAATCGATAAAAAGGCACGTCAGGCTATATGACGGTTCCGTATAGGATACAGGTTCGAATCCTGTCGAAGGACGAATATTTTCTATGAAGATTTCTCTGACATTCAGGCCCGTAAATGTCATTTAATACGGTTTATTATAAACAGAGCATATACTTAAATATTTGTATCTATAAAAAGAATGTTAAACATAAAAATGCCTTAATATATATATATATATATATATATATATATATATATATATATATATATATATATATATATATATATATATATACTGGGTGCAACCGCAAAATTGTCCAAATCGTGCAGCATCAAAATTGTGCAATTGTCAGATTAAGCTTTGAACCGTTGTATCTTAGAAATGATTAAAGAGATCTTACTGGAATTCTCCGAGGTTTTTATAAAACTATTGGGCTCAACTTTGGGCAATAAGAATGTATAATTATTCTCCAAGCCTAACGAAATAATCGTGATGAATTCGATCATAAATGACATGCTCATCATTAATTAATCATAGATAAGGATCGGAAGCTCATGAAGGATTGAAATTAAGTTCATATATATATATATATATATATGTAATTTCAGGATCATTTTCCAAATTATTCAAGATGACCTTCGCCCTCTTTTAACCTTTCAACTTTCTGTTCTGGAGTAACAATTTTCCTCACAAGTTTCACGTACGATTTCATTTTCAAGTCTTTCTTCACTGCTTTTTGAACTGTCATAGATGAAACTCCCCTCTCACGTGTCAAACGTCTTATGGATTGAGTTGGATCGCTTCCCAAGGATCTCTTTAGCTCTCAGTTGAAATGATGATCCCTCTTGCTGTTGTGACATCCCGATCCAGTTTTCTTCTCTACTATTCCCGCTTTTTAAAAATATTTTTAGATTGTAAGATTTATTTTGAGATAATAACAATTTTAACGATACAAATCCTCTAAATTTTTAGACTGTAAGATATTTGGAGATGATAACGGTTTTAGTAATATAAGTCCTACTAATTAACCCATAGCTTGGTGGAGAAGATATGTATATATATATATATATATTTGTCATCCACAGACAGACTGTTTCACAGCTCATCAGTGTGGCTAGACGTCCGGTTGCCTCTAGCTAGGATCGAAACCCGACTGAATTGCACCATATATATATGGTGTCCATAAAGTTCGTGTGCACTTTAAAAAATTTATAACTTTTTTGTATTTGCGAAAGAAATAATTTGTAAAAAGGATTAGAAAGAAGTAAATCTATATTTTTTAAGGTTTTATTGAAATTTTATTTAAGTTTCCACATGTCCTTCATCATTAGCAATACAAAGGGTAATACGATTTTGCAGTTCCCGGAAAACATTTGCCAACTGATTTACAGTAATGCCTGAAATCACATTAATTATTTTAGCTATACTTGAAACTAGGTACATTAAACTTTATAACATTTTTTACAGGTTATTTCTATCGCAAATACAAATAAAGTTATACATTTTTTAAAGTGCACACGAACTTTATGGACACCCTGTATATATATATATATATATATATATATATATATATATATATATATATATATACACACATACCACCAAACATAAACAAGGATAAATAGATACATTTTTTAAAAAAGATAAACCAGTTTGCCCAGTTATGCAAAAGTGTGAAACCCACGATTACAAACTCATATCCATAAAAATAAATATGCTAGCTCTATCACTGATATTGACCACTTTCCAATAAGTACCGTGCACACACACACACACACACACACACACATATATATATATATATATATATATATATATATATATATATATATATATATGCACATCTCATTGAAAATGGCAGACAGATAGGTGTAGAGTGAGTCTGCGTGTCAAACATGTAGTGTGGCCTAACTCTACACTTTTCTGACAATAGCTCAATTAGATCTCATTTAAATATTCATGGAGACCTGCTGGACATTATTCGTAACATACTTGTCGACAACAATAATATAATAGCATCACCCGCATCCAAAAAAGGCTAAACATAATAGAAGCCTTATTAATAAAAACAAACAAACAAACTAATAGTTAATAATATTAACTTTGAACATGGACATAATATCTTGACCGTATTTTGAAACAAAAAATGAAACATTTTATAAAACATACATATAACAAACTATTTCTTATTTTAACAGTTAAAATATTTAATCCTTGAAAATGGCTAAATGTATAGCCGAAAGCGCTCGGATAAAAAGAACATTCGGACAGTTTTTATATAATTTATCATCCGAAAAGAAAAAAATTATTAGATCGCATGAGAAATTGTATAGAAAACTAAATAAAAGCACCTTGTCAGTCGTTTTTAATGAAATGTACATGAAAGAAGGATTGCTGCCTACATACACAAATATATATATATATATATATATATATATATATATATATATATATATATATATATATATATATATATATGGTGCAGATATATAGAAAAATAAGAAAGAATACGTTAGGTAAATAATCCGAAGTTCTATAGTACTTTTTTTTTATTTAAAAAAAAAAAACAATGCTCAAGACAGACTCGTCATCAATCTCCAGAAGGATTTTTTTTCATAGAACCACTGGATAAAAAACTAATTATCAAAAATAAAATATATATTTCGAATAATAATGTATATTAACAATCTATACTGCATATTGTATCGGCCTCCGGTTGCATATATATTGTTAGGACGAATAAAAATATATTCCAAGGGAAATAACTCTTCCCTGTTTCAAACAGCGTACCTCCTTTTTACCCCTGTCCAAACCACGCTAGTCACGTGATCAACGCAGTATTCAGAGGCGAGACGCGCGAAAGGGACTCAACAGAGTGGACTGGCAACATGGCTATCAAGGAATAAGGACATATGTTTCCTCCTGTCCTAATGGTTGTATGTGTTGTAATGTTCTCCGTGTAAATAAATGGATATTCCAAGCCGACCGTGAGTAGCAATTACTTTTTCCCTATCGTTTCACACGTTTCTCCATGTGTTACACACACACACATTTACATCCACGGACCGTGAATTAAACTGCATACAAGGTATTTCATTTAATGGTTATGAGACTACAAACACCCCGTTCATAACATATATATATATACATCTATCTATATATATATATAACTAAAATAAATCCTGAAGAGCCAGGAAAACCTATCAATTTTTTTTAACATATCAACAAGTTGAGCTATTTTAGGTTTTTTTGCCAAACGGGTAATACTATTAGTATATATATATATATATATATATATATATATATATATATATATATATATATATATATATATATATATGAATAGTTTCTTTTCAAACCGTCTTTTCCAGGCGGAGACATTGTCTCTGTTCTGTATTATTTCCGGCGTGAGATTATTGCATTAAATGTTAGATGATACTTTAGTAATTTGGTTTAAAAGTGATTAACTCCTTGAGGAATGTTTTGGCATCGAAAGGAGATAAGACATGAGGAGACAAAATAACAGATTTAATTGCGATAAAGTACGTCAATAATATGTACAGGTGACAATTACCCAAAGTTCTCTAAAATGTTATAGACATTGTCCTTGTTTTTTATTCACCCAGGTACGTAGGTGTTACTTTCCCGTCGGTATAGTTACTTGTATAACTTTCTGGATGTACACTCTCACGTTTGTTTCGTCGATTTGTCGTTTCCTGTTTTTTGAAATTTTATTTTATATATTTTTTTTTACATTGAGGTTCACCTGTACAAGGCCCGAGGGCCACTCGAGGTAGATGGTGACAGATTAAGATGCATGGTTTATGCGAATCGGTGGTTTTGAGAAGCGTGGAAGCATCTCTTAATTGATGTTGTTCTAAGGTCCAACCTGACCCGCGGTGGTAGCACCTGTTAGGGTCCCAGCTCCAAACAAAAACAAAATGAAAATAAAATAATAATTTTATAGTAAAAATACCAACAATATATTTTTATGTATAAAAATTACTATGGATACATATTTATTTTAAAATTGATCACTTCAGCATAGTTCAATGGTTAGTAAGCTTGTCTCGCTACATCAGTTACGACAGAGTAGTGAGTTCAATCCTCACTGGGTGCCTCATACATTCGGCCTTGTGCTACATCTAAACTACGCTTAAAAAATCAATCTGGGCACTTCAACGTGGTGTAATGGTCAACAAGCTTGTCTCGCTAAATCAATTACGACTGAATAGTAAGTTCGATCCTCACTGGGTGCCCCATACTTTCGGCCTTGTGCCACATCTCAACTACGCTTAGAAATTCATTTGAGGTAATTCGACGTGGTGTAATGCTCAACAAGCATGTCTCACTTGATCAATTACGACTGAATAGTGAATTCCATCCTCACTGGGTGCCCCATAATTTCGGCCTTGTGCCACATTTAGGCTACGCTTAGAAATTCATTTGAGGCACGTCGATGTCGTGTAATGGTTAACAAGCTTGTCTCGCTTGATCAATTATGACTGAATAGTGAGTTCGATCCTCACTGGGTGCCTCATACTTTCGGCGTTGTACCACATCTAAGCTACGCTTAGAAAATAGCCATATTTATAGTAAATACAATAATATTTTAAACCAGAATTACCAACAATACATTTTATAGCAAAAAAAATCACATGGCCTAGTGGATAAAGACGTTGGTTAGATCCAGTCACTAGATGCAAAAAGTTCAATACCAGGCCACAGCCGCGATGAACCAACAATCTTGGAGAGTTGCGTTAAAGGGAAATAACTAAGACATCCGGAAGAGGCATGGCATGTGGAACTAGAGCAATCGACCCCAGTGGACGAAATAAAGGGTTCGGTTCGAAACTCCAATCACCTGAAGAAGGCAGGAGAGTACAACTGCCGAATCGTTGTGAAAATGTCAAGGAAGATGAGGATAACAGTCCGAATAATGTAAATAATGCAAGTAATCATAATACCTCATCTCAGAGATATAGACAGATTATTCTATCAGTAGTTCACTTTAATTTGAGAAAGCTTGGTGTTGGCACTGCCTGTCTTGTCTGTGATGTCGTTGGTGGCAGAAGTAGTTTACAACTGGCTTCACCTATCTTACCGTTTCCGCCACTCACGGTATTAACTCCTTCCTCCCACTTGGACGAGATGTGACTCAAGTTCTTTTTTAGGTGGGGACCCGAGCGCGTACGCCCGGGACAAGGACAAAATTTGCCCACAACCGTCGGTTGCGTTGGCCTCGGTGCAAGCACCGATCCCTTCCTCTGGTGCAAGCACCGATCCCTTCCTCTGGTGCAAGCACCGATCCCTTCCTCTGGTGCAATGGGAGGGCGCGGCCTTGGGCAGCTATTCCCCAGGGCTGTGGATCTCTCAGTATAATTTTCTCAGTTGCCCCTCTGTCCTTTGACAGAGAAGCCCCTGAGCGCATTCTGCCCAAAGACAGAGACGCAACTGAGAGATGGTAAGCCATGCGTTAGAAACCCCTCCAAGGAGGGATTTATACGCCATTCTATGACTCTGATCTTGTTTTGACCAGTTTATATAAAAATCGCGCACACAACGGCTTTGATTTATTGCCTGTTTGTCGATAAGATATGCATGGCCTTTCTTCTCTGAGGTTAAAAGGTTCACTTTCACTAACCCACAAAAATCTCAATATCTGTGTTATATATTATATACTTCTAGCCGATATCACTTTTCAGGTTTAGCTAATTTGCATATTGATTTTAAGAAGGTATATTTCATTAATTAACTGTCCTTCATTACTGTTCTTTTTTTTTGTTTTGATTTTCATATCAAAATAGTTCTGTTTAGGAATATCGTCTTACATAGCGCAGAACATTTTTTGAAATTTGCATTTTACTTGGTCTTCAACAAGTTGGCATCTATTTGTAAAACTTTCCTTAACTATAACAAGCCTCATCCCCCACACTCGACCATTTAATTTCTTCTGTCTTTACAGTCATATTCTTTGTACAAAACGTCCACAACTCCTTCAACATTTCGTAAATAGTCAGCGTTAATCCCATAGAAAACACAACTATTTTTTCTTAGAAAAATTACCAGATAACGAGCGGGCGAAGCCTGCTAGTTGTCTAATAAAATATGACTCTCTTTGGAATAAGCCAAAGCACTTGGCTGAAATCTTCGTAAAAATTTAAAGAATTTGGTTGCCTAATGATGTTTTAAATAAACATTGCAAGAATACTTTTTTGGAATTTGGGAAATTTTCTTCTACCGTGTCACTGTTAATACAGTGATATCACAGAGAAAGACAGACAGGATTAGATCTATTTCATTGCTTCGACAAATGATTAGAGATATTGTTCTACTATTTAACCCATAGAATTCATGTGATGCGCTACTTCAGACAGGTTCAGCACCCTCACGATTTTGCTCCACAAATCTTATTCTCTTTCGAGTAAGATGGAAGGTAGATGACCACAGAGCTACATTTTGTAGGCTCCTGTTTCCAGGATAGATTTAATTCCACATCTTCTGTCCCTTGTAGATCTTAATAAATTTTGTCTTCTTGTTATTTCTCCCGAAACCCGTTCTGCCATCCATTTGCTCAAGCTCATCAAAGACGTTACGCGTTGCTTTCCTCTGTTCCTTCTTCCCGCAATCTGCCCTGTGTGAATCAGATTTTCCAAGCCCTCCTTCCTCATTAAGTGCCCTAGAACTGTCAACTGTCTC
This sequence comes from Acanthosepion esculentum, assembly GCA_964036315.1. Taxonomy (NCBI): domain Eukaryota; kingdom Metazoa; phylum Mollusca; class Cephalopoda; order Sepiida; family Sepiidae; genus Acanthosepion; species Acanthosepion esculentum. The sequence continues at coordinate 20,527,988 of OZ038509.1, read as the reverse complement.
TTCCTGATATTAAGTATAATTTTCCTTTTTGCTTCAATTTTTTTAAAACATCATCGTTGCTCACATGTTCGGTCTATTGTATCCTCAGCATCCTTCTGTAGAACCCCATTTATATTGCTTCAAGTCTCTTCTTCATCTTTCAGGAGATTGTCCAGCATTCACTGCCGTACATGAGGGCAGAAATCACGTAACAGTTCAGTACTCTTTTCTTTGTTTCTAACAACATTTTTCTATTTCTTAATCCTCTGCTTAGCTTTTGGAAAGGCATCTTTGGCTATCCCAACAAGCCTTCGGATTTCAGTGTCACACTTTCGGTCGTCCGCGAAAAAAACTTCCCAGATATTTAAACTTGTGCATTGCGATTTTGGTATCTCCGATTTGCAATTCTCACTTTGGTAACAACTATGCTTTCTATCTTCTTGCAGTTGACCCATAGCCCTTTCTTCGCGCTTTCCTTCACTCTCTTCTTTAGGAGTGTTTGTAGTTTTCTTTCTGTGACTGCTATCAACACTGTGCTTATCTGCACATCTTATATATCTTAATGAATTCTAGTTGGTTTATTTCTGGTTCAAATCTTCCGAGAACCTTGTAAAAATGTATCTATCCATATATAAAATTCTGTAACTTCTGCCCGTCCGTCCGTCACACTCTCTAAAAAATTAAGCCATACATTGACGGTAAACAGGTAAGGGGGTACAAAGTACAGGTGGTTTCATCAGGGTGCGTACAATACATTTTCATTCATTCACTATTTTGGAAATTATTATATTTTATTATTTAACATACCAATTATTATTATTATTATTATTATTATTATTATTATTATTATTATTATTATTATTTAACATACTCCCACTATTTTAAAAAACAATTTAATGATTAAAATAACAAATACTTATTTAGTAAAAATACAATATTGCTTTTTTGCATATCTTTTCTTAAAGAAAAGATATGCAAATGTTTTTGATATGTAAATATGTTTTTATACATAAAAATCCAGTTTTCAGTTCGCCCTGCGTTTACGAGAACTATAAACAAATCTAAAGGCCAGACGCTTCAAAAAGTTGGAATTTGGCTCCAGATAGAAATATTTACGCATGGCCAGTTGTATGTTGCATACTCAAGAGTAAGAAATCCTAAGAATTTATTCTTCGCTGTTGAAAAAAAAAAAAAAAAAAAATTCTTAAAATATATTGTTTACCACGAAGTTCTATAAAATGAAATTAAAGATATTATTAAAGCACGAAGTCGGGTTTTTTTGTCAAAGTATTTTTTCAAACAAATCAGCTTATTCAAATTTCATCGATTGGTTTGCGAAAATGAAAGAAACGTAAAGATTGTGAATCTCGACAAAAAAACGCGATAATTTCAGCAATACCAAATATTGGAAAGATGGCAAGAAATTTCTAGTAATCTAAAATTGTAGTGTATTAGTTTTTTTTCTCAATTCTTGGAATAAAGATTTACTATTTTTTTAAAATAAATTTTAATAAAATAAATGTTTAATTAATTAATTTATTTACTGGGCTTCCGTTTTATTTATTTATTGTACATCAACGTGATAAGAAAATAATCTCGCGTTTTTAAAAATCTGATTTTATTTTTTTCTTGCAGACGACTACATGAAAATTGTCCTAGGTAAGACGATAAACTACGTCCAGCAGCAAGGCCTCAGATCAGGAGGTTTTGAGGATTGGGGAACCACCTCTTAATTGCTGGTGTTCCCAGGTCCACCCGGAACCGGGGTGGTAGCGCCTGTTAGGATCCTAGGTATGGGGAAATAGTTAACTATTACCAGCAATACTTTTTTTGAAAAAAATTATAACCAGCAATACAATTTTGAAGGAAAAATATTACTAGAAACAGATTTTTGACAAAACAAAATATTACCAGCAATAAAAAATCTTATCGGCATTAAATAACCCATTGAGATTGATATACCGTAAAACAAAATAAACCAAAACACTCTAAACCAAAGAATACATAATCCATTCATACGAATCTATCCTAAAAATGTTGTCGGCATTAAATAACCCATTGAGGTTGATATGCCGTAAAACAAAATAAACCAAACCAATCTAAACCAAAGAATACATATTCTATTCATAAGAATCTATCCTAAAAATGTTGCTGGCATTAAATAATCCATTGAAGTTGATATGCCGTAAAACAAAATAAACCAAACCAATCTAAACCAAAGAATACATATTCTATTCATACGAATCTATCATTAAAAATGTTGTCGGCATTAAATAACCCATTGAGGTTGATATGCCGTAAAATAAAATAAATAAACCAGAATATATGAAAAGACCACAAATCTCGTCTATAAAACGATATCTTGCGTTATGAGAGGCTATTGATAAAAATCTTTAAACGTTAAACTCGATACGTTATTATTATATTCTGTTCAGTCGGACTACTATCCTCGTTTTTTGTTTTTTTTTATTATCAGAACGTTTTAACCGTCTTATCTGCAGACTTTTGTCAGGTGTCTGTCAATCCAGGTAACAGTTAAAATGCGTCTGATTTTTTTCACGTTATAGGCGCGAGAAAAGAATCTACAGTGGCGTTCGATAAAAGTGACTCACCTGATTTTTCTTTAAAATTTTTTCGCCTATTGTTTTTGGGGTCAAACTAATTTTTAATCTTGCTAATATAAAGACCCCTTCCCGACCACCTAGTAAAAAAGTTTACTCACCCTAAGGTATTCTATTTTGGATATAAATGAGATTTAGGGAAAAACTATGTGCAAAAAAAGTGACTCACTTAATCCCTGCAACTAGCAATCAATAGAAACATAACCAAACTGCTTTAAATAAAGAATAATAAAGGTATAATTTATTTATAATAGGTAATATAGTTCGAAATATTTAATAATCTATGGGTCCTCCTTTATTTTGAATAACATTTTCAACCCTTTTTGGCATTGACTTGATTAGGTTCTGGCAAATCTCATCTCCAAGCATTGAATTCCATTCGGATATGAAATTCACAATCAAATCCTCTTTGTTGCTCAACTGCTTTCTCGAGAGCCTGTACTTTATAATGTTTCATAAGTTTTCTATGGGGTTGAAGTCAGGAGATTGGGGCGGCCATGTCATAACACTCACCTGCTTCTCATCAAAGTATTCCTTCATCAATTTTGATTTGTGACGGGGAGCATTATCCTCCATAAAAATGAATTTGGTGGGGTCGATTTGCTCCCTTTCAGCAGAAGGGAGCAGACAAGACTCTAAAATTCTCTTGTGCTGCTCACTCCTGAGGGTTTTTTCAATAGGTTTTAAGAAACCAGTTCCATGACAAGAAAAGCATCCCCAGAACATTACACTGAACGGATGCTTGACAGTACTGACTGCTAAATTCAAAGAGCTTTCAAAGTTTCTTCTTTGGATTTTAGATCGCTTATCCTTTGAATTTAGCTCACCTTTCGTTTCATCGGAGAAGAGAACATTTAGTAAAAAAAAAAAAAATCAGGTGAGTCACTTTTATGGAACAGCACTGTAGAGTATTAAGACATAAGAAAATAATCGTGTAAATTGATAGCAAAATAGGGAGATGGGAGGGATAGTAAAGAGACAAACCTATTCATCTTTTCTCCCGCAGCTACCTATTTAATGGTAGGGTAGACGGAGTTCACTAGCCTTGGTTGGCAACTATTCTAGGAGAACAAAGCTGAATTCAAAACCAACCTAAAGGTGAATGGGCACTGTCAGGATATCTAGCTACGCGCCGTCGTGCTATGTCTGCAGTACATATGTAACGATCCTTGTGGATTACGGGGCTAGCGCATCGCGTATTAATAAGGATGTTAACGCCAGTAGTAATAATATGGAAATACAAACTCTGCAGAAAATATGATGAAACTCTCGACCATATTATCTCAGGATGTCCGGAACTAGCAAAAAATGAATATACCCGCAGATATAACAAGGTAGCGACATATGTGCCCTGGAAGATATGCAAGTAGCACGAAATCGAAACCACTGAGAGATGGCATGAGTATCAACCAGACACAGTTACCCAAAATAAAGGTGTAACTATCCTCTGGGACATGCCAATTCAAACTGACAAGGAAATAAAAGCCAACATTAAAGACAAGAAATTCAGGAAGTGTATTCTTATTGATATATCAGTACCACCTGAGAGAAACACCTCCATGAAAATTATCGAGAAATTGCCCAAATACAATGACTTGGAGATCGAGATTAACAGGATGTGGGGAATGAAGACTGAGACTGTACCAATAGTAATCGGAGCTCTTGAGAAAAGGAATGGGCACTTTTATTAACAGTGTCCCAGGTAACATCAACATATAAGTTGCCCAGAAAATCGCCCTACTAGGAACATCCTCTATGCTAAGAAAAGTGCTATCAATTGAATGTCAATTCTCCTATAGGGCCTAAGGACCATAGTTTGAACCCGGCTCTACAGGGTACAAAGCAGGAAACATAACATACACAAATAATAATAATAATAATAATAATAATAATAATAATAATAAATTATCGAGAAATTGTCTAGATACAAGGACATGAAGATCGAGATTAACAGGATGTGGGGAATGAAGACTGAGATTGTACCAATAGTAATCGGAAGTGTGCATCTCGTGAGGAAAGGAATGAACAATTTTACTAACAGTGTCCCCGGTAACATCAACATACAGGTTGCCCAGAAGATCGCCCTACTAGGAACATCTCATATACTAAGAAAAGTTCTATCATTATTTTCTCTTCTCAAGCCCAGTAGCTGTTATCGCTCTTTCCAGTATTGATCGGAGTTTCCTTCCTAACCTTTTGTTTGAAGTAGTGCGGAATGTCAACATCTTGATTATGTCATTATTTACTTTTCGAGTTACCTCAGCTATCCATTTTACTTGTTGCAGTCCTCAAGTGACGTGGTTTCTTTTATTTGGCACAGTTCTTTGTGATTCTGTACTGCCAGTCCATAATGTTCAACGCAAGATGATCCTTGCTAAGACCCACAGGCTTTACTCACTCAAAGCCTTTTTTCTCCATTGATCTTACGAAGCGGTCGTATACAGCTGAGAGTTTAGATATTTCTTAAAAGGCCTGCCGCCATCCATGACATCCATATGAAAGTTTTGATCTGTCAAGGCTATTTAAGAATGTGACTCGAGTTTTCTGGTTGATGTTTTGGTTTTGTAGCAACTTGGGGTATTGGGCGAAACTAGCTCTGGCACAGCGTATTGTATGTTTAATTTCTTTTTTCCTAATTTGTTATAACTGATCCATAAGTTAAGATATCCGACGTGTTTAGAATTTACTTATTCCACATCGCTAATTTTTATGATGAATTCAGGGTAGGTGCCATCACTGATTTCAGTCCAATTCCAGGTACAGGGGGTCCTCGACTTACGTCGGAGATCCATTCCTACAAGGTGACGTAACCTGATTTTCGACTTAGGTCGGAACTCACCTACATATGCAGCCACGAAATTGCCTTACGCTTGGGTGTCTTAATAAAGAGCAAAAAGCCCCCTCACCCCCCAAAAAATAAAAACGGCACAAACGAGAGATAGTGAATGTAGCACAATCCAATATGGCGGACATCCGACGAAGAAACAACGATGTCTTCGTCATATAACGCCGCGTGACGACGTATTATGGAGATGGTAGCGTAACCACACACACACACACACACACACACACACACACACACACACACACACACACACACACACACCACATATATAAGAAATGGATTATACCCGACATATTTTTAATTTATTTGTCTAAACGTTATATATATATATATATATATATCGCCTGACGATTGCACTAGCATGAAACAGACTGTCGCCTCTAAGTGTTGACTTCTATGTTCACTTTTATATTTACACACGCTCTATCTCTGATATTGAGCACTTTATCCCATAAATATAGCACACTTTAAGACTATATATATATATATATATATATATATATATATATATATATATATATAACGTAAATCATTCATACGAAAAACAAATAATGAAGCTAATTATATGGCAAGAATTACGTTATATAAATTGAACAAGCACTACATAATTGATATATATATATATATATATATATATATATATATATATGAAATAAAGAACAAATACGAAACGTTTATTAACCTCATATGTTTTCACTTTTATTGAAGCTTCATGGGAGTTAAAAAACAAATGAAATGTAGCCATAACAACGCACCACTACCTGCCTTAGGTCTCTCTACAGACTTGTTGACTATATCAGAATTCGAAATAATAATAATAATAATATATATAGGGGGTCCTCGACTTACGTCGGAGATCCGTTCCTACGACACGACGTAACCTGATATTCGACGTAGGTCGGAACTCACCTACATAAGCACCAACAAGTCTGCCTTACACTTGGGAGCCATAATAAAGGATAAGTTACCCCCAAAATGACACAAACAAGAGATAGTGAATGTAGCACAATCCAATATGGCATACAGTAGGTGAAGAAACAACGCCCTCTTCCCCATAAAGTGCCGCGTGAAGACGTATTATATTATGGGAGATGGTGCCATAACCACGAAACGCCGTACGTCGGGTCCGAAGTGACCCAAGGACCTTCTGCAATAGTTTCTGTTTTGGAAAAGTTTATCTTGAGTTACATTCCTTAGAACTGGTAAATGGGCAAAGGTTAGAATAACAGAAGACTGGAAGTTGTGGAGAGTCGTGATTGCTCACGTTCTGAAATGATAGATAAAAGAAGATAGCCATGTAGAAATGTATACATATATATATACAGACTTATTAAAAACTCCTATTTTAAAATCGAAAATCTTATAAAGTCATAACGACCATAAATAAATCTTTGCTTTTAAAAATTCATTTTTGTTCTGCTGGAAACTTGATATAAAGTGACCTCCCAGGGTCAAGTCTTCGACGATGTCGTCGATTTGCAAACCACCATGCCTGATAGGCGGAATGGGCAAACCGTTTTCATCGTCCTTGACAAATTTCCTTGTCTCGGTGTCAGAGAAATTCTAATAACGTGTTCTCCACACGATCTCGTTGTCTCTCGAAATGAAGACGAGAAACAGCAATAACTGGATATCATTAGCCGAAAAGTTCTCGTCAAATCTGTTCGATCTCAACTTTGTTCATGAAGAGTAATTATTTCTCCGTCCGTCTCTGGCTAGAGTGAATAAAGTACTCGTGAAGACAAGTTGACTGAAAATTTGACCCCCCCAGCCGATTTGCCGAAACGTTATTTCGACAGTTGGAAACGAGACACAAACGTTGAGATTATCGTCTGAACGAGATTTCTAGGTGGTGATCTTTTGACACCTAATGTTGTGCCGAGCAGAACTATCGAACTTTAGATCACAATCAATATCAAAAGTCTCTTGAAACGCGAGGTATAGTTTTAAAGAGGAGGCTTTGTTTTTCTTTTCACATTGTCGTCTGCAAGAATGAAATTAGGTAAATGAATGACAAAGAGGGAAAAAAAACCCCAAAAAACTGTGTAGTGCGTTCCGTCCTCTAAAAGGACTTAATCGGAGTTCATTTGCCTAACATTCTTCTGATATATACAGTACTGTTCGATAAAAGTGACTCACCTGTTTTTTTTTTACTTAAAAATGTTTTCGCCTATTGTTTTTGGGGTCAAACAAATTTTAAATCTTACTAATAGAAAGACACCTTCCCGACCACCTAGTAAAAAAAAGTTTACTCACCCTAAGGTATTCTATTGATAATTATAATTTTGGATATAAATGAGATTTAGGAAAAAACCGAACAGCTTTAAATAAAGAATAATAGAGGTATAATTTATTTATAATAGGTAATATAGTTCGAAATATTTAATAACCTATGGGTCCTCCTTTATTTTGAATAACCTTTTCAACCCTTTTTGGCATTGACTTGATTAGGTTCTGGCAAATCTTATGTCCAAGCATTGAATTCCATTCGGATATGAAATTCACAATAAAATCCTCTTTGTTGCTCAACTGCTTTCTCGAGAGCCTGTACTTTATAATGCTCCATAAGTTTTCTATGGAGGCCAGGAGATTGGGGCGACCATGTCATAACACTCACCCGCTTCTCATCAAAGTATTCCTTCATCAATTTTGATTTGTGACAGGGAGCATTATCCTGCATAAAAATGAGCTTGGTGGGGTCGATTTGCACCCTTTCAGCAGAAGGGAGCAGACAAGACTCTAAAAATCTATTGTACTGCTCGCTCCTGAGGGTCTTTTCAATAGGTTTTAAGAAACCAGTTCCAGGAAAAGAAAAACGTTCCCAGAACATTATACTGAACGGATGCTTGACAGTACTGACTGCTAAATTCAAAGAGCTTTCAAAGCTTCTTCTTTGGATTTTAGATCGCTTATCCTTTGAATTTAGCTCAACTTTCGTTTCATCGGAGAGGAGAACATGTAGTAAAAAAAATCAGGTGAGTCACTTTTATGGAACAGCACTGTAGATTATTAAGACATAAGAAAATAATCGTGTAAATTGATAGCAAAATAGGGAGATGGGAGGGATAGTAAAGAGACAAACCTATTCATCTTTTCTCCCGCAGCTACCTATTTAATGGTAGGGTAGACGGAGTTCACTAGCCTTGGTTGGCAACCATTCTAGGAGAACAAAGCTGAATTCAAAACCGACCTAAAGATGAATGGGCACCGTCAGGATATCTATGTACGCACCATCGTGTTATGGCTGCAGTACATATGTTACCCCAACGACCCTTGTGGATTACGGGGCTAGCGCATCGTGTATTAGTACGGATGTTAACGCCAGTAGTAATAATATGGAATTAACCCGAAATACAGAATCTGCAGAAAATATGATGAAACTGTCGACGACCATATTATTTTGGGATCTCCGGAATTGTCAAAAAATGAATATATCCACAGATATAACGCGGTGGCGACGTATGTGCACTGGAAGATATGCAAGAAGCACAAAATCGAAACCACTGAGAGATGGTATGAGCACCGTTATCTTAAATAACGATGTAACTATCCTCTGGGATATGCCAATTCAAACTGACAGGGAAATAAAAGACCTGATATTTTCATAAAAGACAAAAAAATCAGGAA
>OZ038509.1:20493916-20516416 GCA_964036315.1 Acanthosepion esculentum | reverse complement strand
GAAAATAAAGACGTAGAGAGAAAGGGAAAGAGAGATAGAGAGAGAAGGTTGAAAAAGAGACAGGGAGAAAAGGCGAAAGAGAGATAGAGAAAGATGGGAAAGTGAGATAGAGAGATAGATTTTACTATTTTTAAACTTACAATTCTCCATGATTTTCTCTCGTACATACATATCTGCTCGATGCGTAAACAAATGACGTCACATATTATGAAATGGACAAAGTCCGACGGTTATTTTAAGTCATTAAGGAATCAAAAACAGTAAAATCATCCCTGCTAACCGAAGCGCTCCTCTGTGGCTAAATCGGTAAAAGTACGTCAGGCTATATAACGGTTCCGTGTAGGATGCAGGTTCGATTCCTGTCGGAGAACTAATATTTTCTATGAAAATTTCTCGGCCGGTAAATGTCGTTAATACTTTTTTTATTATAAACAGAGAATTTACTTAAATCTTTGTATCTATAAAAAGAACGTATGAACATAAAAATGTCTGAAAATAATTATCGGAATTTGTCCATTTCATAATATATATATATATATATATATATATATATATATATATATATATATATATATATTGAATTGGACATAGTCCGACAATTTATTAAAGACATTTTTGATATTATATATATATATATATATATATTACATCGACAGTAGCACGACTTGGAGTTTCATGCAGAACGCAATCTTCAGGTGCTGAGCAACTGAAGATTGCGTTCTGCATGGAACTACGAAAGTGTTACGGGTGAGGAATATGTATATTTATTAATATAGGCTTAATAGCTCTGTTATATTACATCTATCTATCTATCTATCTATCTATCTATCTATCTATCTATTAGGTTGGTGCAAAAATAATGTCGGTTTTTGACGTTCAACTTCATGTGAGAAAACGACATTATTTTTGCACCAACCTAATATCTATCTATCCCAGTCTGTTCATATCTATCTATCTATCTATCTATCTATCTATCTATCTATCTATCTATATATCTATTAGGTTGGTGCAAAAATAATGTCGGTTTTTGACGTTCAACTTCATGTGAGAAAACGACATTATTTTTGCACCAACCTAATATCTATCTATCCCAGTCTGTTCATATCTATCTATCTATCTATCTATCTACAATGTTTTCATATTTGAGAGAAAAGTCGTTTTTTCTTTTGATATTAGGAATTTCTTTGGAGACTGGCAAATTTCCGATTCAAAATTTCCCGCGGATGTAACGTTTTTCTTCGACCTGCCTTTGTACCCACCCCCCATCGTATTCCAAGAGGAAATACTGGTTTCTCTCAATCAAATTGCGACCTCCAACTTGCTGGAAGGAAAATAATGAAAGTCTTCTTTGTTTTTTACCAGGTAAAATGAAATAAAAATTCAATTTTTGATTTTTGCCATGTTTTAGTGGCCGTAAAGAATTTCACAGAAATTTGTCAAAATTACAAATTCAGTTAATCTTGCCCAGACTGAAATATTTCTCAAGTCAATGACAAGAAGACTTATAAATAAACATTTCTTTCGTAATCTAGCGCTTGGAAAGAAATCTTCCCTTGGTAATATTCCAAACAAGAAGAATATAACTAACCCTATAAATAGTCCAAATGGTAGAATTGCAAAACAAGCTAAAATTCTGTATATGTTTAGTCGAGTCCTAATCATATTCTCTTTTAGTTCATTAACTTAATTCTACAAAAAATAAAGTATTTCATTTATTTCTTTGCTTGACTAATGGTATATCAACTCCTTATGGGTCATTTAATGCCGAAATTTAATTTTCTTGTGAGCATTAGTAATTTCTTTTACAAAAATGTATTATTGGCAATTTTTCTTTTACCAAAATATATTCCTGTTACTATCGATTTTTTATAAATAATATATTGCTGGTACTATCGATTTTTTATAAATAATATATTGCTGGTACTATCGATTTTTTATAAATAATATATTGCTGGTACTATCGATATTTTATAAAAAAATATATTGCTGATACTATCGATTTTTTATAAATAATATATTGCTGGTACTACCTATTTTTCATACAACATATATTGCCGTTACTATCGATTTTTTATAAAAATATATTACTGGTACTATCGATTTTTTATAAAAAATATATTGCTGGTACTATCGATTTTTTTATAAAAAATATATTACTGGTACTATCGATTTAAAAAAAAAAATATATTGATGGTACTATCGATTTTTTATAAAAATATATTGATGGTACTATCGATTTTTTATAAAAAATATATTGCTGGTACTATCGATTTTTTATAAAAAATATATTACTGGTACTATCGATTTAAAAAAAAAATATATTGATGGTACTATCGATTTTTTATAAAAATATATTGATGGTACTATCGATTTTTTATAAAAAATATATTGCTGGTACTATCGATTATTTGTAAAAAATATATTGCTGGTACTATCGATTTTTTATAAAAATATATTGATGGTACTATCGATTTTTTATAAAAAATATATTGATGGTACTATCGATTTTTTATAAAAAATATATTGCTGGTAATATCAATTATTTGTAAAAAATATATTGCTGGTAATATCGATTTTTTATAAAAAACATATTGCTGTTACTATCGATTTTTGATAAAAAAATATATTGCTGGTACTAACGATTATAAAAATGTATTTCTACACTTTTGACTCCAGTTTGGGGTTTAGCTATCTGCCCATAGCTGGGACTCTACCAGTTGCTACCACCCTGTGTCAATGTGGACCTGGGAATAACAGCAGTTAAGAGGTGGTTCCACGCTCCTCAAAATCTCACGATCAGAGGCCTTGCTGTCAGATTTAGTTTATCGTCATACCGAGGACGATCCAGTTTTTTATAGCTATACACGGTGAGGCAAAAGTCGCTCACAATAAGGGTTAATGGATAAGTCGAAGAGATCCTACTGAGTGGATAATGAACTCACAAGACATCACGTAATTGGATTTTTTTTTCTATGATGCCATTTGAAATCAGAAATTAAATACGAATGCAGTAAAATGACAGGGGAAACTCTCCGACGTGTAAATGAATCCTGCAGGCACAGAATTGAAATGTGTTTTGAGAAAGAAGGAAGACGTTTTCAATGTTACATATAACAATTAAATAACTAGTAAATACAATTTTCATGTGTAATTATACTTTCGTGATATTCAACGAGCACTCGTTGGAACTTTCGTAAAGACTAGTTGTAGTAGAGACTTTGTAATCGCAGATTACGACTATAGAAACGCCGTTGAACAATACTGGTGTCAGACGCCTTCGAATAACACTCGCACTAATAGTACTTGCTCGATAACACTCTCTCGAATAGTAGCCATCGAATAGTAATCCGTATAGTGATCAGTATAGAGAAATAGTATAGAGAATAGCGATCCGTATAGTAATAGAGGATAGAGCAGAAATGGTGATCAATTTAAACACCACGCTAATTGCCATGTATACATTTCCTTTATTATCACGTGATCTACTTGTTCAAAATAGGATCGCACGTGTTGGCTCACTGGCGATCGACGTTCAAACTCCAGTGTCGGCAGCGACACTTTACTCCTATACAACAAAGAGATAGAGAAACAAAGAGAGATAGAGTAGAACAGAAAGAGAGAGGCAGGAATGGAGAGAGAGAGATAGAGAGATAGAGAGAGTAGAACAGAGATAGAGAGGAGATGTGGAACAGAGTGACAGAGAGGGAGAGTAGAACAGAGAGAGTTTTGTGATGTCCACGAACACTCGTTGCCACTTTCGTAATGTCAACGAATACTCGATGTCACTTTCGCAATGCTCGTTGTAGTAGAGACTTTGTAATCGCAGATACAACTATAGTAACGGCGTTGGACAATACAGCTGTCAGACGCCTTCGAATAACACTCGCACGAATAGTAAACACCGATATAGAGAAAGTATAGAGAAATGAGTAGGGAATAGCGGTCAGTGTAGTAATAGAGGATAGAATAGAAATGATGATCCGTATAGTAATAGAGGATAGAATAGAAATGGCGATCCGAATAATAATAGATGATAGAATAGAAATGGTGATGCGTATAGTAATAGAGGATAGACAGAAATAGAGATCCGGAACTAAAAGAGGATAGTATAGAAACGGCGATACGAATAGTAATAGTGGATAGAATAGAAATGGTGATCCGTATAGTAATAGTGGATAGAATAGAAATGGTGATTCGTATAGTAATAGAGAATAGAACAGAAATGGAGATCCGTATAGTAATCGAGGATAGAACAGAAATGGTGATCCATGTAGTAATAGCGGATAGAATAGAAATAAAGATCCGGAAGTAAAAGAGGATAGAAGAGAAATGGCGCGCCGAATAGTAATAGAGGAAAGAATAGAAATAGTGATCAGAATAGTAATAGAGGATAGAATAGAAATGTTGATCCCTATAGTAATAGAGGTTACAATAGAAATGGCAATCCGTATAGTAGTAGAGGATAGAAAAGAAATGGTTATCCGTATAGTAATAGAGGATAGAATAGGAATTGTGATCCGTATAGTAACAGAGGATAGAATAGAAATAGAGATCCGAAAGTTAAAGAGGATAGACTAGAAATGGCGATCACTTAGACGCACGCTACCTCCCATATATGCATTCCGTCTATGGTGACATGGTCTACGTAATTCAATAACGGGATCGCCTGTGTTTGCTCAGTGGCGATCTATGTTCAAATTGAAGTGACGGCAGCGACATTTTATTTCTATATAACATGTACTTTTTTAATAAACTATCGCTATTATCTGTTGTCCCTGATTAGGCAACACTTAAAAAATGTCCACATGTTTCGAGATGACGAAAGTTTTCGACGAATTCTTGAATCTGGTTTTCTTTAGAGAAAGCTCTGTGGAAACTTTTCGTTTTGTACTAACCGAAAAAGGGTAATAATTAGTGCAAAGCCACGGTGAATATATCGGACGGACATTTCCCCTATAATCATATGATACTTGGACTATGGAACCAATAGTGTGTGCATACAACTGCAATCCCTACTTGGAATATCGTAACAATTATTCTTATTACTTCCTTTGATTTCTGTTGTGCCATTTAGGTCAGGGATTAATTCTATTGATATTAGGAACAAAACCTTGTCTTCTAAATCAAGAAAAGTACGGTGGAGTAATGTATAGCTGCTCGGATTGAGGAATCGGAGAGCCGAATTCGAATTCCAGTCGAATCCATTACATTCACTTACGTGCTAATACCCATGGGAAAGGTATGAATCCTCTTCTCACCATCCCCAGCTATGAATAAATAGCAGGACAGATCGGGCTCTATAGCCTTGGATGCCAATACCTGAGAAAGAAATTGCAACCTACTGTAGGAAATAAAAATTACCTCTTCCTCTCCCCCCAGCTATGCGTAAATAGCAGGACATACTGGGTTCTATATAGCCTTGTATGGCAACTGGTCTACCGCAGAAAGAAATGGCAACCTACTGCAGGAAAAAGGAGTAATGGATAATGGCTGGGATTGAGGAATCGGAGAGCCGAGATCGAATTCCAGTCGAATCCATTGCATTTCACTTACATGCTAATACCCTTTGGAAAGGTATGAATCCTCTTCTCCCTCCAGCTATGGGTAAATAGCAGAACAGACCGGGTTCTATAGACTTGGATGGCAACTGGTCTACCGAAGAACGAAATGGCAACCTACTGCGAGAAAAAGGAGTAATAGATAGCGGCTCAGATTGAGTGAATCGGAGAGCAGAGTTCGAATTTCAGTCGAATCCATTACAGTTTCACTTACGTGCTAATACCCTAAGGAAAGGTATGAATCCTCTTCTTCTCCCCCCAGGTATGGGTAAACAGCATGACAGACTGGGTAATTTAGCCTTAGATGTCAACCAGTCTAGGAGAAAGTAACTCTGAATTCAAAACTATATGTAGCCTATACAGCTAGAAATTCGGAAATTTTAAGGAGGTTCGTCACCGATTTCAGCCTCGTTCTGGCAGTTCCTGCGATGGCGCTGGTGTCAAACTGTAATGGATCCATCAGTGACGTGGAGAGTAAGATATGCTGTATGGGCAACATCTTCTTCTCCATAGCATCCTGCCCCCGGATTGATCCTATCTTATAGATTGGTGGTATCAAATCTATCGTCATATATAACTATCATTTTATTTTTGCTTTGTTTTTTGTCTCTTTCTTTTACCTTTAGTCTTACTATTAGAAATGTGTTTATTTAATCATCTATTGGCATTCGTTCTTTTTATTTAATTATTCATTTATTTGCCTTATTTACTCATTTATTTATATATTAATTTGCATATTTATATATTCCTCTATATGGCTTTCATTTCATTTTACCGTATTTTATTTTTATTTATTCCAGCATATTTTATTACTACTGATATCACCACTTTTAGTTAATAGAGTAATATTAATACTAATAAGATTATTAATAATTACTCTATTGATTCTGGGAAAAATTAGAGTTACCGCCCTTGATTTTCTAAAAATCACGTCTAGTTTACAGTACCCTTCTAGATATATGAGTGCACTCGGGTCGGAATCGCGATCCGTCTTGGACTCAAATTATGTGAGCATCACAGATGCAGATGTAGAGCCTCCATCGATTAATAATAACAAAACAAAATGTCCTTAGCAACTGGAAGAATTTAGAGAACGCTATTTTCATACCGTTAACTGAACAGTATATATATATATTGAATTACGTCAAGTATTGTCACGTGACAGTACTTGACGTAATTTTCAGTTAACAGTATGAAAAATTCTTCCAGTTGCTAAGGACATTTTGTTTTGTTATTATTAGTTAGTTTGTTTAATAAATCGCGATCCGTCTTGGACTCAAATTATGTGAGCGTCGCAAATGCAGATGTGGAGTTTCCATCGATGAGTTTGGTTTGCATCCTCTCTCCTGTCGTCGTAGTGCCGGCCGCTTTCCACGTCATGCAGCAATTAACGACATCATCAAAAGAGGTTTGGATGCAGCTGGGTTCTCTTCCCAAATCGAACCCGTAGGCCTCGACCGCGGTCGGATGGCATTACCATTTTCCCTTTTAAAATGGGTAAGTCGTTGATTTGAGATGCGACCTGTGCGAATACATATTCGGCCGGTAATTTGATCAGGTCCGCGGTTAAGCCGGGGCCCGACGCCCGAGACGCAGAGATGAAAAATATAGCTAAATATTCTTCTCTTGCTGATAGATTTTTTTTTACTCCTGCGGCAGTGGAGACTTCAGGGGTTATTGGCCCTCGTTCGATGGCGTTCCTTTGGAGGATTGGCCCGATTGCGTCTCGATTAAGGAACGAGCCTCGCGAAACGGAGTGGCTCTTGCAGCGTGTCTCACTGGCGATGGTTCGAGGTAATGCTTTCTCTATCATGGGATTTACTTGACCTCCCACAGGGCCAGGTTGTGACACAAGGTCGGAGTTTAACGTGGGAAGGGGAGGGGGAATGGACCCGAGTTTTCACCCGTGCTTTAGCTGGTCTTAGCTTGTCCAAGCTGGTCAGAGCTGGTCATAGCTGGTCTTGGCTGGTCATAGCCTGTCCAAGCTGATCAGAGCTGGTCATAGCTAGTCAGACGTAGCCACGATACCACCAGCGCAGGGACGAATCCCTGCCGCCGGCCTGTTGATTTACTTGACCTCCCACAGGGTCAGGTTGTGACACAAGGTCAGGGTTTAATGTGGGAAGGGAGGGGGAATGGACCCGAGTTTTCACCCGGGCCGCAGTGCTTTGGCTTTAGCTGGTCTTAGCTTGTCCAAGCTGGTCTTTAGCTGGTCATAGCTAGTCTTAGCTGCGATACTACCAGCGCAGGGACGAATCCCCGCCGCCGGCCTGTATCGGAGAACGAATCCCGGCCCCATAGGCGATCATTCAGTGAGTAATCTGCGAACAGATACTACACTTTGATCTTAGCCTTGGGATTTACTTGACCTCCCACATGGCCAGGTTGTGACACAAGGTCGGAGTTTAACGTGGGAAGGGAGGGGGAATGGACCCGAGTTTTCACCCGGGTCGCAGTGCTTTGGCTTTAGCTAGTCATAGCTGGTCTTGGCTGGTCTTAGCTTGTCCAAGCTGGTCATAGCTAGTCAGACTTAGCCACGATACTACCAGCGCAGGGACGAATCCCTGCCGCCGGCCTGTATCGGAGAAGGAATCCCGGCCCCATAGGCGATCATTCAGAGAGTAATCTGCGAACAGATACTACACTTTGATCTTAGCCTTGAGGCCCTTTTTATTCCAAGCTACGCCGAAAGTAAGTGGCACCCAGTGAGGATCGAACTCACTACTCAGACGTAATTGTTCTAGCGAGACAAGCTTGCTAACCATTACACCACCTCGAGGCGCCCTATGCTTTCTCTATCATTGCGGCTGGCAGAGGATAGAAAAAATTGGTTATCGTTACGTTTACAGTTTATGTCTGCGTTTCTCTAAATTAGAATTTCTTATTTCCAAAATAATGTTGATCTGGGCCGAAATGCAAATTCAAAATTAAACTCCAATTCATTTAAATATTTTAACACATTTATTAACATATTTTCCTATATAAGGTTTTCATTTCTCATTTTACTTTATTTTTCTTATTTGATTTTAAATTATTTTCTTTTCATTGATATGTATTATTACTTTTTATTGTTTATAGCACTTTTTTATAACTTATTTTTTATTTTATTACGGCATAGTTTGTTTTTGATATTAATAGTTTTTGTTAGTTTAGTGTGATTTGAAGATTTTGCTAGCTTGGTGGAGTAATGGATAGTGGCTGAGAGTGAGGAATCGGTGAGTTGATTTCGAATTCTAGTCGGATCCGTGGCCGACATGGGTTTTGCAGTAAATCACTAAATCATCCATAACTTTTGTATTATCCTCTCAAATTACACCAAAATCTCAGACAATAACAATTAATATCGTATTTATTGTCGGTGAAAATTATAGAATATAAAACAACTTTGAAAAAAAATTATACCTACTTTCCTGACGAAAACAATGCCGTTCTGAACATTTTGGCCGCAACTGTATATATATAATGTATATATATAATATAATATATTATGTACAGTGTAACACAGATATAAGAGAGTTGTCGGGACCGGAGAATAAGTCTCTTATATCTGAGTTTCTCTTATATCCGGGTTTGGTCTATTATATATACAATAACACAAGCTCTAATTTGGGACCAGATAAAATCTCTCTTATATCCAGGTTTCTCTTATATCCGGGTCTCTTATATCCGGGTTACACTATATATATATATAACATAATATATTATGAATATATATATATATATATATATATATATATATATATATATATATATATATATTTCTTAATATATATAGAGAGAGAGATTGTAAAATTGTCCGAGATGCCAGGTCGGGATGGATAATATTTCATATTCTTCACCTGGTTTTGACTAGAATTTTTTAGATACATAGCAGAAGTACCAGATAATGGTAACAATATTCCATGGACGGACGAATGGTAGACTTAAAATTTGCAAGACAGATTCGTGTAAAAATAAATATAACACAGTGAATCAATATTTGAATGTAGAATAAAGGGTTTTAAAAGGTTCAAATCAATCAAACATCCCTCGCTAAGGGGAAACGCTGTTACATAAGGTGGAATGACCAATCAAAATACAAGTATATGAGAATTCAAAAAACTTGACAACGAACTTTGGTTATAATAATTATTAAATGCTTTAATGTTAGGGTTAGACTAAAATAGAATTCATTCTAATTAATAAATATTAAATTATACTATAAAATTAAAAATTACCAATTTTAAATTTTAAATTTAACCTAATTTATATATATATATATATATATATATATATATATATATATATATATATATATACCCAAGTATAGGATTGGTAAATACGGAATAAATTCTAATAACCAGCAAATACTATTCTTAAAAGAGTGCTCAATACAGAGTAGAGCAAATGTAATTATTTCGTCGAAAATTATAAAATAAATATGCTATAAAATCACTACGAAAATAGCCATTTTGTTTCAAAACTTCTGGTGTCTTATCAAGTGAGGATGTTGAATGTAGAATAAAGGGTTTTAAAAGGTTCAAATCGACCAAACACCCCTCGCTAAGGGGAAACGCTGTTACATAAGCTGGAATGACCAATCAAAATTCAAGTATACGAGAAATCCAAAAACTTGAGCTTAATCTAACAATTGGACAATTTTGTTATTACACAATTTGGACAATTTTGCTGGTACGCCCGGTACACACACACACACACACACACATACACACACACACACACACACACACACACACACACATATATATATATATATATATATATATATATATATATATATATATATATATGTCCAGGTGTAAAAGAACGAAGAGTAAGATTTCAGCGTTCAAAAGATTAATTTAAAACAGGGCCCAATACAAAAGTAGAGACGTAAATATGATAATATATATATATATATATATATATATATATATATATATATATATATATATATATAAAGTGTCTTCCAGTAACTTGGGCCGATATTAAATGTGAAATAATTATTTCTTTCAGATTTAGCGAATATTTGGTCGATGTTATGTTTTACACATAATTGCCATGACTTAAATAAGAATCACACTGATTTATTTACTGCATATATATATATATATATATATATATATATATATAAAGGTTGTTTCATTAAGACGGATTATATATAAGGGTTTTTCATTAAGGATTAAGTCAGCAGTAAATAAATCAGTGTTATTGTTATTTAAGTCAGAGACCGACTGTAGACGAGATGCCAGATCAGGGCCAATTACTTTGCATATCCGTCCCTGGATCTTATCAAGAACTTTGAGACAAAAATAAGGGGCACCAGACCATATATGGCAGCAATACTCCATGCAAGGGCGAATGGTTGACTTGTAGATTTGAAGGATCGACTCCGGCGAGAAAAACTTCCTGGCGCGGCACAGGGTGCCAACTTTCCTTGCGGTGGACGAAGCTATTGATTTGTTCCATCTCAGGTCAGGAGTCAATGTGAGACGGAGCCGACGCAAAGAGTAAGAATCTTTCTTTCCAGCCTTCAGGATTATTAATCATTTTTGGTGGCTATGGAATCTTGTGGTACCCTGTGTCTTCAGGTATTTGCAGGATGTAGGTTTTCAAAGGCCACCTCAGTGTCCATATTATGAGATGGAAGGTGAACCGCCATAAAGATGCTTTTTCTTAGGGTGATATCTTCAGGATGCCAGTAACGCGCATAGCAATTAAAAAAAATATCTGTGATCTGACCTCAATACTGAGAATATTCTAGTGCAGAAGATCTTGCATTCTCCAGTTTAATACTCTTACGCCGGAATTAATATATGGCGCTGAAAGGCGTATAATATACATCAACTGACAATTCTTATTTTCTATTTTACTCCCCATGGACTCCATAGTCCTGAAATATCCCAAACACCGTTCTAAAGTTCCATACCTGGCGTAGGTAATTTGGACAGAAATATAGATTGCTGTTTTATTTGCTGACTCGGACCGTTCCCGTGTGACATGGTCGGGAAAGCAATCACGTATAGGACGAGATCTCGTCAGCACTAAAAGGTCATCACGTGAGACTAGCGTTCAAGGTACAAGATTGTTTGTTTGTTTTTTCCTTTCTATTTTGTTAAAAATAATTTTGCCGACATTATCTTGACGTTTGTGTCGTCAAGAAAAAAACCAAAAAAACCCCCAAAAAACAAACAACTTCATAGCCATTTGTCTTCCCCAGATGACATGTTTTGTTCGTTTTTATTTCTTCTTCAAAAGTGTGAATATATTGCCTTCCTGGGCTGTTCGGAGACTTGCACAGTCGCATGTTTCTCTCCGTCGCTAGCGTCTGGCGTTCGATTCTAGGTAAGACCCAGGGATTTTAATTTTATCTTTAAAAGGCAGCCAAGTCTTACCCACTTGAAAAACTCGAAACAGCACAATCTTTCTAACCCTCTTGACCCCAATTTTGACTGGTGTCGAAATAAGTTTTATTTAATAAATCATTAGTATGTATAATCTTGTCATAAAATGCATTCACTCATGGCTTAAGGCCATATCACGTTGAAACACCGATTCCCGTAATGATCACCGGTTAAGCAACGTCAAGTCTGGTCAGTGTTTAGATTGGTGGTCACTTGGGAATACTAGGTTCAGTATGCTTGGATGTGAGGCTAGAAATGGCTTCCGGCCATATAACGTTGAAACACTGGTTCCCGTGCGATCAGCGAAGTTAAGCAACGTTGAGCCTGGTCAAAAGCTGGATGGGTAACCGCTTCGGAATAGCAGGTGCTGTCAGTTTTGATGTGCGGGAGAGTAATGGCTTACAGCCACATCATGTTAGAAGACCGATTGCCGTACGATCACCGAAGTTAAGCAACGTCGAGCCTGGTCAAGAGCTAAATGGGTGACAGCTGAGGAATAGCAGGTGCTGTGAGTTTTGATGTGCGAGAGAGTAATGGTTTACAGCCACATCATGTTAGAACACCAATTGCCGTACGATCAACGAAATTAAGCAACTTCGAGCCTGGTCAGTACCTGGATGAGTAACCGCTTCGGAATAGCAGGTGCTGTCAGTTTTGATGTGCGGGAGAGTTAATGTCTTCCAGACACATCATGTTAGAAGACCGATTGCTGTACGATCACCGAAGTTAAGCAACTTCGAGCCTGGTCAGTACCTGGATGAGTAACCGCTTCGGAATAGCAGGTGCTGTCAGTTTTGATGTGCAGGAGTTAATGTCTTCCAGACACATCATGTTAGAAGACCGATTGCTGTACGATCACCGAAGTTAAGCAACTTCGAGCCTGGTCAGTACCTGGATGAGTAACCGCTTCGGAATAGCAGGTGCTGTCAGTTTTGATGTGCAGGAGAGTTAATGTCTTGCAGACACATCATGTTAGAAGACCGATTGCTGTACGATCACCGAAGTTAAGCAACTTCGAGCCTGGTCAGTACCTGGATGAGTAGCCGCTTCGGAATAGCAGGTGCTGTCAGCTTAGATGTACTAGTGTTGTAATGGATAATGGCTCAGAATTCTTAAACGGAAAGCGGAGTTCCAATTCCCGTTGGGTTCATTTTATTCATTTACGCATGAATACCATTGGGAAAAGTATGAATTCGCCCCCCCCCCCAGCTATGGATTAATTACTAAAACCTGTATCATTAAATCATTATTATCCCCCCACCTCCAAATCTTCCAATCTAAAAATATTTTCTGGTTTTAAATAACCAGCAAAGGGCTGAGAAGCCGTAGAAAACGTATCAGTCAAAGCAATACAAAGGCATATCTTGAATATTCTCAGTAATATATATATATATATATATATATATATATATATATATATATATATATATATATATGCATTTCACCCCAAGGAAGGTGGGAGTTCCACTAGCACAAAGGGCTTACAGAGGGTAGAGAACAAGAGTAAGGGGGCGTATTTGGGAAGAGGATAAAGTGAAGGACGGGGAACGAGATCAAAGTATCAGAAGATGTCGATTTACATTACACGTGAATATTTGGAGATTATTGTTACCAGGGAAGGGAGTAAGAACGGGAGAATATATATATATATATATATATATATATATATATATATATATATATATATATATATATATATATATATATGGTATAAAATGACAAATGGAAAAATGTAACTATAACAACAGAGATATTTCGATTTCATTTTCGCCTTGAAAAGTCGGAAGACGAAACGCGTCGGCAAAATCTAAGATTTTTCCAATTGTCATTTTATACCAATCTGTCTTGTCCACAGAATTGATCTGGAAATTATTTTAAAACATTTTTTTATGTTTATACTTTCTTTTTATAGATACAAACAGAGCATTTATTTAAATATTTGTATCTATAAAATGAACGTATAAAGGTAAAAATATCTTTATATATATATATATATATATATATATATATATATATATATATATATATATATATATATATATATAAACAATCGTGGACACAAAGTGAGTGATCAGTTTATATATTGGTTGTAATAAAGAATTGATCCCCAATTTATATCCACATTATAATTGTTTGTTTATCAAATTCTAATTAAGTATGAATCCAAGTCTTCCCCTACCTGTGGGTTAATTAGTAAGACTTGTATCACTAAGTCGTTATTATCTTCAAAAATATTCTTACAATCTAAAAATAGTTTCTGGCTTTAAATAACCTGCGAAGGGTTGGCAAAACATAAAATCAAATCAATCATCAAGCAGGCATCCACTCATAATTGAGATTGTTGAAAATCTCAAAAATATCATTCGGAATGCTATGGTTCAAATAAACGGGCCAAGAGGATTATTCCTTTTCTTGGTGAAAAATTAACATAGGGCACTGTGATTCCAACCAGACTTATTAAAGAATTATAATGCTTAAAACTTGATATGTTTGGGAACGAGATTAGAATAATCCACATGTTATACTTGGAGCCAACTGCCTGCATACGGATAGAAAATGAATTCAGTAATTATACAAAATTAAAAAGGGTCACATGACAAGGATGTGTCTTCTCACCGGACCTATTCAATCTACAAAGGGAGGTGATTTCGAGAGAATTACATGTCCTACCAGGATTCATTATTGGTGGACACAATCTTAACAACATAAGATATGCAGATGACACGGTGTTGATAGCAATGTTGTTATGCTTAGTTTAATTTGTAAGGACAGGAAATTGTGGAGAGCCATGATCAACCATGTCCTGAATGGACACGACACATGGAAGAAGGATGAGCTTGTATAAATTGTTGGCAGAACAGAGATTAGGAGAGATAGCAAAAAGACGAACACTGCTAAGAGCTACAAAGGACAGGAAATTGTGGAGAGCCATGGTCACTTTTGGAATGAGGGGACGTGGCACATAGAACAACTAGAGACACAAAAAGATAGAAATTAAAATATCTGGGAAATGTTTTAAAAGATGAGTTAAATTGAGACACTGAAATCCGAGGGCGCATCCGGATAGCGAAAGATGCCTTCCAGAAGCTAAACAGTATATTAAAAAACAGGAAAATTATGTTAGCAACACACTAAAGATGGCAGAACTTGTTTGTTTTGCATGAGACTCATAGAGGTTTACCTAGGTTTGGTTTTCATGAGAGTCGTAAACGTTGATATAGGTTTAATTTGCATGAGAGTTTAAAAGATTGACATAGGTTTGGTTTGACCGAGAATCAAAAAGTTTGATATAGGTTTGGTTGCACGAGAGTTAAATAGGTTGACATTGGTTTGGATTGCATTAGCGTCAAAAAGGTTTGATACAGAATTGGTTTGCCCGTGAGGAAAAAAGGTTGACATAATTTTGGTTTGCATGAGATTAAAAAAGGCTGGCATAGATTTGGTTAGAACGAAATAGAAAAAGTTTGACATAGGTTTGGTTAGAACGAATTAAAAACAAGGTGTCTTAGGTTTCGTTTGAATGAAAAATTGGTATAACTTTAGTTTGAATGTGAGTAAATATATTTTACATATGTTTAGTTAGAACGAAAGTAAAAATGGTAGTCAAATGTCTGGTTTGCACGAGAGTCAAAAACGTAGATATAGGTTTGGTTCGAACTAAAGTAAAAACGTTTGACATAGGTTTGGTTTGCACGATGGTAACAAAGTTTGGCATAATTTGGTTTGCATGAAAGTAAAAATGCAGACATATGTTTGGTTTGTACGACAGTAAAAAATGTAGACATAGGTTTGGTTCGAACTAAAGGCAAAAAAATTTGACATAGGTTTGGTTTGCACGAGAGTAAAAATGTTGACGTGGTTTAAACCAGTAAAAAGAGTAAAATAAAATAGTTATTATTTTCCGTCCAACAGTAAAATATGTTGACATAGGTTTTTATTTGCACGGGAATAACAAGGTTTTCGTAATATACATCTATTGGATGCTTTAGTACGCGTCATCATTGATGTTTCTAGCCGAGGTTCATGAGGGGTTTCGGATCTTTCAACATCATACCCCCTCTCCAGGTTGACCCAGCTGATACTGATCGGGTATCGACTTGTGTACCTTCCGTCATCTACAATTTTTTTCCATCTTCCAAACTACACACCATGCGACTCATAGCTAAAATATTGACATAGCTACAATAAAATATTTGCCGCTTTTATGGGCTGTTTGCCTCTCTGCGGAGGTGGTGTCGTCGGCATATTCCGAGCTAAATCCGACAGTGCGCGATTCATCAAGTAAGTTAGCATATCTTGGTGAAATTTGCGGCTATTTCACGCAGATGTTATCTACATTATGTGATACAATTGTTATCCCATTGACAGCGAAGTAAACTGCAAATAGAATCAGGGTAGATTAAATAAAGGGCGCAGTTCTAAATTGCCAGAAGGTTGCACGAAGTATCGACAGACTCAGGATGGTGTCCGGGAGGTAGAAAGACCGAAATCATTGAGCTTGTATCATATCATATCATATCATCTATCTATCTATCTATCTATCTATCTATCTATCTATCTATCTATCTATCTATCTATCTGTCTATCTATCTATCTATCTATCTATCTATCTATCTATTAAATAAACAGGTTGATATACAACTAAACTAAAAACAATCTATCTATCTATCTATCTATCTATCTATCTATCTATCTATCTATTAAATAAACAGGTTGATATACAACTAAACTAAAAACAATCTATCTATCTATCTATCTATCTATCTATCTATCTATCTATCTATCTATCTATCTATCTATTAAATAAACAGGTTGATATACAACTAAACTAAAAACAATCTATCTATCTGTCTATCTATCTATCTATCTATCTATTAAATAAACAGGTTGATATACAACTAAACTAAAAACAATCTATCTATCTATCTATCTATTAAATAAACAGGTTGATATACGACTAAACTAAAAACAATCTATCTATCTATCTATCTATCTATCTATCTATCTATCTATCTATTTATTAAATAAACAGGTTGATTTTCAACTAAACTAAAAACAACCTATCTATCTCTCTCTCTCTCTCTCTATCTATCTATCTATCTGTCTATCTATCTATCTATCTATCTCAATCTGTACATATCTATCTATCTATCTATCTATTAAATAAACAGGTTGATATACAACTAAACTAAAAACAACCTATCTATCTATCTATCTATCTATCTATCTATCTATCTATCTATCTATCTATCTATCTATCTATCTATTAAATAAACAGGTTGATATACAACTAAACTAAAAACAACCTATCTATCTATCTATCTATCTGTCTGTCTGTCTGTCTGTCTGTCTGTTCTGTCTGTATCTATACATCTGTACTCTTTGTAAAACTGTTTGCTTATAATAAAGCAAGAGTTTGAAATGAATTTACCATTTGTTTCTCTTGTCCATTTCGTCCATTTTTAATCCGAATGGAAACGAGTCGGACGATAACATGATTTGACGTCCGTCAGGATGTACTTAATACAGGCAATGCAATCAAAAACACGCTTTTACAAAGAGACCCGGTCGCCCGTCTTCGTCTCCATCCTTGATGGTGCTTCCCGCCAAGCTTATAGGTGTCGCTTTCTGCTTTCTTCCGTTAAGTAGGTGTCACTTGTAATCACATCTAAAAAGCCATGGTGCTGACCTTCCAGCAATGTTTTCGGCAGAGGAATCGGACGTTTCTCCTTCCTTCTCGCAATAACGAGTTTTGATTCTTTCATGTAGTTTTTTTGTTTGTTAACCTTGTTGTTTTTTAGTATCTGTCTTGTTTCTTTTTTGTTAGTAAATATTACGGCTTTCTCTCTTTCATTTGGTTTATATTCCGTTTCTTTTTAAGCGTTATCCCCCACCTCATTTCCATTTTTACATTATTATAGCGAACATACACTAGCATCCTAATTACCGTATAATTCCGCGTATAAGACGACCTTTATATTCCAAACATCACCCTTAAAAATTGAGGGTCGTCTCATACAACAATTCCAAAAAAGAAACATTAAATTCTGAGTGATCTTTGTCGGTACGCTAACCTCAGCCTCGGTGTGATAACCATGAAAAGATTCAGATTATCAAATAAACTGATAATAAAAGTAATAACACCATTTCTATCTAACTGATAGAGATGTTGCCTTAACAATCATTTACAATATTGAAAGATTAATATAAGTAAACTGTTATAATTTAAATAATTAGTTTTAATGTACTTTCTATGAATGTATTTTTAAATATACTATTTAAATAATATTAAATCCCTAAATTATTTGTTAAAAGAGTTAGAATTTTAAATTGCTAGCAAATATCAGTTTAATTTCTTCAGTGATTTAAAAAAATAAATTACTATCAAACATTAAAATATCTTTTACATAAATTGCTAAAGTTATCTCTCCTACTGTCGTTTAGCAGAACTTAATGACAGCTTCTTTCTCTCTACTTCCCCTTCCCTTCTTTGTTTCTCTCTTCTCCCCCTTCCCTCTGAATATATCACTTCCGTTAAGTTAACCGATTAAATAGGTTAATGTCTGCCCCACTACCTTAATACTAAGTGTGATAGATAGAAATATTAAAGTAAACACTCTCTAAATTCGATCATGTCTCTCACACTACACCTCATTACCCTCTCTGTTAAATTACATAAACTTAATACTACCCGTCAAAAGTGTATAGGTTCATTTCAATTTTCATTTATCATTTTTCGTTTCACCGTTTGGAAGTGGAGTCTGATGAGCCAGTGTCCTTTAATAAAGGGCTTGGCGAAATAAATTATTACATGGAACCTTAAAGTAGTCTTTTTTTCCTTTAAATTAATATATATATATATATATATATATATATATATATATATATATATATATATATATACAGTGAGGTGAAACAAGTATTTGGACAGTAAAAAAAATGGATTTAGAATCATATATTGAAAGAAAAGCATTGTCTAAAGCTCACAATATATTCGTAAAACAATTATAAATGCAAATAAACAGCAAAAATAAATTATTTGACACGTATGTATATTTTATATACAAATTAAAACAGGCAGTGAAAAAAGTATTTGGACAGTTCTGAAATTATGTTTAGAATTAATGTTTTGAGTATATTTGATGCTCGAATGTGTTAGAATTTTATGGAATAGTCTAGAACGTGCATTACTTAAAGGTGTTAGCTATCTTGACGGTCAGTTCATCCCAAGACGTTGCACTAACAGTACTGCAGGATGACAAAGCAAAGAGAGCTGTCGAAAGATCTTAAAGATAGAATTATTTCTGCACATAAAGAAAAAAAAAGCTGAAGGCCTATGTATACCTGTGAGCACTGTTGGGTACATAATTAAGAAATGGAAAGCCTTCGGTACTCATGAAAATATGCCAAGAACAGGTGCACCGCGCAAAATATCACAAAAATGTTCACGGAAAATAGTACGGCGAGTAAAAAATGACCTTTTTGTGACTCGGAGAGAACTTCAAAAAGATCTCAGCAATGCAGGAACTCACGTATGCAAGAGGACCATAAGTTTTGAACTTCACCGACAACAATTAAAATCTCGCTCTCCTCGCAAAACCCCATTGCTAAAAAAACGTCATTTAAAATCCAGACTTGAATTTGCCAAATTTAATTTACAAAAGCATGATGACTATTATAAGTAAATTTTATGGTCTGATGAAAGCAAGATTGAACTTTATGGCCACAACGATGCTACCCATGTTTGGAGAAAGGATGGAACAGCCTTCAATCAAAAGAACACCATCCCCACTGTTAAGCACGGAGGTGGTAGCATTATGGTTTGGGGATGCTTTGCATATAAGGGTACGGGACAACTGAAAATTATTGAGGGCACAATGAATGTAGCCAAATATATTCAGATTTTAGAAGATTGGTTGCAGTCATCAGTTGAGAAATTAGAACTTGGATCAGGTTGGGTTTTTCAACAGGACAATGATGCGAAACATACAGCCAAAGCAACACGTTCATAGCTTCAAATCAACGTGTTGACATGGCCCAGCCAATCGCCGGACATGAATCCAATAGAGAATCTATGGAGAACACTGAAGAATCAGATTCGTGAAAGGCGACCAAAGAACCTCAGTGAATTGAAAGTTTTTGCAGAAGAAGAGTGGGCTAAAATTCCCAGCAAATCATGTCAGGCGCTTGTAGAGAGCTACAGGAACAGACTGAGAGCTGTGGTTGCAAATGAAGGAGGACCAAGTAAATATTAAACACATTTAAAGCATAATTTATATTCTGTCCAAATACTTTTTTCACTACCTGTTTTAATAATTTGTATATAAAATATATATACGTGTCAAATAATTTATTTTTGCTGTTTATTTGCATTTATAATTGTTTTACGAATATATTATGTGCTTTAGACAATGCTTTTCTTTCAATATATGATTCTAAATCCATTTTTTACTGTCCAAATACTTGTTTCACATCACTGTATATATATATATATATATATATATATATATATATATATATATATATATATATATATATATATGTATATATATATATATATATATATATATATATATATATATATATATGAAGAAATATAGTTTTAAAGTGTGCTATATTTATGGGATAAAGTGCTCGATATCAGAGATAGAGCGTGTGTAAATATAAAAGTGGACATGGAAGTCAGCACTTAGAGGCGACAGTCTGTTTCATGCTAGTGCAATCGTCAGTTGGGTGGAGCAGCTATATATATATATATATATGTATATATATATATATATATATATAATTCCACACATAAGATGACAATTAAATAAAAAAAAAATTACAAAAATAAAAAAGAAATAATTACCCCCAAAATTGGGGGTCGTCTTATACTACAATTCCAAATAGAAACCTTAAATTCTGAGTGATGTTTGTCGATAGGCTAATGTACATGAAAAGACTCACATTATCAAAGAAACTGTTAACAATAGTAATAAAACCATTTCTATCTTATATAATAATGGCATAACTTCATAATAAATTGCCTCTTTGAAAAATAACTCCATATCAATGAAATCGACTTGTACCCATGCAAGCACAGCTGAAAAAAAATGTAAACATTGAGCTATGATTGAGTTCGCAGCAATGAAAGGTACTATTGTCATACTGTTATTAGCAGTATTTTGTGGTTGTCAATGAAGTATAAGTAAATGGCCATTAGTACACCAGGCTGTTTGTAACTGTTTATAGGAAAAGAAGAGGAAGAAGAAAAACAATCTATATTCGCAAGAGGTAGGCTAACCTCGGTAGGCTAACCTCGGTAGGCTAACCTTGGCTTCGGTGTGATAACCTTGAAAAGATTCAGATTATCAAATAATCTGATAATAAAAGTAATAAAACAATTTCTATGTTATATTTTTACTGGCATAACTTCATAAAAAATTGCATCTTTTAAGATTAATTCCATATGAATGAAATCAATTTGTGTCCATGCAAAGCTCAGCTGAGAAAATGTAAACAATGAGTTAAGATTGAGTTCAGAGCAATGAAATGTACTATTATAATACTGTTATTAGCAGTATTTTGTGGTTGTCAATGAAGTATAAGTAAATGGCGATTAGTACACCAGGTTGTTTGTAACTGTTTATAGGAAAAGAAGAGGAAGAAGAAGAATCTGTATTCACAAGAGATCAGGTGATGAAACGTAAACATAACAATCGAACAGTGATATAGACTGTTCTACCGAGGCTGTGACCGTTCGCAGCTCCTGTCGAACTCTCTACCTTGGGCAGAGAGGAACCCGGATGAAGCTGTGCCGAAGGGCAGAGTCTCGTCCGGGGAGGTAGACAGACCCGAACCCGTTTATGCGGGTTCTACGGGGATTTTTTGACCTAGCCTACGGGCTCAGATGACCCACGTTAAATTCGGGCTTGTGCCACATGTACTCTCGTGGGCGGGGGGGGGGGAGGGCTACGAAATATCAACTTAACAATCGTTTCCTTTTTAGGGAACGTGTGTAGGAAAAACATGATATCGAATCGGTTTTGTTATTTTGTTTATTTTGAATTTCTAAGGATACAGTAAGCAACAACATTTTCAATAACATCATTTGTGCATAATCATTGAGAAGTCGTCTTATACTACAGGTATAGGATAAATTAATGAAAATTTGCTATAGTTTAAACCTAAAGGTCGCCTTATACGCTGATATATACGGTATTTAAAAAAAAACGAAAATTATTAAACAGTTTTTGTTCTTTTCTATGTATATATGTAACTATAATATAATAACCTTATTTGACCAACGAGGTACAATGATAATGTGTGTACCGCTGCAGCTCAGACCAGGCACAAGCTTCTTCCAGTCGTAGGTAGGGTGGCGAGAGGTTTAACCGGCTTGGGCTTTCCTTTCGCAAAAAGGTCCTCTGTTTTAGGCATCCAGGGATCACTGTCTTATAAATAACAAACTTTCTTTTCTAGCTTTCGTCTAAAAAAGTCATTCATCAAGAACCCAGTTTTGTGAATCCGCTCCACCCAGCTGACCTTCTTTATCTGGTCCTCGTGAGGTCCGCTCT
>OZ038509.1:20443916-20491416 GCA_964036315.1 Acanthosepion esculentum | reverse complement strand
TAAAGTCAGGGTGAGAGATACGTTGAGATAAGGTTGAGATACGTAGAGTCCACAGAGAGAGAGAGAGAGAGAGAGAGAGAGAGAGAGAGAGAGAGATAATTACGGCTTCACTTACAGAGACTTGTACATATACTTTCTACTAACCCGTATTCCTGAACAACTAATCTTCATTTCAAGTTTGTATTCTTACGTCCAATACACTTATTTTCCTATTTCAATTACTGGCGTTGTTTATTTATTTGTGCAGGATTCCATCCCCGGAATCCACAACAGAAATCAAGTCAAGGTCGGGTCGGGGTGTCTATTTTAAAGCGAATGATGACATTCACTAGACGCATATTGTCTAGTCTGTTTCTAGTGTGTTCTGTCCTATTTTTCTATATATTTGCACACACACACACACACACACACACACACACACACACACACACACACACACACACACACACACATATATATATATATATGTTTGTGTATTAATTTTTACAATCCAAGCAAGGCGGGAATTCCACTAGTACGCAGGGAGTTACAGAGAAAGAAAAGGAGAGAAAATACTGGGTATAATGGGATTGGAGAAAGGGTAAAAGATGAACGGGATTCAATACAACAGAAGATGGCGACTGTAGTTTTCAGGGAAGGAAGTAAACGGAAGGGAGTTCCACTGTCGGGAAGTGCGACAAAAGAAGCTGTTGGAGTAGAAGTGACGGTTGCATTTAACTATTTCAACAGTAAAAGGGTGGAACATAGTTACCGACCTTGTAGCCCGCTGAAATTCGTGTAGTCGGGGCACCAGGTAAAAAAAAAAGATCGTCAGAGCAGTTGCCGTGAAAATATTTGTAGAAAAGACAGAGGGAAGCCACATCACGTCTGAGAGAAAGTGATTCAAGTTGAGACACCGAGTCAGGAACGATTACATTGTTATTTGAAATGAAAGAACAGATTTCGAAAATTGAATAAAAACAAACGATAAGTGACATAAATGCATTCAACTCATTACTGGACAAGAAAAGCTTCAAAGTTATTAAAATAAATGATTTTTTTTTCAATCTTGTTTGAATGCTTTTGTAGGCGCCCCCGCCTCGTTTTCACTTGGAGGTCCGACGTTATCTAAATGATGAAATTCCGAGACGCTGGATGGAAGATGTGGAAAAGAGGATCTCGTTCATTGTGACCTTACAGGTCACCAGATCTTATCCCATATCTGTGGGGTATATAAAAGAACGAGTGTTTGTTTTCCACCTATGCCTCCTGCTCTTGAAGATTTGACACATCGAATTGTTGAAGTTATGAAGTCAATATTCACAAATCAATTGATTCCAGTTTGGCAAGAAGTTTCGATGTTTGTCGATCAAAATATGGTGCTCATGTTGAGTTCAGACAAGTTGAACAACTTAAAATAATAAACTTTGACACTTTCCCTATCCAGTAATGAATTGAATGTGTTTCTCTCTTAGCATTTGTTTTATTAAATTTTCCAAATCTACTTTTTCTTTTTGAATAACTATATATATATATATATATATATATATATATATATATATATATATATATATATATATATATATATATATTAAAGACATTTATGATATGTTTAACGTTCTTCTTATAGATACAAGTATTTAAGCAAATGCTCTGTTTTATAATAAACAGTATTAAATAACATTTACCGGCCTGAATGTCCGAGAAATCTTCATAGAAAATTTTCGTTCTCCGAATTGTCCAATTCAAAAATATATGACGTCATTTGCTTACTATTGATACGCTAGAGCAGATATGAATAGAAGCGATCCATGGAAGATTTAAGTTTAAAGATAGTGAAATCGATCTTGCTTCTTCGTGGCCGAACGGTTAAGGCACGTCACGCGAAATGACGGTTTCCGTATAAGATACAGGTTCGATTCCTGTCGGAGAAGGAAAATTTTCTATGAAGATTTCTCGGACATTCAGGCCGGTAAATGTTATTTAATACTGTTTATTATAAAACAGAGCATTTGCTTAAATACTTGTATCTATAAAAAGAACGTTAAACATATCATAAATGTCTTTAAAATAAATTGTCGGACATTGTCCAATTCAAATATATATATATATAATAAAAAGAAAGAACAGTAAGATATATCATCCGGTGTTCTTATTGATATTTGTCTTTTACAAAACAGTGCTCAATGTAAATTTACAGAGCATAAATATTATAAATTAACTGATTTAAAATATGGTTTCTTCGCTACACAGGAATTACCATGTTTCAAAAACCGAAGCTGAAAACTTCAAATTTAATTATATAATTAAATTAAAAGCATTTGTTCTGTTTCATCTTCAATTTTGGAATTACAAAATTCGTTTGAAGATGAAACAGAGCTAATGCTTTTAATATTATACAGTGTAACAAATAAATAGCAAGTAAAATAAATTGATCTAAATACATCCAAATATATAAATAAACTAACAACCGATACCGATAAACTAGCCGTTTAGAAAAAACAAATAAAGATAATAAATCCAAATAAATAAATTAAAAACTGCTCCCGCCAAAATAATAGTTAGAACAACCCCAAAATTGAACAAATAGCTTTAATTATCTTCCCAAACAAAAACAAAACTATTAAATAAGCTATATAAATAAATTTTTATTACGTTAATAAAAACACCGATCAAAATAAAAAAATACATAAATATATAAGATAAAAAATAAAAATAAAAACAAGCAAAATAATTTAACCCAATTAAAGAAATAAACAAATAAACGACTTCGGTAAAATAACCGCCAAAATAGACTACCAACAATGCACCACTGACCCGTATATATAAATAGCCGAGAAAAATAACAGCACTCGTGGCCTGACGATTGCATCTAGCATGAAACAGACTGTCGCCTCTAAGTGTTGACTTCTATGTTCACTTTTATATATATATATATATATATATATATATATATATATATATATATATATATATATAAGGAGAGATGAAAAGAGAGAGAGAGAGAGATAAACGTTAACAGTGAGTCTTTTGTTGACTCAATATTCTTTAAGTGTTTATGCTTTTTGGAAGCTCGGAGTATGGATTCCAGTGAGAAAATTCTTCTGGCTTTGTATAAGTAGTGGTCGGAGGAATGACTTACATGTTGCTGGAATTGTCCTGGTTTTCATCTCCCAGACATCTACGCTGTAGTCAGGTCGTGACTGTTGGAGAGAGAGATAAAGAGAGAGAGAAAGATAGAGCGAGAGAAAGAGAGAGAGAGAGAGAGAGAAAGAGATAAAAAGACAGAGAGAGAGAGAAAGAGATAAAAAGACAGAGAAAGAGATAAAGTGACAGAGAGAGAGTGAGAAGAGAGTTTTTTCTGACTCGTCTCTGACTATTGATAATTTAGTGGGGACTCTGAAAATGCTCCGTAAATTATAGAGTACACAGTATTTCCATTGGTCAATTTATTAGACCGATGGACATGAGAGTTACTTTCCACCATGTCTGAAGTTACTAGTAGCAGCTTTTCTAAAAAGAGAACGTGACGCTAAATTTAATACTTTGAGTGACAAGCCTCCATCTTTAGTTTATGATGATTAGATGTGTTCGTCTGCTCAGCAATGTGTCATGTATTCACATTTTAAAGTCCGTTTCAATTTTAAATTCCGTCGTCAGCTGAAATGGCAACATCGAGTCTGAGAAATTGTTTTTGCTTACTCTGATTAATTTTGGGCATCTGGTCGGCAAAATGCTAGGCGTTCGAATTTTAAAGTATATTTTCAGCTGCAAAGGTGACATCGAATACCTTACAAATTGTTTTTTTATTTGTTTACGATGATTTAATCTGCCTTATCGAGAGAGAGAGAGAGAGAGAGAGAGAGAGAGAGAGAGAGGCGGATGAGGAAACTTTTTCTCAAGGAATCACTTTTAAACGGAACACAAGACAAATTCTAAATTTTGCAAGTTGCATTTTATGTGCTGATAAGCTGCCTCATACGCCCATTTTGTACAGGCAGGAAAAGGTTGTTTCATGCCTCTTTTGATGGCATTAATTGATAACTGAAGTTAGTCAATTTAAGTTAATATAGTTTTTAAAATCTCTATTTATTCCGTGTATCCATAATTATGTTTTTAATCATTTGACACCAAGCAAGGCAATAAAGCCACTAGGACGCAAGGGGTTACTGACTGTCAGAAAATATGAGAAAAACTACTATTAAGGAGAGAGGACAATAAAAGAACAAGAATTAAGAAGACAGAAGATAATGATTGACATTGCATTTAAATTTGTGAAGATCAAAGGCAATAAAACCACGAGGACGCAATGGGTTACTGACTGTCAGAGAATATGAGAAAAACTACTATTAAGGAGAGAGGGCAATAAAAGAACAAGAATTAAGAAGACAGAAGATAACGTTTACATTGCATTTAAATTTTTGATGGTCAAAGGCAATAAAGCCACTAGGATGCAAGGGGTTACTCTAACACTTTCGCCCCATCCCCATAACCTCCGACGTCTTACTCTTTGGGTTGAGGTGTCTACTCGGTCTTAACCGAACTTAAGGGAATGACCGTAGGTCCCCTGAGCATCCGTAGATCATTCGACCGGTCCACTGGTTTAATCCTGCTTCCTGTCCACGTTGTGTTTGGTTTGATCCAGAAAGCAGAAGTGATGTTCATCCATTCACGGTCGACTGAAGATGTAAACACGGCTGAAGAGTCTGTGCTAAGAAATTTAGAATGCACCAACAAAAAAAAAAATATATATATATATGCAGAAAGCCGGATAAACAACTATTCAATGGTTGAATTGTTAATGTCTTTTATACAGCAGAAAAGAATAGTATAGAAAAGAAACGGGTTACAGAAAAGAAAAGTAATTGACGTAAAAACTCATACACTGGATTCTAGACAGAGAGAGAGTGGGTTGTGATTAGCTTGTTGTGAAATCGTCTCAGAACGATATACGACTCTTGCGATGGAGAGATAAAGATTTCTGTGCGCGACTTAAAGTTTATAGTTGCGTTCCTCCTCGGCGGTAGTAACAGTAGTAGTAATCTTCGTGGTAGCAGAAGCATCGGTACTTATATTAACAGTACATGTTAGCGGCGGTTTTGTTCCAATCCTGGCGTCACTTTCGTACTTCTTCGAGCCTTCATGTCTACTCTCCTTACTTTCAATCTCCGATATCTCTCCACCCAGCACGACTGCACTCGACGACAGATGAGCCAAACGCAACTCTTTGATTATTGTAGCTTGTTCGACGTTTCCGTTTCCAGTGGTAGTAATAATAGTAGCAGTAGTAGTCTTAGATTGTTTGAGGAGTAATTTGCCCTTTTCGTACTTTTATCAACAAATATGTTAGGAGGCGTTTGGTTCCAATCTGTGACGTCACTTCCAGTCTCCGACCTCTCTCTACCCAGCTCGACTGCACTCGACGGCAGACGAGCCGACCACACTGTCAACAGATTTCTGTGCGCGTTTATATGGATAAACCTGGCTGATCATAAATCGACTCTTGACCCGCAAGCGATTATCACGAGTGCAGCCTTCAAACCAAAAAAATGTGAATTTCAAAGTTCCTCATAGCCTTAGTAAGCTCTATTTCAAATTTTAACCGATACAAATTATTTCGATCATCTCTCATTGTCTTCCTAATGACCCAATTCCAAATGGGCTAGATCAGATTCCCATCAGTAAACAAAATTGTTCTGATCTAATTTCACTGTTAAATCTACACCAATTTCAATAAAAAAATGTGTGCGTGTTTGAGAAAAACTACTATTAAGGAGAGAAGACAATAAAAGAATGAGAATTAAGAACACATAAATAACGTTTACATGGCATTTAAATTTTTGAAGATCAAAGACAATAAAGCCACTAGGATGCAAGCAGTTACTGAGTGTTAGAGAATATGAGAAAAACTACTATTAAGGAGAGAAGACAATAAAAGAATGAGAATTAAGAACACATAAATAATGTTTACATGGCATGTAAATTTTTGAAGATCAAAGACAATAAAGCCACTAGGATGCAAGCAGTTACTGAGTGTTAGAGAATATGAGAAAAACTACTATTAAGGGGGAGAAAACAATAAAAGAACAAGAATTAAGAAGACAGAAGATAACGATTGACATTGCATTTAAATTTTAGAAGATGAAAGGCAATAAAGCCACTAAGATGCAAGGAGTTACCGAGTGTTAGAGATATGAGAAAAACTACTATTAAAAAGAGAGGACAATAAATGAACAAGATTTAAGAGGGCAAAAGATAACGATTGACATTGCATTTAAATTTTTGTAGATCAAAGGCAATAAAGCCACTTGGATGGAAGGGGGTACTCAGTGTTAGAGAATATGAGAAAAACTACTATTAAGGAGAGAGGACAATAAAAGAACCAGAATTAAGAAGACAGAAGATAACGTTTACTTTGCATTTAAATTTTTGAAGATGAAAGGCAATAAAGCTACACTGATGCAAGGGTTTACTGTGTGTTAGAGAATATGAGAAAAACTACTGTTAAGGAGAGAAGACAATAAAAAGGAGACAGAAGATAACGATTGACGTTGCATTTAAATTTTTGAAATTCAAAGATGAAGGGAAAGCATGAAGCTGTGATAGAAGAAACTGTTAGCATAGAACTTACGGTTGTATCTAGCCAATTCAACTGTAAAATGATGAGACCTTTCTGTCAATCTAAGACTGCCCTTACATTCATAAGCGGAAAGTTCATCAGAACAATTACCATGAAATTATCTATAGAAAAGACACACGGGAGCTACATTACCGCAGTGGGGAAGTGACTGAAGCCGAGATGCCAGGTCAGGACATTAACATTGCACATTCTTCCTTGGATTTTATCAAGAATCTCTAAATATATAGCAGAAGCACCAGACCAGATATGGCAGCAATATTCAAAGAAAGGACGAATGGTAGACTTATAAATATGGAAGATAGATTTTTCTTTGGAATTTATCAAGAATCTCTAAATATATAGCAGAAGCACCAGACCAGATTTGGCAGCAATATTCAAAGCAAGGATGAATGGTAGACTAATAAATATGTAAGATAGATTCTTCTTTGGATTTTATCAAGAATCTCTAAATATATAGCAGAAGCAACAGACCAGATGTGGCAGCAATATTCAAAGCAAGGATGAATGGTAGACTTATAAATATCTAAGATAGATTCTTCTTTGGACTATATCAAGAATCTCTAAATATAAACCAAAAGCACCAGACCGGATGGGGTAGTATTATTCAAAGCATGGACGAATGGTAGACTAATAAATATGTAAGATAAATTATGAACCTGTCCTAAAAAAACTGTCGGTATTAAATAACCCATTGTGCTTGATATGATATAAAACAAAATAAACCAAGCCATAGACGAATGGAGTAATACCACAGACGAGTGTTTGTAGGAAGTCGGGCATTTGGTAGATTGGCACAACATAATCTTTCAACTCTATTTTCACCTGTTTGGTTTTGGGTTACACTCAATTAAGCTTAATGAATGTTGAGAAGGTATGGAACAAAAGTACGAAGGTGTTTGTGGGAAGCATGGAACTTGGGAGATTGGCGCAACAGAATCTTCCTACTTTATTTCCACTTATTTGACCTTGTGTCATACATAGTTAATCTTAATAAATTTTGAGACTGTATGGACTAAAGCCACGAACGATTGTTTGCGGGATGCAAGAAACTTGATTTGGCGTAACACAATCTTTGTATCATAATTTTCCCTTCTATGGCCTTGGACCGTACTAATTTAAATATTGGTAAAGGAAAGGGGAAGAAATGATAAAATTATTTGTGAAAATCAAAATCTAGTAAACATGAATTTAAAGAACAAAAAAAAACAACAAAAAAAACAAACACTTATAGCTACTTTTCATAAGGACTGTCTCCCACTTCGTCAACTAGCTACATCCGGTCGAGAGAGCAAAAAAACATCTAACCAACTGTGACTTCCGGTTTTGTGTTTTGGCTAAAAAAAAAAAAATGTTTGCAAATCGAAAGCATGATAGAAACGAAACTAAAATATTTAACTTGTCTCGGCAGGAAATATTTCCCAAGATGAACGACACAGATTTTATTTGGTTTCTTTTAATTTATAATTTTTCTTTCCCCCCCTTTTTTTTTTCAAATAATAAAAAAAAAATTCTTTCAGTTCCGAAACAAATCATAACATGTCCTCTTCAGCGGCCATTAAAAATATGTTCTCTCATTAAAAGCGAGCTTCTTCACTTTACAGTATATGGCTTCTCTTCCATTTTTTCTTTCTTCTTCAAGCTGCACAAATAAAAGATGGCTAAAAATCTAACCAATCAATCTATTAGTTTTCAAGAGCAGAGAAAAATGAAAGCTGCAAATCCAGTTTGAAAATAATGTGTAGTCGTTAGGAAATTTCTTCAAATTTTTCGAGCCGTTTTCTTCAGATATTAAAATGAAATATACAGGGGGCTGCAAATGTAGGTATACAGTAAGTATTATAATAATATTATCAGTATCTGAGTATCTTGATAAAATCCAAATAAGAATCAGCAATATTATTGGTCCTGACCTGGCGGCTCGGTTTCAGTCATTTTCCCACCGCCGTAAGGTTGCCTCTCTGTGTCTTTTCTATAAATATTTTCATGGTAATTGTTCGGATGAGCTCTTCGCTATGAGATGATGCTTTATATTATAAAGTCCCGTATTAATTTTGTCCGTTCAACTGATGTTTCTACCACAATTAAGCACTGTGGGTTTTCTTATTACTAACACTATTGTAATGACAAAAGTACACAGATGCTGGCTTTAATAAAGCTTTATTCAACTGAGAATACAAGGTTCCCGTATAGTGTCCTTTTATAGTCCCAGTAAACAGAAATAGCTCAAAGAAATAGCTCCTCTCAAAGAGTAGAGTAAAAAAACAAGAGGAGACCACCCTTGATAATTCATAACAACTATTTTGTCTATATTTCTGAGATGAGCTATTATGTACATTATTTACATTATTCGGACGATTGTCCTCATCTTTGTCGCCATATTTATTACAACGTTTCGGCAGTTGTACGCTCAGGCCTTCTTCAAGTGGTTGGAATGTCGAACTGAACCCTTTATTTCGCTCACTGGGGTAGACTGTTCTAGTTCCACGTGCCATGTTTAATGGATGTCAGTTATCAGTTATCGCCTGTTAATTTCCCTCTGAAAGTTCTCCACTGCCTTAACCGGGTATTGAACTCACACTCTTTGGGTCCTGTCACAAATAGCGAAATAAAGGGTTCAGTTCGACATTCCAACCACCTGAAGAAGGTCAGAGCGTACAACGCCCGAAACGTTGTAATAAATATGGCGACAAAGATGAGGACAATATTCCGAATAATGTAAATAATTGAAAACTATTTTATTTATTTTCTTGTAAATAGCTTATTTCATATTGTAAATACACATTGGTATTTAGATTTTTAATTTGCTATTTTATCCCCCCACCCCGAAGAGAAGAATTTACATATGGGGACTAGTTATGACTTCATAGAGATACTGAGGTATTATGGTGACTGTAGTAAGAATGGTAAGTAAAAACGTGTTGTTTTGCTGTAAGGAATATTGGGGCATGTTTGGGTCAGTGATAGTAGCTAGCTAATTTTAATGATAAGACAGAAGAAGACCATACTTCCCCCATCCCCACGCTTTTGAAATTGTGCCACATTTTTGTAAATTTTACAACATAAATATTGCTCTTCACTATGGTACCTAGACTTTTTGAATTTAAGCGAAGTACTAGACTGGCGTCGATATCTCATCATTTTACAACTAAGCTGGCTCGATGTAACCGTAAATTCTATGATAAGAGTTTCTTTTCACGCACTGATGAACATTCATGAGCGTTCTTAAATTTTAAAAGTGTTGACAAACCAATGACACCCGCGCTTTTGTCTAAAAAAGACGTGCAAGAAAATGGCTTGACAGAGGACGAAATGCGACAGTTAAGAATACTTTTCCCCCTTGCCTCTTTTCATTCATTTTGTTTTTCTACAGATATACTCTATCTGAAAATATTTAAAATTACGCGCGTGCGCACACACACAGACACACACATACTCTATCTGAAAATATTTAAAATTACGCGCGTGCGCGCACACACACACACACATATATATATGACGAGACATTGGCGGTTTTATTTTTTAAGATATTAAATCACTATACAGGTTTGATTTGTCTGACTTGAAATTGAGCACTTCTTTAACGAGTGCGATTTTTACAAATATTTTAGTGTTTGTTTATTTCAGTATATATATATATATATATATATATATATATATATATATATATATATATATATATATATATTACAAAGAGTTAATCATACCTTGAATCAATTAGCAATATTAATGCAATTATTGGCGAACTCCCTTCGCTAGTAGACATAATTATAAGCATTATACTACTAATAATCCACTGAATGATGAGATCCTTATGTATAAAATAGATATGGTGTATTTTTAATTCACCTAGTACCTTCAAATGCTTCACGCATTCATCTTCAGGCTGTATTTTTTCCTTTAGAATCAAAACTGGAAGACGAAATAAATGTGTTTTTCCGACCGAAAGATGTTTTTAAGAATGAGCTATTTATTATTTATTATATATATATATATATATATATATATATATATATATATATATATATATATATATATATATATTCAAACAGGTTTGCTTACATAATTTAGACATACTGTCCGTTTATTTTTGTTTTAATCCTTTCGAGTCCACGAATCATTTTCTTGGTAGCCGCAAAAAATGGATTAAGAAAGATACAAAAATTTCTTACAAATAATTTTTATTTTGCCAAGTACTTTCAGTCTCATCTGAGACCATCTTCATGGAGTTAAATTGTCTGTGTACGTGTATATGTATTTCTGTTAATTCAAAACATTTTTGCTGTTCGTTTGACTGCGTTGATATATATATATATATATATATATATATATATATATATATATATAGTCAAACCTAATGAGCCAGACAAACCTACCAAGGTTTCATATATGGTATTTAGGTAGCAATCGTCCTTTCATGCATTAAATATTTCAGACATGGTGCTTTGATGCATTTAGCCATTTTCAGGGTTGAAATATATTAACTATTAACTTGAAATATATTGTTGAATGTATGTATTTATATAATGTTTTCATTTTCAAAACATGGTCAGCATATTGTATCCATGTTGATATTATTGAGTGTTGTTTTTTTTGTTTTTATTAATAAGGCTTCCATTATTTTTAGCCTTTTTTGCGTGCAGATAATGCTATTATATTTGTGTTGTTAACAAGTAGGTTACGAATAGGGCCCGTTAGGTCTCCATGAGTAATATATATATATATATATATATATATATATATATATATACAGAAATATAGT
Organism: Acanthosepion esculentum; assembly: GCA_964036315.1. NCBI lineage: Eukaryota > Metazoa > Mollusca > Cephalopoda > Sepiida > Sepiidae > Acanthosepion > Acanthosepion esculentum. The sequence goes on along the minus strand of OZ038509.1, from coordinate 20,480,038 downwards.
CTTAAAGTGTGCTATATTTATGGGGTAAAGTGCTCAATATCAGAGATAGAGCGTGTGTAAATATAAAAGTGGACATGGAAGTCAGCACTTAGAGGCGACAGTCTGTTTCATGCTAGTGCAATCGTCAGGCGACTAGTGCTGTTATTTTTCTCGGCTGTTTATATAAGGGTCAGTGGTGCATTATGGGTAGTATATTTTGGCGGTTACTTTTACCGGAAGTCGCTTATTTGTTTATTTATTTATGTCAAATTATTTTGCTTGTTTTTTTGTTTGTTTTTTTATTTTTATTTTTATTTTTATTTTTTATCTATATATATATACACACATACTACAAACTCTCATGAATGAGAACTGCTGTACTTTAAAAGAAATGACCAGTTAACCAAGTCTGTTAGAATTATATGAAAGAAAAGTTGCAGAAGATAAAAGCAAAGAGTGACTTGTAAATGGCTCACTCTTGGAGAACTTAGTCAAGCAGCAAAGCAAAGTCCACATCTTACCTTCCTTGATGTCCAATAATCGAAAGGAAGCTGAAATATAGAAGCAAAATGACACTAGTTTCTCCAGTGGATGAAGGAATTGTCTTAGCATAGATTGGTCATGTTCAGCTTGAAGGACAGCACAATGGAAAACCTTTGCGTTGTCACATTTAGTTCTGGAGGACAGCACAATGCAATGCCCTGATCACGTGATGTCTCACCCAGCTTGCAGGAGAGCACAACGCAAAGTTATGACTGCATGATGTATGTATTTATATAATGTTTTCATTTTCAAAACATGGTCAAGATATAATTATTATAAATAATGTACATAATACCTCATCTGAGAAATATAGACAGAAACTGAAAGGCCGAAACGTTGTAATAAATATGGTGACAAAGATGAGGACAATAGTCCGAATAATGTAAATAAGGTACATAATAGCTCATCTCAGAAATATAGACAGAAACTGAAAGGCCGAAACTTTGTGATAAATATGGCGACAAAGATGAGGACAATAATCCGAATAATATAAATAATGTACATAATACCTCATCTCAGAAATATAGACAGAAACTGAAAGGCCGAAAGTTTGTGATAAATATGGCGACCAAGATGAGGACAATAATCCGAATAATATAAATAATGTACATAATACCTAATCTCAGAAATATAAACAGATACTGAAAGGCCGAAACGTTGTGATAAATATGGTGACAAAGATGAGGACAATAGTCCGAATAATGTAAATAATGTACATAATACCTCATCTCAGAAATATAGACAGAAACTGAAAGGCCGAAAGTTTGTGATAAATATGGCGACAAAGATGAGGACAATAATCCGAATAATATAAATAATGTACATAATACCTCATCTCAGAAATATAGACAGAAACTGAAAGGCCGAAACGTTGTAATAAATATGGCGACAAAGATGAGGACAATAGTCCGAATAATGTAAATAATGTAGATAATACCTCATCTCAGAATTATAAACAGACACATTGTAAAAGTGTTGTTATGCAGAATAGCTTTGCGATGCTCATTTTTTAATATTCTGTTTATTTTACCGATGTATATTTGCATGTACAATCTATTTTATGTAGTCATGTTTCTGACCTGTCGTTGTTATCTCGTTTGGGGCTAATTATATAAAATCTGTTCGAATGTTCTTTTTATCCGAGCGCTTTCGGCTATACATTTAGCCATTTTCAAGAATTATATTTGAACTGTTAAAATTAGAAATAGTTTGTTGTATGTATGTTTTATAAAATGTTTCCTTTTTTTTTGTTTCAAAACACGGTCAAGATATTATGTAAATGGTCAAAGTTAATATTATATATATATATTCCCACCAAAATCAACCCCAAAATTCAACAAATAGCTTTAATTATCTTCCCAAACAAAAACAAAACTATTAAATAAGCTATATAAACAAATTTTTATTACGTTAATAAAAACACCGATCAAAATTAAAAAAAAAAAAAATATATATATAAGATAAAAAATAAAAATTAAAATGAATAAAAATGGATAACAATTTGATCCAAATAAACGACTTCCGTTAAAATAACCGCCATAATAGACTACCCACAATAAGCTATATAAACAAATTTTTACTACGTTAATAAAAACACCGATCAAAATAAAAAAAATATATAAGATAAAAAATAAAAATAAAATTAAATAAAAACAAGCAAAATAATTTGACACAAATAAATAAATAAACAAATAAACGACTTCCGGTAAAAGTAACCGCCGAAATAGACTACCCACAATGCACCACTGAGCCGTATATATAAATAGCCGAGAAAAATAACAGGACTAGTTGCCTGACGATTGCCTCTAGCATGAAACAGACTGTCGCCTCTAAGTGTTGACTTCTATGTTCACTTTTATATTTACACACGCTCTATCTCTGATATTGAGCACTTTATCTCATAAATATAGCACACTTTAAGACTATTTTTCTTATATATATATATATATATATATATATATATATATATATATATATATATAAGTCACAAGATCTAGCAAAAAAAAATATATATATGTATAAAATTTCAGATATAACTAAAAATATATCTGTGAAAGGACAATATGAATAAAGATAAAAGAAACACTTATCTTAACTGACATGTTTTGTCCTCTGAGAGACTTTATCAAGGCAATTGTAAGAATTTTATTTTGCAAGAGGTACTTATAAACAAAAATAAAAATGTTAGTTTTACAAAATTTTTAAATTTAAGAGACGCTCATAAACTCTTTTTCAGGTTAATTGAGAAGTCTAGATAAATTATGGAAGATGCTAAGTGACGTAATAAACGAAAGTGAGTCAATGAAGTTGATTTTTTTATGCAAATTAGTATGTAGATGATTTTAGTTTGGCATTAATTTTATGTATTGTATTTTTAAAATAACATGAGGTAAATTATTATTGAGATGTTGAGTGTTTCCACGTGAGTATATGGTAATAACGAACAAACACAGTCGTAGGGAAAAATACTGGTGTATTCAGAGAGGTATTTACATCAGAGAGATTAGTAGTAGAACGAACGTAGGTTAGTAGTAACAATAAGTAATAGTAATAAAGTCCAACGGTATCTTCCGGTCGAGAAACGGAAGTGTAACTGATCACTACAGAAGTCTCACTCTGCACTGCACTACACTGCTACACTACGGTATTTAACAACCCTCCCACGTGGGTCGAATGTGGCACAAGGCCGGTTTAATGTGGGCTTACCGAGCCCGTAGGCTCGGCCAAAAATATGCCCATTAGAACCCGTATAAACGGGTTCAGGGACTGTCTACCTCCCCGGACGACACTTTGCCCTGCGGCAAAGCCTCGTCCGGGTTCCTCTCTGCCAAAGCAGAGAGTTCGACAGGAGCAGCGCACAGTCAGAGACTGCGTACACTGCTACACTACGGTATTTAACAACCCTCCCACGTGGGTCGAATGTGGCACAAGGCCGGTTTAATGTGGGCTTACCGAGCCCGTAGGCTCGGCCAAAAATATGCCCATTTAGAACCCGTATAAACGGGTTCAGGGACTGTCTACCTCCCCGGACGACACTTTGCCCCGCGGCAAAGCCTCGTCCGGGTTCCTCTCTGCCAAAGCAGAGAGTTCGACAGGAGCAGCGCACAGTCAGAGACTGCGTACACTGCTACACTACGGTATTTAACAACCCTCCCACGTGGGTCGAATGTGGCACAAGGCCGGTTTAATGTGGGCTTACCGAGCCCGTAGGCTCGGCCAAAAATATGCCCATTTAGAACCCGTATAAACGGGTTCAGGGACTGTCTACCTCCCCGGACGACACTTTGCCCCGCGGCAAAGCCTCGTCCGGGTTCCTCTCTGCCAAAGCAGAGAGTTCGACAGGAGCAGCGCACAGTCAGAGACTGCGTACACTGCTACACTACGGTATTTAACAACCCTCCCACGTGGGTCGAATGTGGCACAAGGCCGGTTTAATGTGGGCTTACCGAGCCCGTAGGCTCGGCCAAAAATATGCCCATTTAGAACCCGTATAAACGGGTTCAGGGACTGTCTACCTCCCCGGACGACACTTTGCCCTGCGGCAAAGCCTCGTCCGGGTTCCTCTCTGCCAAAGCAGAGAGTTCGACAGGAGCAGCGCACAGTCAGAGACTGCGTACACTGCTACACTACGGTATTTAACAACCCTCCCACCTGGGTCGAATGTGGCACAAGGCCGGTTTAATGTGGGCTTACCGAGCCCGTAGGCTCGGCCAAAAATATGCCCATTTAGAACCCGTATAAACGGGTTCAGGGACTGTCTACCTCCCCGGACGACACTTTGCCCTGCGGCAAAGCCTCGTCCGGGTTCCTCTCTGCCAAAGCAGAGAGTTCGACAGGAGCAGCGCACAGTCAGAGACTGCGTACACTGCTACACTACTCCCAGTCTCTAGAACTACTGTTCTATTTATAATAATAGGATCAGTCTATTGTGGTTGTGAAGGTGGGTACGCCCCAACAATTATGAAGGATGTTAAGTGACAATTTAATGTCTAATAAACAAAAGTCAGTAAATGATATTGAATTTTATTTTTAATTAATATTTATATTATTTCAGTTTGGCATTAATTTATGTATTGTATTTTTAAAATAACAGAACGTTAATAATTTAGCGATTTTCTTTTAATTTTTTTACATTTTTTAGTCATGTACTTTGGCTTGGGAAAAGAGTAATCCTTTTAGGAATGGAGATATTTGAAAGAATTTGGGTCGCAGCTTTATACTTTGATAAGATTCGATAACAGCATTTTCACGAAATTTCCGTCTAAGTAAGTTACTTTCTCTTTTAATAAATGTGGCATTCTTTGCATGAAAGTTGTGGTTGAATTTATTTCTATGCATAACTAACGTATTTGATAAATTGTTGTCTATAAGATACTTTTAGTGTTCATAGATACTTTTTCACACACATGTTCATATGCCTGCTCATTTACATGCTCCGTGTTGGGGAAGTTATAATGGTACATTCCCTCTGGAAAACTTCGGCATTATTTCTGCGATTCTCAGCATAATATTTCGTTTATTTCCGCCATTCTTACAACGTTAAGTTCTGATCAGAACATCAGCTGCCTCTTCTTACCTCATCCAAATTTATTTGCGATATTAATTTCTCTATAGAAGATGATGTTTTGTATAGTTACTTTCTTCTTCTTTTTCTTCTTCTTCTTCTTCTTCGCCTCCTCCTCCTCCTCCTTATTCTTTGCCTCCTCCTCTTCTTCTTCTTCTTCTTCTTCTTCTTCTTCTTCTTCTTCTTCTTCACCTCCTCCTCCTCTTCCTTCTCCTTATTCTTCTTCTTCACCTCCTCCTCATCCTCCTCTTTTTTTTTTCTTCTTCTTTTGTTCTTGTTTGTACGTGCCGTGTCTCATATGGACGTTGGCAATCATGTCTCTCCACAACTTCCTTTTCTTTGTAGCTCTGAATATGTTTTGTCTTTTTGTTATCTATCATAAACCTTGTTCCGGCATCCATTTACTCAAGCTGTCTTTTCTTCTTTTACGTGTCGTGTCCCTTCAGGACGTTGGCGATCATGTCTCTCCACAATTTCCATTTCTTTGTAGCTCAGAATATATTTTGTCTTTTTGTTATCTCTCCTAAAACTTGTTCCGCTATCCATTTACTCAAGCTGTCTTTTCTTCTTTTACGTGTCTTGTCCCTTCAGGACTTTGGCGATCATGTCTCTCCACAATTTCCTTTTCTTTGGAGCTCTGAATATATTTTGTCTTTTTGTCATCTCTCCTAAACCTTGTTTCACCATCCATTTACTCAAGCTCGCCTTTCTTCTATGTGCGGAGTTCCTTCCGTGTGTTGGCGATCATGACTCTCCACAATTTCCTCTCTTTGCAGCTCTGAATATATTTTGTCTTTTTGTCAAAGCTTGTTTCACCATCCATTTACTGAAGCTCACTTTTCTTCGCGTATGAGCCGTTTCCTTTCCTTTAGCAAAAAACATGTACTCTGAAATCTTGCAATTGAGGCATAGTCCTTTCTTCACGCTTTCCTTCACTACCTGAAGGTGTTATTGTTGTTTACTTCCTGCGTCTGTTATCAACACTGTGGCGTCTGCATATTTTATGTTGTTAAGATTGTGGCTGCCGATAATGAATCCTGGTAAGACATGTAATTCTCTCAGAATCCCCTCACTGTATAGGTTGATTAAGTCCCGTGTGCAACACATTCAGTAGGAGTTCTTCTAGTTTCCTTTCTATGTCTGCTATTAACACTGTGTCGTCTGCATATTTTATGTTGTTAAGATTGTGGCTGCCGATAATGAATCCTGGTAGGACATGTAATTCTCTCAGAATCCCCTCACTGTATAGGTTGATTAAGTCCCTTGTGCAACCCATTCAGTAGGAGTTCTTCTAGTTTCCTTTCTATGTCTGCTATTAACACTGTGTCGTCTGCATATTTTATGTTGTTAAGATTGTGGCTGCCGATAATGAATCCTGGTAGAACATGTAATTCTCTCAGAATCCCCTCACTGTATAGGTTGATTAAGTCCCGTGTGCAACCCATTCAGTAGGAGTTCTTCTAGTTTCCTTTCTATGTCTGCTATTAACACTGTGTCGTCTGCATATTTTATGTTGTTAAGATTGTGGCTGCCGATAATGAATCCTGGTAGGACATGTAATTCTCTTAGAATCCCCTCACTGTATAGGTTGATTAAGTCCCGTGTGCAACCCATTCAGTAGGAGTTCTTCTAGTTTCCTTTCTATGTCTGCTATTAACACTGTGTCGTCTGCATATTTTATGTTGTTAAGATTGTGGCTGCCGATAATGAATCCTGGTAGGACATGTAATTCTCTTAGAATCCCCTCACTGTATAGGTTGATTAAGTCCCGTGTGCAACCCATTCAGTAGGAGTTCTTCTAGTTTCCTTTCTATGTCTGCTATTAACACTGTGTCGTCTGCATATTTTATGTTGTTAAGATTGTGGCTGCCGATAATGAATCCTGGTAGGACATGTAATTCTCTCAGAATCCCCTCACTGTATAGATTGATTAAGTCCCGTGTGCAACCCATTCAGTAGGAGTTCTTCTAGTTTCCTTTCTATGTCTGCTATTAACACTGTGTCGTCTGCATATTTTATGTTGTTAAGATTGTGGCTGCCGATAATGAATCCTGGTAGGACATGTAATTCTCTCAGAATCCCCTCACTGTATAGATTGATTAAGTCCCGTGTGCAACCCATTCAGTAGGAGTTCTTGTAGTTTCCTTTCTATGTCTGCTATCAACACTGTGTCGTCTGCATATTTTATGTTGTTAAAATTGTGGCTGCCGATAATGAATCCTGGTAGGACTTCTAATTCTCTCAGAATCCCCTCACTGTATAGATTGATTAAGTCCCGTGTGCAACCCATTCAGTAGGAGTTCTTGTAGTTTCCTTTCTATGCCTGCTATCAACACTGTGTCATCTGCATATCTTATGTTGTTAAGATTGTGGCCGCCGATAATGAATCCTGGTAGGACTTCTAATTCTTTAAGACTCGCCCTACGTTATAGTTTGAACAAATCACGGGAGAAGGCCCGTCATCGTCTCATATCCAACTTTTTTTTTGTATATTTACTGAGTCCATTATCTATCTGTATGTAGGCGGTTTATGGAGAGTAAATTATTTAGAAATGACAGCCTATCCACTGCCTGTTTTGTAGGCCCGAACAAGTTTGGTTCTAGTTTCTAAACAGTCCATGTATCTTCATAATTGTCCACATATAATGATACGTCGTGTAATTTTCAAAAGTAAACAAAAGTTCCAGTATGAAATTCAGTCCTAAGAACTCGTTTGCAGGGAAGTAGAATTCATAACGTCTCTCTGCCTAATGTTTCACTCTCGATGGTTGATTAAAAGTTGAAACAATTCACATTCAAATCAAGACTTAACCAACATCGTTATTATTTCTGCAATCAGTCGAGTACAATACATGGATGACAAGCCTTAGGAAAATTCCGTTGCTTGTTTAGCAGACAGAGCGTAAATTTTCCATCTATTTTCAGCAAATTAACAGAAAATGTCTCAAAAATGAGCGAATCCACTTGGCTGTATTCGTTCTGATTGGGTGCAATTTTTAAAAAAATATCAAATCAAACAGAAGAAATTTGTACTTGTCTTTATACTGTGAGCGTGGCGTTATTATGAGATTGTGGATTTTAGAAGCTGTCTAAGATTCAGAAAAGTATTTTAAAAAATAAGACGGATTATGAAATTTTGAAAAATGATTGTTCCGGAATCAGATTTTAAAAATCGTTTTAGTCGAATTGAAAATGACAGAAGAGATTACTGAGAAGAAATTACTTATGTAGGATGCAGAAGTTTGATGCTATCAGAAATCACTAATGTCGGATATAGAAGTCTGATGCTATCAGAAATCACTGGTGTTGGATCCAGGAGTTAGAAGCTATCCGAAATCACCGATGTCGGATCCAGAAGTTTGATGCAAACATAAATCACTGGTGTTGGATCCATAAGTTTGATGCCATCAGAAATCACTGATCTCGGATCCAGAACTTTGATGCTAATAGAAATCAGTGATGTCGGATCCAGAAGTTTGATGCTATCAGAAATCACTGGTGTTGGATCCATGAGTTTGATGCTATCAGAAATCACTGATCTCGGATCCAGAAGTTTGATGCTATCAGAAATCACTGGTGACGAATCCAGAAGTTTGATGCTATCAGAAATCAATGGTGTTGGATCCAGAAGTTTGATGCTATCAGAAATCACAAATGTCAAATCCAGGAGTTTCTTGCTATCAGAAATCACTTGTGTCGGATCTAGAAGTTTGATGCTATCAGAAATTACATATGTCGGATCAAGAAATTTGATGCTATCAGAAATCACTGGTGTTGGATCCAGGAGTTTGATGCTATCAGAAATCACTGATCTCGGATCCAGAAGTTTGATGCTATCAGAAATCACTGGTGTTGGGTCCAGGAGTTTGATGCTATCAGAAATCACTGATCTCGGATCCAGAAGTTTGATGCTATCAGAAATCACTGGTGTTGGGTCCAGGAGTTTGATGCTATCAGAAATCACTGGTGTCGGATCCAGGAGTCTGATGCTATCAGAAATTACATATGTCGAATCCAGAAGTTTGATGCTATCAGAAATCACTGGTGTTGGATCCAGGAGTTTGATGCTATCAGAAATCACTGATGTCGGATCATGAAATTTGATGGTATCAGAAATCACTTATGTCTGACCATGAAGTTTGATGCTATCAAAAATTACTTATGTCAGATCCTGAAGTTGGATGCTATCGGAACTCAGTGACGGAATATCTTGAAAATTGATGCTATCAAGAATCACTTACGTCGGATCCTGAAGATTGATTCTATCAGAAATCACTGATGTCAGATCTTGAATTTTGATGCCAGCAGAAATCCAGTGTCGTAACCTGACGTTGGATTTTATCAGAAATTACTTATGTCGTATCCTGGCGTTTTTATGCTATCAAAAATCACTGATGACGGGTCCCGAATTTTGATGCTATCGGAACTCACTGATGGAAGATCTTTAAAATTGATGCTATCAAAAATCACTGATGACGGGTCCCGAATTTTGATGCTATCGGAACTCACTGATGGAAGATATTGAAAATTGATGCTATCAAAAATCACTGATGACGGGTCCCGAATTTTGATGCTATCGGAACTCACTGATGGAAGATATTGAAAATTGATGCTATCAAAAATCACTGATGACGGGTCCCGAATTTTGATGCTATCGGAACTCACTGATGGAAGATATTGAAAATTGATGCTATCAAAAATCACTTATGTCGGATCCTGAAATTTGATGCTATCAGAAATCACTGAAACGGACCCTGAAGTTTGACGCTATCAAAAATGTCGGATTTTAAAGTATGACGCTATCATAAATTGCTTATGATGGATCATAAAAATCAATGATATAAGTCACTGGAGTCGGATATTGAAGGTTGTTTCTCTCAGAAATCACTTATGTCGTATCTGGAAGTCTGATGCCATCAGAAATCACTGCTGTGGAATCCTGAAGTTTGAAAATATCAAAATTTGTTTATGTCGGAACGTGAAGATTGATGCTATCAGAAATCACTTATGTCGGATCTTGAAGTTTGATTCTATCAGAATGTCGTATCCTGATCTCGGTGTGAGATCTGTTTCTTGTAGAGATAGATCAGGTTAGGGGTGAGCTAAATGCTTACGGTTTTGGTACAGGTAGACGACCATATCGTTCTAATCTGGCTCATGTAAAGATAGAGGCGGAGTCATATGCTTTCTGGGTCGGTACTGGGAGCAGATCATTCTGGTCTGATCTGGCTCTTGTAGAGATACAGCATTCCTGGAGCAGTCAAACACTTTCTGTAGCAGTACAAGGAGCTGAACGTTTTTGGTCTGGTGTGGCTCTTATAGATATATAGTACAGTAGAATCAACTATCAGATGCTTTCTGGAACGGTACGGACAACCGATCGTGTTTGATCCGATCTAGCTCTTGTAAACTTAGTGCATGGAAAGAAACGAGTCGGATGCTTTCTGGAACGCTACCGGCATCCAACCGTTTTTGGTATGATCTAGCTCTTGTAAACTTAGTGCATGGAAAGAAACGAGTCGGATGCTTTCTGGAACGCTACCGGCATCCGACCGTTTTTGGTATGATCTAGCTCTTGTAAACTTAGTGCATGGAAAGAAACGAGTCGGATGCTTTCTGGAACGCTACCGGCATCCGACCGTTTTTGGTATGATCTAGCTCTTGTAAACTTAGTGCATGGAAAGAAACGAGTCGGATGCTTTCTGGAACGCTACCGGCATCCAACCGTTTTTGGTATGATCAAGCTCTTGTAAACTTAGTGCATGGAAAGAAACGAGTCGGATGCTTTCTGGAACGCTACCGGCATCCGACCGTTTTTGGTATGATCTAGCTCTTGTAAACTTAGTGCATAGAAAGAAACGAGTCGGATGCTTTCTGGAACGCTACCGGCATCCGACCGTTTTTGGTATGATCTAGCTCTTGTAAACTTAGTGCATGGAAAGAAACGAGTCGGATGCTTTCTGGAACGCTACCGGCATCCGACCGTTTTTGGTATGATCTAGCTCTTGTAAACTTAGTGCATGGAAAGAAACGAGTCGGATGCTTTCTGGAACGCTACCGGCATCCGACCGTTTTTGGTATGATCTAGCTCTTGTAAACTTAGTGCATGGAAAGAAACGAGTCGGATGCTTTCTGGAACGCTACCGGCATCCGACCGTTTTTGGTATGATCTAGCTCTTGTAAACTTAGTGCATGGAAAGAAACGAGTCGGATGCTTTCTGGAACGCTACCGGCATCCGACCGTTTTTGGTATGATCTAGCTCTTGTAAACTTAGTGCATGGAAAGGAACGAGTCGGATGCTTTCTGGAACGCTACCGGCATCCAACTGTTTTTGGTATGATCTAGCTCTTGTAAACTTAGTGCATGGAAAGAAACGAGTCGGATGCTTTCTGGAACGCTACCGGCATCCAACCGTTTTTGGTATGATCTAGCTCTTGTAAACTTAGTGCATGGAAAGAAACGAGTCGGATGCTTTCTGGAACGCTACCGGCATCCGACCGTTTTTGGTATGATCTAGCTCTTGTAAACTTAGTGCATGGAAAGAAACGAGTCGGATGCTTTCTGGAACGCTACCGGCATCCGACCGTTTTTGGTATGATCTAGCTCTTGTAAACTTAGTGCATGGAAAGAAACGAGTCGGATGCTTTCTGGAACGCTACCGGCATCCAACCGTTTTTGGTATGATCAAGCTCTTGTAAACTTAGTGCATGGAAAGAAACGAGTCGGATGCTTTCTGGAACGCTACCGGCATCCGACCGTTTTAGGTATGATCTAGCTCTTGTAAACTTAGTGCATGGAAAGAAACGAGTCGGATGCTTTCTGGAACGCTACCGGCATCCGACCGTTTTTGGTATGATCTAGCTCTTGTAAACTTAGTGCATGGAAAGAAACGAGTCGGATGCTTTCTGGAACGCTACCGGCATCCGACCGTTTTTGGTATGATCTCGCTCTTGTAAACATAGTGCATGGAAAGAAACGAGTCGGATGCTATCTGGAACGCTAACGGCATGCGACCGTTTTGGTATGATCTAGCTCTTGTAAACTTAGTGCATTGAAAGAAACCAGCCGGATGCTTTCTGGAACGCTACCGGCATCCAACCGTTTTTGGTATGATCTAGCTCTTGTAAACTTAGTGCATGGAAAGAAACGAGTCGGATGCTTTCTGGAACGCTACCGGCATCCGACCATTTTTCGTATGATCTAGCTCTTGTAAACTTAGTGCATGGAAAGAAACGAGTCGGATGCTTTCTGGAACGCTACCGGCATCCGACCGTTTTTGGTCTGATCTAGCTCTTGTAAACTTAGTGCATGGAAAGAAACGAGTCGGATGCTTTCTGGAACGCTACCGGGATCCGACCGTTTTTGGTATGATCTAGCTCTTGTAAACTTAGTGCATGGAAAGAAAAGAGTCGGATGCTTTCTGGAACGCTACCGGCATCCAACCGTTTTTGGTATGATCTAGCTCTTGTAAACTTAGTGCATAGAAAGAAACGAGTCGGATGCTTTCTGGAACGCTACCGGCATCTGACCGTTTTTGGTATGATCTAGCTCTTGTAAACTTAGTGCATGGAAAGAAACGAGTCGGATGCTTTCTGGAACGCTACCGGCATCCGACCGTTTTTGGTATGATCTAGCTCTTGTAAATTTAGTGCATGGAAAGGAACGGGTCGGATGCTTTCTGGAACGCTACCGGCATCCAACCGTTTTTGGTACGATATAGCTCTTGTAAACTTAGTGCATGGAAAGAAACGAGTCGGATGCTTTCTGGAACGCTACCGGCATCCGACCGTTTTTCGTATGATCTAGCTCTTGTAAACTTAGTGCATGGAAAGAAACGAGTCGGATGCTTTCTGGAACGCTACCGGCATCCGACCGTTTTTGGTATGATCTAGCTCTTGTAAACTTAGTGCATGGAAAGAAACGAGTCGGATGCTTTCTGGAACGCTACCGGCATCCAACCATTTTTGGTATGATCTAGCTCTTGTAAACTTAGTGCATGGAATGAAACGAGTCGGATGCTTTCTGGAACGCTACCGGCATCCGACCGTTTTTGGTATGATCTAGCTCTTGTAAACTTAGTGCATGGAAAGAAACGAGTCGGATGCTTTCTGGAACGCTACCGGCATCCGACCGTTTTTGGTATGATCTAGCTCTTGTAAACTTAGTGCATGGAAAGAAACGAGTCGGATGCTTTCTGGAACGCTACCAGCATCCGACCGTTTTTGGTATGATCTAGCTCTTGTAAACTTAGTGCATGGAAAGAAACGAGTCGGATGCTTTCTGGAACGCTACCGGCATCCGACCATTTTTGGTATGATCTAGCTCTTGTAAACTTAGTGCATGGAATAAAACGAGTCGGATGCTTTCTGGAACGCTACCGGCATCCGACCGTTTTTGGTATGATCTAGCTCTTGTAAACTTAGTGCATGGAAAGAAACGAGTCGGATGCTTTCTGGAACGCTACCGGCATCCGACCGTTTTTGGTATGATCTAGCTCTTGTAAATTTAGTGCATGGAAAGGAATGAGTCGGATGCTTTCTGGAACGCTACCGGCATCCAACCGTTTTTGGTATGATCTAGCTCTTGTAAACTTAGTGCATGGAAAGAAACGAGTCGGATGCTTTCTGGAACGCTACCGGCATCCGACCGTTTTTGGTATGATCTAGCTCTTGTAAACTTAGTGCATGGAAAGAAACGAGTCGGATGCTTTCTGGAACGCTACCGGCATCCGACCGTTTTTGGTATGATCTAGCTCTTGTAAACTTAGTGCATGGAAAGAAACGAGTCGGATGCTTTCTGGAACGCTACCGGCATCCAACCATTTTTGGTATGATCTAGCTCTTGTAAACTTAGTGCATGGAATTAAACGAGTCGGATGCTTTCTGGAACGCTACCGGCATCCGACCGTTTTTGGTATGATCTAGCTCTTGTAAACTTAGTGCATGGAAAGAAACGAGTCGGATGCTTTCTGGAACGCTACCGGCATCCGACCGTTTTTGGTATGATCTAGCTCTTGTAAACTTAGTGCATGGAAAGAAACGAGTCGGATGCTTTCTGGAACGCTACCAGCATCCGACCGTTTTTCGTATGATCTAGCTCTTGTAAACTTAGTGCATGGAAAGAAACGAGTCGGATGCTTTCTGGAACGCTACCGGCATCCGACCATTTTTGGTATGATCTAGCTCTTGTAAACTTAGTGCATGGAATGAAACGAGTCGGATGCTTTCTGGAACGCTACCGGCATCCGACCGTTTTTGGTATGATCTAGCTCTTGTAAACTTAGTGCATGGAAAGAAACGAGTCGGATGCTTTCTGGAACGCTACCGGCATCCGACCGTTTTTGGTATGATCTAGCTCTTCTAAACTTAGTGCATGGAAAGAAACGAGTCGGATGCTTTCTGGAACGCTACCGGCATCCAACCGTTTTTGGTATGATCTAGCTCTTGTAAACTTAGTGCATGGAAAGAAACGAGTCGGATGCTTTCTGGAACGCTACCGGCATCCGACCGTTTTTGGTATGATCTAGCTCTTGTAAACTTAGTGCATGGAAAGAAACGAGTCGGATGCTTTCTGGAACGCTACCGGCATCCGACCGTTTTTGGTATGATCTAGCTCTTGTAAACTTAGTGCATGGAAAGAAACGAGTCGGATGCTTTCTGGAACGCTACCGGCATCCGACCGTTTTTGGTATGATCTAGCTCTTGTAAACTTAGTGCATGGAAAGAAACGAGTCGGATGCTTTCTGGAACGCTACCGGCATCCGACCGTTTTTGGTATAATCTAGCTCTTGTAAACTTAGTGCATGGAAAGAAACGAGTCGGATGCTTTCTGGAACGCTACCGGCATCCAACCGTTTTTGGTTTGATCTAGCTCTTGTAAACTTAGTGCATGGAAAGAAACGAGTCGGATGCTTTCTGGAACGCTACCGGCATCCGACCGTTTTTCGTATGATCTAGCTCTTGTAAACTTAGTGCATGGAAAGAAACGAGCCGGATGCTTTCTGGAACGCTCCCGGCATCCGACCGTTTTTGTTATGATCTAGCTCTTGGAAACTTAGTGCATGGAAAGAAACGAGTCGGATGCTTTCTGGAACGCTACCGGCATCCGACCGTTTTTGGTATGATCTAGCTCTTGTAAACTTAGTGCATGGAAAGAAACGAGTCGGATGCTTTCTGGAACGCTACCGGCATCCGACCGTTTTTGGTATGATCTAGCTCTTGTAAACTTAGTGCATGGAAAGAAACGAGTCGGATGCTTTCTGGAACGCTACCGGCATCCGACCGTTTTTGGTATGATCTAGCTCTTGTAAACTTAGTGCATGGAAAGAAACGAGTCGGATGCTTTCTGGAACGCTACCGGCATCCGACCGTTTTTGGTATGATCTAGCTCTTGTAAACTTAGTGCATGGAAAGAAACGAGTCGGATGCTTTCTGGAACGCTACCGGCATCCGACCGTTTTTGGTATGATGTAGATCTTGTAAACTTAGTGCATGGAAAGAAACGAGTCGGATGCTTTCTGGAACGCTACCGGCATCCGACCGCTTTTGGTATGATCTAGCTCTTGTAAACTTAGTGCATGGAAAGAAACGAGTCGGATGCTTTCTGGAACGCTACTGGCATCCGACCGTTTTTCGTATGATCTAGCTCTTGTAAACTTAGTGCATGGAAAGAAACGAGTCGGATGCTTTCTGGAACGCTACCGGCATCCGACAGTTTTTGGTATGATCTAGCTCTTGTAAACTTAGTGCATGGAAAGAAACGAGTCGGATGCTTTCTGGAACGCTACCGGCATCCAACCGTTTTTGGTATGATCTAGCTCTTGTAAACTTAGTGCATGGAAAGAAACGAGTCGGATGCTTTCTGGAACGCTACCGGCATCCGACCGTTTTTGGTATAATCTAGCTCTTGTAAACTTAGTGCATGGAAAGAAACGAGTCGGATGCTTTCTGGAACGCTACCGGCATCCAACCGTTTTTGGTTTGATCTAGCTCTTGTAAACTTAGTGCATGGAAAGAAACGAGTCGGATGCTTTCTGGAACGCTACCGGCATCCATCCGTTTTTGGTATGATCTAGCTCTTGTAAACCTAGTGCATGGAAAGAAACGAGTCGGATGCTTTCTGGAACGCTACCGGCATCCGACCGTTTTTGGTATGATCTAGCTCTTGTAAACTTAGTGCATGGAAAGAAACGAGTCGGATGCTTTCTGGAACGCTACCGGCATCCGACCGTTTTTGGTATGATCTAGCTCTTGTAAACTTAGTGCATGGAAAGAAACGAGTCGGATGCTTTCTGGAACGCTACCGGCATCCGACTGTTTTTGGTATGATCTAGCTCTTGTAAACTTAGTGCATGGAAAGAAACGAGTCGGATGCTTTCTGGAACGCTACCGGCATCCGACCGTTTTTGGTATGATCTAGCTCTTGTAAACTTAGTGCATGGAAAGAAACGAGTCGGATGCTTTCTGGAACGCTACCGGCATCCGACCGTTTTTGGTATGATCTAGCTCTTGTAAACTTAGTGCATGGAAAGAAACGAGTCGGATGCTTTCTGGAACGCTACCGGGATCCGACCGTTTTTGGTCTGATCTAGCTCTTGTAAACTTAGTGCATGGAAAGAAACGAGTCGGATGCTTTCTGGAAAGCTACCGGCATCCAACCGTTTTTGGTATGATCTAGCTCTTGTGAACTTAGTGCATGGAAAGAAACGAGTCGGATGCTTTCTGGAACGCTACCGGCATCCGACCGTTTTTGGTATGATCTAGCTCTTGTAAACTTAGTGCATGGAAAGAAACGAGTCGGATGCTTTCTGGAACGCTACCGGCATCCAACCGTTTTTGGTATGATCTAGCTCTTGTAAACTTAGTGCATGGAAAGAAACGAGTCGGATGCTTTCTGGAACGCTACCGGCATCCGACCGTTTTTGGTATGATCTAGCTCTTGTAAACTTAGTGCATGGAAAGAAACGAGTCGGATGCTTTCTGGAACGCTACCGGCATCCGACCGTTTTAGGTATGATCTAGCTCTTGTAAACTTAGTGCATGGAAAGAAACGAGTCGGATGCTTTCTGGAACGCTACCGGCATCCGACCGTTTTTGGTATGATCTAGCTCTTGTAAACTTAGTGCATGGAAAGAAACGAGTCGGATGCTTTCTGGAACGCTACCGGCATCCGACCGTTTTTGGTATGATCTAGCTCTTGTAAACTTAGTGCATGGAAAGAAACGAGTCGGATGCTTTCTGGAACGCTACCGGCATCCAACCGTTTTTGGTATGATCAAGCTCTTGTAAACTTAGTGCATGGAAAGAAACGAGTCGGATGCTTTCTGGAACGCTACCGGCATCCGACCGTTTTAGGTATGATCTAGCTCTTGTAAACTTAGTGCATGGAAAGAAACGAGTCGGATGCTTTCTGGAACGCTACCGGCATCCGACCGTTTTTGGTATGATCTAGCTCTTGTAAACTTAGTGCATGGAAAGAAACGAGTCGGATGCTTTCTGGAACGCTACCGGCATCCGACCGTTTTTGGTATGATCTCGCTCTTGTAAACATAGTGCATGGAAAGAAACGAGTCGGATGCTATCTGGAACGCTAACGGCATGCGACCGTTTTGGTATGATCTAGCTCTTGTAAACTTAGTGCATTGAAAGAAACCAGCCGGATGCTTTCTGGAACGCTACCGGCATCCAACCGTTTTTGGTATGATCTAGCTCTTGTAAACTTAGTGCATGGAAAGAAACGAGTCGGATGCTTTCTGGAACGCTACCGGCATCCGACCATTTTTCGTATGATCTAGCTCTTGTAAACTTAGTGCATGGAAAGAAACGAGTCGGATGCTTTCTGGAACGCTACCGGCATCCGACCGTTTTTGGTCTGATCTAGCTCTTGTAAACTTAGTGCATGGAAAGAAACGAGTCGGATGCTTTCTGGAACGCTACCGGGATCCGACCGTTTTTGGTATGATCTAGCTCTTGTAAACTTAGTGCATGGAAAGAAAAGAGTCGGATGCTTTCTGGAACGCTACCGGCATCCAACCGTTTTTGGTATGATCTAGCTCTTGTAAACTTAGTGCATAGAAAGAAACGAGTCGGATGCTTTCTGGAACGCTACCGGCATCTGACCGTTTTTGGTATGATCTAGCTCTTGTAAACTTAGTGCATGGAAAGAAACGAGTCGGATGCTTTCTGGAACGCTACCGGCATCCGACCGTTTTTGGTATGATCTAGCTCTTGTAAATTTAGTGCATGGAAAGGAACGGGTCGGATGCTTTCTGGAACGCTACCGGCATCCAACCGTTTTTGGTACGATATAGCTCTTGTAAACTTAGTGCATGGAAAGAAACGAGTCGGATGCTTTCTGGAACGCTACCGGCATCCGACCGTTTTTCGTATGATCTAGCTCTTGTAAACTTAGTGCATGGAAAGAAACGAGTCGGATGCTTTCTGGAACGCTACCGGCATCCGACCGTTTTTGGTATGATCTAGCTCTTGTAAACTTAGTGCATGGAAAGAAACGAGTCGGATGCTTTCTGGAACGCTACCGGCATCCAACCATTTTTGGTATGATCTAGCTCTTGTAAACTTAGTGCATGGAATGAAACGAGTCGGATGCTTTCTGGAACGCTACCGGCATCCGACCGTTTTTGGTATGATCTAGCTCTTGTAAACTTAGTGCATGGAAAGAAACGAGTCGGATGCTTTCTGGAACGCTACCGGCATCCGACCGTTTTTGGTATGATCTAGCTCTTGTAAACTTAGTGCATGGAAAGAAACGAGTCGGATGCTTTCTGGAACGCTACCAGCATCCGACCGTTTTTGGTATGATCTAGCTCTTGTAAACTTAGTGCATGGAAAGAAACGAGTCGGATGCTTTCTGGAACGCTACCGGCATCCGACCATTTTTGGTATGATCTAGCTCTTGTAAACTTAGTGCATGGAATAAAACGAGTCGGATGCTTTCTGGAACGCTACCGGCATCCGACCGTTTTTGGTATGATCTAGCTCTTGTAAACTTAGTGCATGGAAAGAAACGAGTCGGATGCTTTCTGGAACGCTACCGGCATCCGACCGTTTTTGGTATGATCTAGCTCTTGTAAATTTAGTGCATGGAAAGGAATGAGTCGGATGCTTTCTGGAACGCTACCGGCATCCAACCGTTTTTGGTATGATCTAGCTCTTGTAAACTTAGTGCATGGAAAGAAACGAGTCGGATGCTTTCTGGAACGCTACCGGCATCCGACCGTTTTTGGTATGATCTAGCTCTTGTAAACTTAGTGCATGGAAAGAAACGAGTCGGATGCTTTCTGGAACGCTACCGGCATCCGACCGTTTTTGGTATGATCTAGCTCTTGTAAACTTAGTGCATGGAAAGAAACGAGTCGGATGCTTTCTGGAACGCTACCGGCATCCAACCATTTTTGGTATGATCTAGCTCTTGTAAACTTAGTGCATGGAATTAAACGAGTCGGATGCTTTCTGGAACGCTACCGGCATCCGACCGTTTTTGGTATGATCTAGCTCTTGTAAACTTAGTGCATGGAAAGAAACGAGTCGGATGCTTTCTGGAACGCTACCGGCATCCGACCGTTTTTGGTATGATCTAGCTCTTGTAAACTTAGTGCATGGAAAGAAACGAGTCGGATGCTTTCTGGAACGCTACCAGCATCCGACCGTTTTTCGTATGATCTAGCTCTTGTAAACTTAGTGCATGGAAAGAAACGAGTCGGATGCTTTCTGGAACGCTACCGGCATCCGACCATTTTTGGTATGATCTAGCTCTTGTAAACTTAGTGCATGGAATGAAACGAGTCGGATGCTTTCTGGAACGCTACCGGCATCCGACCGTTTTTGGTATGATCTAGCTCTTGTAAACTTAGTGCATGGAAAGAAACGAGTCGGATGCTTTCTGGAACGCTACCGGCATCCGACCGTTTTTGGTATGATCTAGCTCTTCTAAACTTAGTGCATGGAAAGAAACGAGTCGGATGCTTTCTGGAACGCTACCGGCATCCAACCGTTTTTGGTATGATCTAGCTCTTGTAAACTTAGTGCATGGAAAGAAACGAGTCGGATGCTTTCTGGAACGCTACCGGCATCCGACCGTTTTTGGTATGATCTAGCTCTTGTAAACTTAGTGCATGGAAAGAAACGAGTCGGATGCTTTCTGGAACGCTACCGGCATCCGACCGTTTTTGGTATGATCTAGCTCTTGTAAACTTAGTGCATGGAAAGAAACGAGTCGGATGCTTTCTGGAACGCTACCGGCATCCGACCGTTTTTGGTATGATCTAGCTCTTGTAAACTTAGTGCATGGAAAGAAACGAGTCGGATGCTTTCTGGAACGCTACCGGCATCCGACCGTTTTTGGTATAATCTAGCTCTTGTAAACTTAGTGCATGGAAAGAAACGAGTCGGATGCTTTCTGGAACGCTACCGGCATCCAACCGTTTTTGGTTTGATCTAGCTCTTGTAAACTTAGTGCATGGAAAGAAACGAGTCGGATGCTTTCTGGAACGCTACCGGCATCCGACCGTTTTTCGTATGATCTAGCTCTTGTAAACTTAGTGCATGGAAAGAAACGAGCCGGATGCTTTCTGGAACGCTCCCGGCATCCGACCGTTTTTGTTATGATCTAGCTCTTGGAAACTTAGTGCATGGAAAGAAACGAGTCGGATGCTTTCTGGAACGCTACCGGCATCCGACCGTTTTTGGTATGATCTAGCTCTTGTAAACTTAGTGCATGGAAAGAAACGAGTCGGATGCTTTCTGGAACGCTACCGGCATCCGACCGTTTTTGGTATGATCTAGCTCTTGTAAACTTAGTGCATGGAAAGAAACGAGTCGGATGCTTTCTGGAACGCTACCGGCATCCGACCGTTTTTGGTATGATCTAGCTCTTGTAAACTTAGTGCATGGAAAGAAACGAGTCGGATGCTTTCTGGAACGCTACCGGCATCCGACCGTTTTTGGTATGATCTAGCTCTTGTAAACTTAGTGCATGGAAAGAAACGAGTCGGATGCTTTCTGGAACGCTACCGGCATCCGACCGTTTTTGGTATGATGTAGATCTTGTAAACTTAGTGCATGGAAAGAAACGAGTCGGATGCTTTCTGGAACGCTACCGGCATCCGACCGCTTTTGGTATGATCTAGCTCTTGTAAACTTAGTGCATGGAAAGAAACGAGTCGGATGCTTTCTGGAACGCTACTGGCATCCGACCGTTTTTCGTATGATCTAGCTCTTGTAAACTTAGTGCATGGAAAGAAACGAGTCGGATGCTTTCTGGAACGCTACCGGCATCCGACAGTTTTTGGTATGATCTAGCTCTTGTAAACTTAGTGCATGGAAAGAAACGAGTCGGATGCTTTCTGGAACGCTACCGGCATCCAACCGTTTTTGGTATGATCTAGCTCTTGTAAACTTAGTGCATGGAAAGAAACGAGTCGGATGCTTTCTGGAACGCTACCGGCATCCGACCGTTTTTGGTATAATCTAGCTCTTGTAAACTTAGTGCATGGAAAGAAACGAGTCGGATGCTTTCTGGAACGCTACCGGCATCCAACCGTTTTTGGTTTGATCTAGCTCTTGTAAACTTAGTGCATGGAAAGAAACGAGTCGGATGCTTTCTGGAACGCTACCGGCATCCATCCGTTTTTGGTATGATCTAGCTCTTGTAAACCTAGTGCATGGAAAGAAACGAGTCGGATGCTTTCTGGAACGCTACCGGCATCCGACCGTTTTTGGTATGATCTAGCTCTTGTAAACTTAGTGTATGGAAAGAAACGAGTCGGATGCTTTCTGGAACGCTACCGGCATCCGACCGTTTTTGGTATGATCTAGCTCTTGTAAACTTAGTGCATGGAAAGAAACGAGTCGGATGCTTTCTGGAACGCTACCGGCATCCGACTGTTTTTGGTATGATCTAGCTCTTGTAAACTTAGTGCATGGAAAGAAACGAGTCGGATGCTTTCTGGAACGCTACCGGCATCCGACCGTTTTTGGTATGATCTAGCTCTTGTAAACTTAGTGCATGGAAAGAAACGAGTCGGATGCTTTCTGGAACGCTACCGGCATCCGACCGTTTTTGGTATGATCTAGCTCTTGTAAACTTAGTGCATGGAAAGAAACGAGTCGGATGCTTTCTGGAACGCTACCGGGATCCGACCGTTTTTGGTCTGATCTAGCTCTTGTAAACTTAGTGCATGGAAAGAAACGAGTCGGATGCTTTCTGGAAAGCTACCGGCATCCAACCGTTTTTGGTATGATCTAGCTCTTGTGAACTTAGTGCATGGAAAGAAACGAGTCGGATGCTTTCTGGAACGCTACCGGCATCCGACCGTTTTTGGTATGATCTAGCTCTTGTAAACTTAGTGCATGGAAAGAAACGAGTCGGATGCTTTCTGGAACGCTACCGGCATCAAACCGTTTTTGGTATGATCTAGCTCTTGTAAACTTAGTGCATGGAAAGAAACGAGTCGGATGCTTTCTGGAACGCTACCGGCATCCAACCGTTTTTGGTATGATCTAGCTCTTGTAAACTTAGTGCATGGAAAGAAACGAGTCGGATGCTTTCTGGAACGCTACCGGCATCCAACCGTTTTTGGTATGATCTAGCTCTTGTAAACTTAGTGCATGGAAAGAAACGAGTCGGATGCTTTCTGGAACGCTACCGGCATCCGACCGTTTTTGGTATGATCTAGCTCTTGTAAACTTAGTGCATGGAAAGAAACGAGTCGGATGCTTTCTGGAACGCTACCGGCATCCAACCGTGTTTGGTATGATCTAGCTCTTGTAAACTTAGTGCATGGAAAGAAACGAGTCGGATGCTTTCTGGAACGCTACCGGCATCCAACCGTTTTTGGTATGATCTAGCTCTTGTAAACTTAGTGCATGGAAAGAAACGAGTCGGATGCTTTCTGGATGGCTACCGGCATCCGACCGTTTTTGGTATGATCTAGCTCTTGTAAACTTAGTGCATGGAAAGAAACGAGTCGGATGCTTTCTGGAACGCTACCGGCATCCGACCGTTTTTGGTATGATCTAGCTCTTGTAAACTTAGTGCATGGAAAGAAACGAGTCGGATGCTTTCTGGAACGCTACCGGCATCCGACCGTTTTTGGTATGATCTAGCTCTTGTAAACTTAGTGCATGGAAAGAAACGAGTCGGATGCTTTCTGGAACGCTACAGGCATCCAACCGTTTTTGGTATGATCTAGCTCTTGTAAACTTAGTGCATGGAAAGAAACGAGTCGGATGCTTTCTGGAACGCTACCGGCATCCGACCGTTTTTGGTATGATCTAGCTCTTGTAAACTTAGTGCTTGGAAAGAAACGAGTCGGATGCTTTCCGGAACGGTACAAGAAGCTGACCATTTAGCACGATGTGGCCTTTGTAGTGTTGAAGTTTGTCAGGAGGTGTGAGATGCTTTCTGGCGATGTACAGCGACACGGCCATTTTATCCCGGTCTGGCTCTTGCAGAGATATGGCATAGTTGGAAGAATCATATGCTTTCTGGAGCAGAGCAAAAAATCATCCGTTTTTTGTTTTGTTATGTTTCTGGCAGAAATATAGCTTAGTAAGATAAGTCAGATATTTTCTGGGGCGTTATGTGGAGCCGACCATTTTTGGTCTGATCTGAATCGTGTAAAGGGAGATCTTGGCAGGAGAAATTAAATGCTTTCAGGAGCGATACAGCGAGCCGACCGTTATTGGTCTGACCTGGCTCTTAAAGTGATAGAGTATTGTAAGAAGTTAGAGTTCTTGAAGAAATAGCGCATAGTAACATGAGTCAGATACTTTCGGGAGCGTTACAGGGAGGCAACTATTTTTGGTATGATCTGAATCCTGTAGAGGTAAAGCTTGGCTGGGGGAATTAGATACTTTCAGGAGCGGTACAGCGATCCGACCGTTTTTGGTCTGACCTGGCTCTTGTAGCGATAGAGCTTTGTAGGAAGAGTCAGATACATTCTGGAGCGTACAGTGAGCTGACCATTTTGATCTGATGTGGCTGTTGTAGAGATAGAGCATTGTCGGAGGAATCAGACGCTTTCTGGGACAGTACAGAGATGTGGAGCCCTGTTTCAGAATTGTAGAAAAATGCTCACAGATTTAAGTACTGAAAACTCATCACATCTAATGTAACTTAATTTTTGTACATTGACAGGCTCCAAATATTCATATTTATTATCCAATCAGCGACGCGTGGTATTCTTTGAATTAGCAGACGGTAAAATATCTTAGAATGAAATTTTGGTGGGTAAACTCCTGAATATGTTCAACAATATTTTCCTACCTTAAACTGAATATTTAAAAATATATATATTAGTCAATAAGTTTGCGATTAATAAATGCAAATTTTAGATTACACCAGAGCCTAACTTGTTATAAATATCATTATTTTCTGTCCGCTAACTAGTTTTTCAGTGAACCGTTGACCAGGGTATTTGTTCGATCGTTTGTCACACAAACGAAACTAAAATTCTCACAATGAATTACTCAGATCTTTCTCATATTTATTCGAGTATAAAACATTGCTAACATTACATTTAGCAATAACGACGACATTGCGCTGACTTGTTTACATTCTGCAACAGTAGAGTTTAGAATTTCCTCGCTTTCATTTATTAGGTCTATAACTACAATTCATACCCGCTAGACCTGTCGCATAAATCTAGTAGACCTGCCACATACATCTTCACACATATAGACGCATTTATCGTTTATCCTATGCTAACAACATTAATTCAGCTGTTACTGGAAAAAGGATATCCAAAACATTTTGTGTGAAGTTATATCGCAAAGAATCTTTGTAATTTATTTCTTTGAATTTGAAAGAAAAATAATACACAAATAAATAAAAATTATTAAAATTAGTAGATCCGTGTTTGAAGATTATTATTTCTTCGTTTATACACGCATATTTCCGCTACAGGGAGCCGATCGTTTTTGGTACGATCTGGCTCTTCTAGAGATAGAGTATGGTCAAAGGAGTCAGATGCTTTCTGGAACGGTAAGGGGGCCGAAAATTTTTGTTTTGATTTGGCTCTTGTAGAGATAAAGCGTGATAGGAGGAGTCAGGTTCTTTCTGGAGCTGTACAAGGAGTCGCACCGCCCCAGAAAGCATCTGATTCCACCTGCCATATCTTTAAAGGAACCAAATCAGACCAAAATGATCGTCTCCCTGTACCGCTCCAGAAAGCATCTGACACTTCCTACCATACTTTATCTCCACAAGAGCCAAATTAGACCAAAATGATCGGCTTCCTGTAGCGCGCCAGAAAGCATCTGACTCTTCCTATATATATATATATATATATATATTTATATATATAAATATAACTGACTCTTCCTATATTGAAATTAAAAGGATTTTAACGTTTATTTAGTTTGTAAAAAAATGTAGCAACATGATTCCGCTACAAGACAATTGGCAAATGTTTTAAAAAGATTTTGACTAAAAATTTTGACCCTGAAGATGAACAATGATGTTCGAAAGTAATAGGTTATCGTACGAACAATATTTATTTCGATATCATTTACAAATAAAAAGTCTCATTGGAAAATATGAGAAAATTCAAAAGAAAATATGCAGGACGATGTTGTCTTTAACATTCAACACAACATGTTTAAAAGAAAAGTTGCTGCCAAATTACACACACACACACACACACACACACACACACACACACACACACACACACACACATATATATATATATATATATATATATATATATATATATATGTATCTGACTCTTCCTATATATATATATATATATATATATATATATATATATATATTATGTCATTCACAGACAGTACTGTTTCGCTGTATCACAGCTCCTCAGTGTGACTAGACTTCCGAATGCCTCAAGCCAGGATTCAAATACAACTAATTTGGTGTCAGCCAGAGCTATCTTCACTCGGTAGAGTTACACAACTAAATCTAGCGTATTGTTTTTACAAATGTAAACAAATGCCAATCAGCCAAAGTGCTCCATTCATTTTACTGAAGGGCTTTGCATTAGTGCAGGTGGCTGTTGTTTATAGAATTAGCTTATCACTCAACAGCGCTCAATTGAAAGGAAGAGTCAGATATATATATATATATATATATATATATATATATATATATATATATATATATATATATATATATATATGTATATATATATATATATATATGGGAAATGTTGGAAGTGCTTTTGTTTGTAATACACAAAAATAGGAGAAAACACAAAAGACAAGAATGGATTTATTTTGCTCCACAAGGAGTCAATCCCGGTGCACTAGAACTCCTTCTTAGATTTATTATGTGGCACAATCTTAGCAAACTAAGATACACAGGTGACACCGCAGCGATGGCAGATACAGAAAGAATGCTGCAAGAATTCTTAGAGAAGGTTTTTAAATGAAAACGATATAAAAGGATTAACTTTCAATGTAGAGTTGTCAGAAAAAAAACTGACTAAGACATGAGTTACGAATTGGAGATCGTCACCTGAGGTGAAAAGGTTTCTAACCGTGTAATGTTCGTTTTTTTTTCTGGTTATGTTCCGTGGTATGTTTGCTCTGCAGTGCCCTTAAGTTTCGTGCAAAAATCTTCATTTAATCCCCAGAAAATTCTCTATAGTATGTAAACATATGTTTCTGTCAGTTTATGAATATGTCATGCTTAACCAAACTTTGAAGCCAAATATCTCCAAACTACGAAAAGGGCAGATAGAAACTTTTTAATTTCGGGTGAAGAGACGTTAAACTCAAACAAATATAAATATCTGTGAAATGTTTTAACAGATGACGTAACATGTGGCACCGAAATCCGAAGAAACAGCGAAACATGCATTCCATAAGCTAAACAAAGTATTAAAAGCAGAAATGTTTCGTTAGAAACAACGAAAAAACTGTTGAAATGTCATGTAATACAAGTCCCCTTATAGCGCATCGAATACTAGACAATCTCCTCCTAGATGAAGAAGAGACTTGACGAAATAGAGATGCGGTTCTCGGAAGGTTGCTGGGACGGAAGTTTTAAGGAAAATGGAAAGAAAAAGGACAATTAGCACTAGAAGGAGACAGTTAGAATTTATGATAAGGAAAGACGGCTTGGAACATTTAACACTCACAGGGCATATCGAAGTTAAGAGGGACAAAGGAAAGCCGTGAATGGTCTGCCTAACAAGCTTGTGTCAATGGGAGAATGGGATGGAGAGTAAAAGGCAAATATTATAGATGTAGTAGTAGTAGTAGTAGTAGGAGTAGTAGTAGTAGTAGTAGCATTATAACTTCCAACCGGAATGATAAAAGTAAACATCTATCACTGCTCTTGGACGAAGATAATCAGATGCTGGTAGCCGAAGCTGGTTATCGGGGCGTAGAGTGGAATCGGCGAGCCGAGTTCAAATTCCGGAGAGGGATAGAAGACCAGAATTCTAAGGGACAGATGAATTTGGTTGGCATATCTATCTCAGTCTATCTATCTATCTATCTATCTATCTATCTATCTATCTATCTATCTATCTATCTATCTATCTCTATTTATCTACCTCAGTCTTTTCATATCTATCTATCTATCTATCTATTTCAATCTATTCATATCTATTTATCTACCTCAGTCTTTTCATATCTATCTATCTATCTATCTATCTATCTATCTATCTATCTATCTCAATCTGTTCATATCTATCTATCTATCTATC
This sequence comes from Acanthosepion esculentum, assembly GCA_964036315.1. Lineage (NCBI taxonomy): Eukaryota > Metazoa > Mollusca > Cephalopoda > Sepiida > Sepiidae > Acanthosepion > Acanthosepion esculentum. The sequence continues at coordinate 20,452,258 of OZ038509.1, read as the reverse complement.
TATCTATCTATCTCAATCTATTTATATCTATTTATCTACCTCAGTCTTTTCATATCTATCTATCTATCTATCTATCTATCTATCTATCTGTTCATATCTATCTATCTATCTATCTATCTATTTCAATCTATTCATAAATATTTATCTATCTCAGTCTTTTCATATCTATCTATTTATCTATCTATCTATCTATCTATTTCATTCTATTCATATCTATTATCTATCTCAGTCTTTTCATATCTATCTATCTATCTATCTATCTATCTATCTATCTATCTATCTATCTATCTATGTCTACCTAGTTACTCTTATTTACCACATACTGGCAACATGTTACAGTTTATCGAATCACTGTCGTCTTGTATATAATACGTCTTGTGTTTTAAACATCACAATTTATCTCTTAATTCCACGTTTTAATTTCATGGTTCCAGAATATTTCTCAAGTGCAAATAAAACCAACATGTTACTCACTGAATCCAGTTTACGCCCACTGTGAAGAAATATGCAATAAATGGATTTGCAGTTTTTCATAAACTTAATAAAGAATAAAAGACACAAAGCAACAACAATCTTATGCAGGCATTCATCTTGTATTCTTTGAATATGGCGTTAGAGGTGTTGAGCCAATCGCTATTCTTTCGACGCTGAATTTAAGAAAAGCATGTTATTATCTCTGTAAAAACATTTTCACATGAAAAAAATAATAGTTTAAATGGTTTCTTACCCCCAGCGGTCGTATTTGTGGCCTTTCTCTTGTCATTTGGTGAGAGTTTTAGAAATAGCCGACTATTCAACGAGTAGCCATTTTGTATTTTAATGAGGAAGACTGAATAGTTTGGTTGTGGGTCGCCGAGAAAAATAAAAATAAAAATTATAAAACACGCCGAAGAGCTAAAAAGAAAAGAAAAGGAAAATAGTTGTTCTATACATTTCAGAAAATGGCAAAAACAAAGGACTGCTGTTAGTAATGGTAGGTGGAAAATGTCGTCATGTTAATAACAATAGGGACAGGTGTTAAAAGAAATAAATAAAGAGAACATTTGAGTTGAACATGATAGTTACAGATTTAGTTATATTTTAGGAAAAGAAAGAAAAAAATTGAATCTTTAAGTACAAAGGCGTACAGGAATATAACAGACGATAAGCCAAAATACTTGAAAAGAGAAGATATTTGAAGAATTCAAAGTTCTTAAGAAGACGAAGAAACAGAAGAAAAGGAAAAGTGTGCGCAACATACCGTTGTCAAAATTCCATATATATATATATATATATATGCTCCTGAAAAATTTATTTCGGTCGAGCTCTCTGGGGAGGAAGTGTTGGTTTGTAAACAGTGACTATTACGGCTAATGGTGCAAGACTCTTCGGTAAATCGAAATGAGTTCTCTCAGTCACTGTGTGTCTATCTAAAAATAAATACGGTTAAATTCACCTCCATCCCTACCGTGCGCCAACGTGGGAGAATCCCCGACTGACGCCAATTCAGTCTGGGTTCGATCATAGCCAGATGCAACTGGACGTCTAACTACACTGATGAGGTGTGATACAGGTGTGATACAGCGAAACAGCCTGTCTGTGGATGACAATATATATATATATATAAAAAGTGATTTGGGATTTTATTGTATATTAATTATTTGGTCTGCAATAATAAATACATGGAGCTCTTTTTATGGATCGGTTTTATATCGGTTTTATATTACCAGGATCCATTTAGATTATATACCAACGAATATAATATATATATATATATATATATATATATATATATATATATATATATATATATATATATATATATATATATATATAATAATAATAATAATAATAATAATATATAATAATAATAAATAATAATAATATATAATAATAATAATAAATAATAATAATAAAAAATAATAATAATAATATATAATAATAATAATAAATAATAATAATAATAATAAAAATTAATAATAATAATATATAATAATAATAATAATAAAAAATAATAATAAATAATAATAATAAAAATAATAATAATAATAATAATAAATAATAATAATAATAAATAATAATAATAAATAATAATAATAATAAAAATTAATAATAATAATAATAATCATAATAATAAATATAAATTAATAATACCTATAGTAAAACAAAATAAATAAAATAAAATAAATAATATAAAAATTAAATTAAATAAAAAAATATTGCTCTGTTACTTATATTGTGGTCTCTTTGGATTAATATCCTCCTATGAAATATCTCTACCAATTATCAGTTAGTATTTTATATATATATATATATATATATATATATATATATATATATATATATATATATATATACTGAGGTAAACACGAAGCGACGACAGGCTGTTTCTGAAACAGATATTGACCTCATATATATAATTATAATTATAAAATATCGCACATATAGTGCTGCTAATAATAAAACAGTGGTTGATGTAATACAACAGAGGTATTAAGTATATATATATATATATATATATATATATATATATATATATATATATATATATATATATATATATATCTTACTTCCTGTTCTCTTGTGATTTACTTTTAACATTTTTTGACATAGTGTCAGGATAAATCTAAACCATTTTGTTAATCCAGTCTGATGATGCAGGTATTAAAAACTTGCCGAAATAAATTTATTATTGGATTTTCCGAGATGTTTTAAGTTTTTTCCTTTCACACACACACACACACACACACACACACACACACACACACATATATATATATATATATATAAAATACTAACTGATAATTGATAATTATTATTTATTATTGTTATTATTATTTATCATTATTATTATTTATTATTATTATTCATTATTATTATTATTATTATTAATTTTAAATTTTGATGATTATTATAATGCAATGATGTGATTTGCTGTCGAAAATCACATGGCTATTAGATATATTACTGTAGCTGTTGTAAATCTGATCACCTGATCCCTTAACCAGTATATTAACTTGTTCAACCCTTTAAAGAAAAATTTGTTTCCAGGTCAACCTATCGGCTCATCATTTAATTCTTCCGGCTTTCGTCCCTTTTTTCCTTACAGTGGCTCTTCTATGATATGCAGCTTTATGGAGCTCACGACGAACAGTTTTAGCAGAAACTGGACTATTCAGATGATTATTCAACTCAGCAGTCACCTTGGCTTAAGTAGTCTGATGATGTTTTGCCACATTGTGTTTCTAACACTTTCGCCCCAGCTCCTCAAACTCTGACGTCTTACTCTCTGGGTTGAGGTGTCTACTCGGTCTTAACCGAACTTAAGGGAGTGACCGGAGGTCCCCTGAGCATCCGTAGATCATTCGACCGGTCCACTTGTTTAATTCTGCTTCCTGTCCACGTTGTGGTTGGTTTGATCCAGAAAGCAGAAGTGATGTTCATCCATTCACGGTCGACTGAAGATGTAAACACGGCTGAAGAGTCTGTGCTAAGAAATTTAGAATGCACCAATATATATATATATATATATATATATATATATATATATATATATATATATATATATATATATATATATATATATATATATATATGCAGAAAGCCGGACAAACAACTATTCAATGGTTGCATTGTCTTTTATATAACAGATAAAATAGTATAGAAAAGAAACGGGGTACAGAAAAGAAAAGTAATTGACGTAAAAACTCATACACTGGATTCGAGAGAGAGAGAGAGAGAGAGAGAGAGAGAGAAAGAGAGAGAGAGGGTTGTGATTAGATTGTTGTGAAATCGTCTCAGAACGATATACGACTCTTGCGATGGAGAGATAAAGATTTCTGTGTGCGGCTTAAAGTTTTATAGTTGCGTTCCTCCTCGGCGGTAGTAACAGTAGTAGTAATCTTTGTAGTAGCAGAAGCTTCGGTACTTATATTAACAGTACATGTTAGCGGGGGTTTTGTCCTAAATCCCTAAATCATCTATGAATAAAAAGAATTATAATTTAAGAACGCTCATCCTGAAATATATATATATATATATATATATGACGCATGGGTGCCATATACTTTCGGCCTTGTGCTACATCTAAGTTACGCTTAGAAAATCAATATATATAAAAAAAGCACACACACAGACACCGCACTTCACTTACGTGACGACACACACTGCAAACGTCACTACACTAACCGTTTCTACGAAGCTCACCATTTGTGTCTACCTACCCTGATGATGATTGAAGAAAGTCGAAACCTTGGACATAAGTGACTACTGAGGTCAAAACGAACCATATTTCTTTCGGAATGAACTTTGGACAATTCCTGGTGGAATTTCCTCCTTAACCGAGAAGGATTATTCGGAATATCGATCAGTGAAATTAATCGACACAAAATGTCTGTTGTATTTAATAATATTTGCCTTAAACAACATTTGCTGCCTAAACACACACATACACAATATACTGGGTGCGATGGATAAATTGTCATCAAAATTACACAGAAATGAAAATAACACTGACATCTCATTTTAACAGATATATTTACCAAAAATACACAAAAATATCTTGAAATACTAATGAGTACATTTATTCAATAAAATCGCCATTGGCTTCAACCACAGCCTCTAGACAATTTCAGAATCTCCAGCAACTCTTCTGGAGGGTCTCCTTGTTTAAGGTGGTGAATACTGCTATAATCCTTGCCTTCAGTTCATCTTTGGTGCTACAAGAGGTTTTGTTGGTCTCTCGCTCAACTCTGTCCCGCAATAATAATCAAAGTGGTTGCAGTCTGGGGATTTAGGTGGCCAGATGTAACGGGTGATGTGGTCACAGAAATTATCTGACAACCATGACTGGGTTCTCATGCTTGTGTTTCATGATGCAGAGTCCTGTTGCCAGACATAGTTTTCCAGCGGCCGCCTTATTGACCCAGGGCAGCAGTACCTCCTCAAGGCACTTGATGCAGGCCTCCGTGTTGAATCTGAGGCCCTGTGGGAAGATGAATAGAGGCATAACTTTGCCATCACTAGCGATCTCTCCAAACACCAAGTAGTACAAATTTCTAACGGAGTGAATTGCGTCATGGTGCTCATTTTCGCACAGATGGTGCCCAACTGACTCTACTATACTGTGTAGTCCACAAAATAAAAAAAGCGCATGCCCGAAATTAAAAATATCAAATGGCGACAATTTACCAATCGCACCCTTTATATATTTATATATATATATATATATATATATATATATATATATATATATATATATATATATATATATATATATATATATATATTTATTTATTTATTTCATTTTTTCTCATTCCACCTGGTGAAAAATATGGAGGAAAGTGCAACTGGAGCATTTAAGAATATTTATGTATATTCATTTATACATATATATATTTTTGTCATCCACAGACAGACTGTTTCGCAGCTCATCAGTGTGGCTAGACGTCCGGTTGCCTCTAGCTAGGATCGAAACCCGACTGAATTTGCGTCATTTACTATTATGTTTATACATCTTGGCTAAATTTGTTAATTTTTTTATTTACTTACCAGCGTATGCTCTTGTTAATATCTGGTTATCTCATTTACATATATATATATATATATATATATATATATATATATATATATATATATATATATATATATATATATATATATATATATATATATATATATATATATATATATATATATATATATATATATATATATATATCCAAGTATAGGATTGGTGTATACGGAATAAATTCCAATAACCAACAGATACTATTCTTAAAAGAGTGCTCAATACACAGTAGAGCAAATATAATTATTTATTCGAAAATTATAAAATAAATATGTTATAAAATCACTACGAAAATAGCCATTTTGTTTCAACACTTCTGGTGTCTTATCAAGTGATGATGTTGAATGTAGAATAAAGTGTTTTAAAAGGTTCAAATCAATCAAACACCCCTAGCTAATGGAAAACGCTGTTACATAAGCCGGAATGACCAATCAAAATTCAAGTATGCGAGAATTAAAAAAAATTGACAACGAACTTTGGTTATAACAATTATTTACTGCTTTAATGTTAGGGTTAGACTAAAATAGAATTCATTCTAACTAATAAATATTAAATTATACTATAAAATTAAAAATTAAAAATTACCAATTTTAAATTTTAAATTTAATCTAATTTATATATATATATATATATATATATATATATATATATATATATATATATATATATCCCACCATAGATTTTAAACACCCACACACACATACATATATACGTATATATATTATTTTACAGTAGAAATACTTAAATATAACCATAAGTTTTATGCTAACACTTTCTGGTATCGCATTTCAGGCTTGTGGAACTCTTCCCTGGATCCTTGCTTCCCAGTCAACTTTGATCTTAAAAAATTTAAGTGCAATGTCAATCGTTATCTTCTGTCTTCTTATTCGATGTTCTCCCTCATTAATAATGCTTTTTTTCTTCTGTTCTTTCACTCTCAGTAAACCTTACCGTCTAATGCCTTGATTGGAGTGAAATAATTAAAATAATTAGAAATGATTTTAGTATGAAAATGCATTGCAATTCATTTTACTATGAAAATACATTGGAAATGATTTTCACTATAAAAATTCATTGTAAATGATTTTTACTTTGAAAATGCATTGGCCAATGACTTTTGCTATGAAAATGCATTGGGAATGATTTTTATTATAAAAATGAATTGGGAATGATTTTTATTATAAAAATGCATTGCAAATGATTTTTACTATGAAAATGCATTGGAAATAATTTTTACTTTGAAAATGCATTGGCCAATTATTTATACTATAAAAATGCATTGGAAATATTTTTTACTACGAAAATGCATTGCAATTCATTTTACTATGAAAATACATTGGAAATGATTTTCACTATAAAAATGCATAGCAAATGATTTTTACTTTGAAAATGCATTGGCCAATTATTTATACTATGAAAATGCATTGGCCAATTATTTATACTATGAAAATGCATTGCAATTTATTTTACTATGAAAATGCATTGGGAATGATTTTTATTATAAAAATGCATTGGGAATGATTTTTATTATAAAAATGCATTGGGAATGATTTTTATTATAAAAATACATTGGAAATGATTTTCACTATAAAAATGCACTGCAAATGATTATTACTTTGAAAATGCATTACAATACATTTTACTATGAAAATGCATTGGAAATGATTTTTACTATGAAAATGCATTGCAATTCATTTTACTATGAAAATTCATTGGAAATGATTTTCACTATAAAAATGCATTGCAAATGATTATTACTTTGAAAATGCATTGTCCAATTATTTATATTATGAAAATGCATTATAAATGATGTTTATATGAAAATGCATTGGGTAATGATTTGTACTATGAAAATTCATTGGAAATGATTTTTACTATGAAAATGCATTGGACATGATTTTTACTATGAAAATGCATTGGAAATGATTTTTACGGTGTAAACTGATTGGAAATGATTTTATTATGAAAATCCATTGGAAAGGATTTTACTACTAAAATTCATTGTAATTGCTTTTACCATGAAAATGCATTGGGAAATCTTTTATTATGAAAAGCATTACAAAACCCTTTACCCTGAAAATGCTTTCGAAATCACTTTAGGTTAAGCTGATTGATTTTACGACCTGTCCATCCATGTTGGTTTATTTAAGCTCGAATTTTGTGTGGGCCACTGAATGAGGATTGTTACTTGTAATATTCTAGCTGAAAAATTATTTGTTTATTTTCAATTACTTAATTATAGATTCAACTGATTTAGTTGTTTTATATTACTGACTTTCAACAAATAACATACATATTTTTAGATTAAATTACGACTTTATTTATTTATCACATATTATGATAAAAAGATATCAGCCTACCAAATATATTTATTACATAATTGATATTCAAGAGTATGTAGGAAATAGCAAAATCTTTGATATATTGAAATGACACATTTTTTGGTTGGTTGTTGATCCAGTCGTCCAACAAAATAACCTCCTTAGTATATAAAAAAAGTCTTGACTTATTCTTGACTATTTTTCTTTCCAGATAAGTTTTATTTCAATATATTGTTATTCATAAGCCAAATGAAAACGATTAAAAAGAAACAATGTCGACTAATCTTACTGAATGTGTACTAACTGGGAAAAAGAACTAATTTTGCATCGAATCATTGCATGCGATGAGAAATGGATACTCTTTGATAACAGTAAGTTAGATTGTTAGATGCAAGTGAATCCGTAAAACAATATCGGAAAATTCCACTGCACACTAAAATGTTAATGGTTTCTGTATGGTGGTCTTTCAGAGG
>OZ038509.1:20308916-20441416 GCA_964036315.1 Acanthosepion esculentum | reverse complement strand
GAGATTGAGAGAAATCGAAGGAAAGGAGAGAGAGAGAGAGAGTCAGAAGGAAGACGAAAAGAAGGAAAGAGAAGACGAGATTGAGAGAAAACGAAGAGAAGACGAGAGAGAGAGAGAGAGAGAGAGAGAGAGAGAGAGAGAGAAAAGACACCTTAAAATCATGGCATATTTCAAAGCGTTCGTTTCGTCACGTTGATACGCTAACGATCTTACCCCTCTACGCGCCACACCCTTGATAATCACGATCTCACCACACTCCATAATAATATCCCCCCACGCGCCACCGACAATCATGACACACCTACACACATAATCTAATACATCACCCACGTGCTGCCCACCTTCATATTCTCCACACGCGTGATCGTTATTCCCTTTCTCGTTATCCCTCCCACACACATCTACATTGATTAATCTTACATTGGTCTGGCACAAGGCCACAGAAATAGGAAACCAGGTGATACGGTACTGGGAGGTATTATTCCCCACTCTCTAACCTCCTTTTTCCCAGACGCAATGCCTATTGCTACTCTATTGCTCTTTCCATGGCTAATGTTCAGATGAACTCTACTCCTTAGTTCTGTCTTTACAGCACGAGTGGCGCTCGAGCCTTTTGTTGGCTGAAGTTTCTAAGATCAATGGTTAAAAATAGCTTTGAGCGAGTAAAGCCTTTGGATGTTGATGATGACCAAAATTCTTCGAAACTTGTGAACTGGCGCTACACAATCCCGAACAAAGAACTGTACCAAATAACAGAAACCACATCACTTGAGGACTTCCAACAGCAGCAAAAACTAAAATGGATTGCACATGTAACTCAAAGAGAAAATAATGACTTAAGATGTTAACAGCTTTTTCAGGTTAATGATAAAAATAGCTTCGAGCGAATGAAGCTTGTAGGTTTTAGCGAAGACCATCGCTACAGAATCACAAAGAACTGTACCGAATAAGAGAGACCACATCACTTGAGGACTTCCAACAGCAGCAACAACTAAAATGAATATCACATGTCCGTCGAAAAGAAAATAATTATATAATCAAGGTGTTTATATTCCACACTATTTCAAACAAAAAGTTCGGAAAGAAATCACGTCGATACAGTAAAAAGCGATAACAGCTTTCCATCATACAACCTCTTTTCCAGACACGAAAAATTGCAAGCCTTTCGCTTGTACTCCATAGAAATTGTTCAGACAGACTATATTCTTTAGTTCCATCAGTCTTACAACACCATCACGTTGAAACACCGATTCCCTTACGAAGTTAAGCAACATCGAGCCTGGTTAGTATCTAGATGTATGGCCGTTTGGAAATACCAGTTGCTGTAATCTTGGATGTACGGGTGGTGTAATGGATAATGGCTCTGAATTCTTATTTGGAGAGCCGAGTTCCAATTCCGGTTGGGTTCGTTATCTCCACGCAAAAATACCTTTGGGAAAGGTATGAATCCATCTCTTCAATCTCAGCTATGGGTTACTTAGTAAGAGTTGCGAAATGTGGGACATGGTTAATGTTAAATTGGGAGTCCTGCGCGCACATGGAACTAGGGACAAAATACTGCTCTCAGTAAGCATTTTCAGGTTTGTTGATTAAACTTTTTCCCCCCCGATTAGGATAGACAGGTTTAATTTTGTTAAGGAATTTAATTACATTCGGTGTAATGTTATAATATTTACAAAAAAGATAAACGCTTTCAACGCATCCGTGGATTTTATGTATATATTTTTTTATATGCAGAATAAAATGTCTCCGGAACGAAGAAAATATGCGTTTATGGGATTTGCTCTTGTGCGGAAGGATATGTGTCTAATGCACTGCGTAGTTCGGCTAAGATTAAAAACTCCTACACAGCATTGGGAAATAAAATCATAAATTTGGAGATAAGAAAAAAAAAATCAGTTTTTTTTCTACGTAAAAATTAGATAATTATTAAATTTTACCGAACTTTTCGGAAATTATTGGGCAATAAATCGAATTATATTTTAAAGTTTTTTCTAAATAATTCGTAGAGATATTTTTTAGGTCTTTCACTGAATTAACTTGCACGCAAAAGTATACTAAAGGCCAAAAGTTTGGGACGACCATCTAGATTTAGAGGTGTCGCCTAAAAATTGGAGGTTGTGTATCTGTTTCAAAACTTTTTTTAAAATCAGTATCACCCCATGCAAGGCAGCAAAGCCACTAAGACACAAGGGGTGTGGAAGAATTAGGAACAGAAGCATTAATAATTAGCAGGAAGAGTATAAGAGTAATCATGAAGACATTAGATAGAGATTAACATTGCATTTAAATTTTTACATATTAAGGTTGTCTGGAAAGAATGGAGCCGGAAAAGAGTTCCACAAGCGAGAAACGCGAGAAAAGAAACTGTTAGCATAGAATTTACGGTTACATCTCGCTAGATCAACTGTAAATTGATGAGATCTCGACGCCAGTCTCGTACAGCGCTTAAATCCATAAAGTCTCGGTACCATAGCGAAGAGCGATATTTATTCTGTATATTCTACAGAAATGCGGCACATGGCCAAAGGGGGGATTGGGGAAAATAGGACGGTCTTCATCTGTCTTAACTATAACTTAGCTAGCCGCAAACACTGACCCAATCGTACGAACAATATTCCTTACACCAAAACACCACATTCATCCGTACCGTTCTTACTACAACCACCATAATACCTCACTGTCTCTATGAAAATACTGACTAGTCCCCATATGTACAATTCAATGTCTGTGGGGGGAGGGGGATAAAATAACAAATTTAAAAATTAACCCCAATGAGTATATACAAATGATTACAAAATATTTACAAGAAACTAAAGAAAATGTTATTAGTAAATAAAACCCCCCACAATAACTAAATGTGGCAGAAATACCAGTTCGCTGGCCGAAATCAATGCGGGACTATAATATTATAAAACATTCATCCATCCTAAGCACACACACTGACACGCACTCATTCAGACACAACAACAAATACGAAAACACTCACGCGAAACGAAAGGCGTCCCGCATCCTACCTGCGAACTGACATCACCAACCACCTAACGAGGGAGGGGATGGGGAATTAAACTTAAAGAAAAGGGGGCAGAAATAAAAGGGGCCAAATGAGCATACATACCCTAGCTAAGTTAACTGGAAAAGGGAAACTAAAACATCAAAAACTGAAACCTAAACTAGCCTAATTTTTGGAATGGGTTGCCCTAGTTCAACCCAGGAAGAGCAATATCCTGATGCCTAACCGGCATCAAAGTGCCACTCGAGGTCAGCTCCTTTCACACGACACATGCGCGCAAGATGCACCCACCTTTTGCTGAATTCTGATGAAGTGAGCCGCCACCTTTCCGTCCTAATCTTGACTTTAAGCTGATGCTTAAAGTACAAGATCAGTTGGGAAGAGGTGAACTTCTCGCCTCCATAGAATCCCTTCTGACGCGTCGTCCATATCACGACTCTCAAAACACCTAGCAAGCAGTGGAACACATATAGTTCAGCCTTCGTCAGCGGCGGTGCCACATTGCTACAAACGGAAGAGGCTTCCAGGACAAAGAACTTTCCCCGCAGCATGCGGACCATGAGGCCTTCAACGAACTTGCACAACGGCACTACCAGGCTGCACTGAAAGAAGGCGTGACCCAGGGTCTCGACTTCCCCAGTACAGCGTCGGCAGTTTGGAGATTTCTCCAAGCCAGCTGAACAGAGTCTTTTGGCGACCCAGAGGGCCCCACGAATCACCAGCCAGGTGAGTGATGCCTCATCGTTATTGAGACATTTCAACCCGGGCGCCCAAGGCCATATTGAGCGAGCCTCCTGCTTCGTAAGTCCGAGCTCGCCAATCAGCTCATCATGAACGGACCCCCTGACTAAAACTTGATATAACGCCCTACGAGACAACGCCTGGACGTTGGAGAGGCCATCCGACGCCCATAAGAGGCGCTTCAGAGCAATACGACATTCGCGATAGAAGGAGCACTCGGCTCGGGGTAAACGGTGGGCCTCCTCCTCGCACGAGTGCACACTTCTTAGGGATGGGAAATTCTTACGGACGTCTTCCTTCCAGAAGGCGCCCTCCCCATCCGGGTCGCGACACATTCGATCCAGAAAGCTAATGCGAAGCATATGTTGACGAATCTCAATGCTTGGCATGCCCAGACCGCCCTCAGAAGGATGAAGGCAACAGATCTCCCGAGTGACTCTGGCGGCCTTGCCTCTCCACAAGAAAGAGAACAAGAGCCTCACTAACGCCATCAAAGTGTCATACGGAAGTGGAAGTACAGAGAGTCGGTAAAGGAGAATCGGGTAGATGTGTGAAACACATACTTCCGCCCTCCCCTTTAAGGAAAGATTCCTCCGAGACCACAAATTAATTGCGATCTCGGCCTTCCCTTGCACCTCCGACCAATTCATTTCCAACCGGAGATCAGGACCGAACCAGACGCCGAGAATCTTGACCGGTCCATCCGTCCAGTGGAAAGGTCCGGGAAGAGAAACTCCCTTCCACGCACCCAACCGCAAGCCAACAGACTTATCGCGGTTGATCTTGGCCCCTGTCACCATCTCATAACAACTGATTTCCCTGCTGACTTCGTTAATCTCGGCTCTGCTCGACACAAGAGCCGAAACGTCGTCAGCATAGGCGGAATACCTGGCCGATGTGGTAGCACCGGGCAGGGCAATTCCGCGTAGGACCGGATTCGCCTTTAACTTGCGAAGGAAAGGTTCCAACGCAAGAACGTAAAGCAAGGGCGAAAGCGGACAACCCTGACGAATGGAGCGAGACAATACGAAAGGCTCCGATCGTACTCCATTCACCTCCACCAGCGCACCGGGAGTCGCATACAGAAGTCGGATCCAGGTGCGAAAGTACGGCCCGAAACCGGCCGCCGAAAGAACAGCCTCCAGAAACCGATGGTCAACCCTATCGAAGGCCTTGGACTGATCTAAATTGATCAGCGCGGCTTCACTGTCGACTTGCTCGATGATCAGGCGTACCATATGAAGGTTGTCCTGAATAGTCCTACCCTTCACAGCACAAGTCTGTTCAGGGCCAATCAGACTAGACAGGACAAGCTGCAAACGGTTGGCCAAGATCTTAGCCAAAATCTTTAACTCTGTGTTTAACATAGTTAAAGGGCGAAAGTTACCTAACCCATCCCCTCCGTTTTTATCCTTGCGTAACAACTTGATCACGCCCCTGGTGAAGCGTTGGGGTATAGACCCCTGCTTCATCCAGTTGGCGAAAATCAGTGCCAGCAGCGGAACAAAAACGGGCGACTGCCTCAAGTACACTTCGTACGGAAGACCATCCAGTCCCGGAGACTTGTCCAGGCCAACCTGTTTCATCGCTTCCCAGATTTCCGACTCTGAAATGGGACCCTCGCACCTAGCCGCTTCAGCTGCCTCGAGGCAGGGAAAGTCGGCTAAATAGGCGTCGAACTGAGCAGGGCTCAGACCGGGCTCCCTGGTGAAAAGCTCCTGAAAGTAGTCACGAAAAGCCTCGCATATGCCCTCGTTTGTTGTCACGGTCCGCCTATCCGGCAATGTGACGCATGCGATATGTCGCTGAGATGCATTCCGAGCTTCCTCTGACCGCAATTCCGCGGCCATATTCGTAGCCTCAGAGGACATTCTTTTTAACCTAGCCCTAACTACCAGAGCTTGATCCTTCTTGATAAGCAAGGAGGCCAACTCTGCCTTAGCTAAGGCTATGTCCCCACTATCACGGGATTTCACCGCCCGATCGACCTTTTGCTCTAAAGCCGTTTGCGCCGCTAATCTATCTCGATTGAGCCGACGACTATAATCAGCAGCAAACGTTCGGATTTTAGATTTTAATTTATCCCACCAGGCGTTTCCCACAACCGCACCCGTCAGTTCCCTTTGAATCATTAGTAGTAGCTGGTCCCGGAAATCTTGCTCACCAAATAATGATGAGTTGAATTTCCAGTAGCCAGCCATCCTAACCTTAGGCTTATCTAAGTTTACACGGACCCGGACAAGCCTATGATCCGAATAAACTATCTCATGAAAACTTGGACACCCTAAGAGCCCTACATCGACTCTCCTAACTAAGACTCGGTCTAGATAACTAGCCAAGCCGCCACTATTGGTCCAAGTCCACACTACCCCCCGAGGATGTTCATTTCGGTACTTATCCACAAGATCGAACCCGTCGATAAAGTCCCGAAATGGTTTCACGTCTCGGTTGTTAGTACCCGAATTTGGCCCTATACGATCTATATCGGGATCAAGGACGGCATTCCAATCACCCACTAAAACTACCCGCCGCGATGGCGTCAAAAACGGCTCGATCTGCCGAAACAAAGCAGGCCGCTCAGCATGGGCATTGGGCGCATAAACCCCAATGAGACGAAGAGCCTTATCCTTTATGGTAACATCCAGCACGCAAAGTCTGCCCGCCGGATCCGCGAAGACAAGAACACACGCAGCCTTCAAAGACTTGCTCACCAGCCAAGAGACACCCCTCGAGCGTCCATCAAAACATGCTGAATAGAGGGAAAACCCCCTAGACAGAATGCCTTCATAGTCACGAGAAGAAAAACGGGTTTCTTGGACACAACATATATTCACCCCGAGACGCTGAAGGTCACGAGAGAGCCTCACCCTTCGAGACTCGGACCTCAGGCCTCGGGCATTTATACTTGCTAACCAGAGGGCCATGATGAATACTGATTAGGGTTGCCCTCCTGCATTGAACATGGCCGGGGTCAGGACACCGACGGCCTCTCCCATTGAGCCAGTACCCATCTCACTTTTGATGGTGCCATCAGGAGACAGGCCGCCAATGTCCAGGGGAAATGTTAATTTAAGGGCTCTATATAGGGAGGGGTGAACAAAAATCGGGTACCTCCCTGAACAAAATTGCTGTAATTTTTTCACATTCTCGTCGTCAAAGGAAGCCATCGGAGGGAACATTCCAAACGCTTCATTGGCTTCGGCCATCATAGCCCACACATTCTGTCCGGCAACACCAGATCTCACCACTGTGAGGACTCTTTTTGCTTTGGGGAAGTTGTTCGGGTTTTCCACGTCCACATCACTGATTTTTCTGAAATTGAGAAGTGTTTTTAAATCTTTCATTTTTTTTGCATGAATTAAAGCTTTTTTTTCATGTTCTTTTGTGACTCGGCACACATCTTCCCCTGTATTAAAAATGGGTTTGATTTTTTTTTCCGAAGTGTGCTCAGAACTGTCTGATGATGGGCTTCTTTGCCGTTTTTGATGCTCCTGTTTTTTGGGTGTACTGATGGGTGTATGCATAGGAGAATGAACGGGAGTGGATTTCTTTGGAGATGCTTTGGACTTTTTCAGTGTGGTCATGTTGGAGGGAACCTGACTTAAGGATTTTACTACAGGGGGTGGGACCATAGGGTACTGTTTAGTTACAGGGGAAGATGGTGCCGAGAAAGAGATGGTAGATTTTTTTGCAGACTCTTGACGCTTAGCTTTTAAGGCATCTTTCAGTTTCAGCAACTTTTCCTTCTTTTCAAACGATGGTTCATATTGAATCATTTTTTGGCGTAATTTCTCAGAATAACTGGCCGGAGAGTCGCCCTTGGCACTGGTGGAGGGAGTGGGGCTGTTTGTGCCTTTCGATTGTTTAGTTGTGGGACGAGGTCCCGCTGCCTGACACTTCCCCTTAGCCCTACCAACGACCTGCCATTCCCCCTCCTCCTTCTCCGCGACCGCATTAGCGGCGGGCAAAGGCTTTTCGGGGAATGGGGGCTGCGATTTAGACCCAACCGGGGGATTTTCCCCACCGGTCCTGGTCGCTGGTATGCCCACTACAGGCGGGACGGTTGGATCAGACTCGACCAAAGGGGGATTTGGTTGGGCGGGGGCCAGAACATCAGAGGCCTTCATCTCTGTGCAGGAAAGGGCAAGGTGACCAGTCTTACCACATTTCCAGCATGCCGGTTTACGCCCGATGACAATTATTGGCATCTTCTGGCCCTCGACAGTCAGACAGTTGGGGATGGAGCGGAAGGCTTTTTCGTCAATCATGATCTCGAAACTCCACCCCCCGGTCAGATCATCTGACGAAGCACTATGAATCTGCCCAAACTGGGACAGATACGCGGCTAAATGCTCGCCGACAATCTGAGGAGGGACCTCATATACCGAAACCTTGGTCCTCCGCCTGCCTTCATATTCCGTGCGTAGAATTAGGTCCTTAGTGATAAGGTCCCTCTTGGTCATACTTTCACAATCGGCAGGCGTGGGCAACAGTACGTCCCACATAAAAAATTTCTTTCCTTTGATGACTCTCTGAGCTTTGATGCCCAGAGAAGTCAACGTTTTAATAACGGTGTCTTTTGTGGATCGACAAATTTTGCGCGAGCGCTTATCGACCACAAAGACTGACACAATTCTTTTCTCAACCTTCTGTAGTTCCACGGGATTGGACAAGAGCCCATCTGCTGTCACCAGATGTGCGTAACTCTTGGCCTTCTCGAGGAATTCCGTCATGTTGATTAAACACTTGGGCGGGGACTTCCAGCAGGAGGGCGTCTCTCCGGCCACGTCATTAGATTTGGGGGTCTGGTCATGTTGGATTTGGCCACTTTCGGCCACCATATTCTTTTCTTGTTGGCTGGTTCTCTTATCAGCACTTTGGCCACTTTCGGCCACCATATTCTTGTCTAGATTGCTGGTTTTATTTTCAGCACTTTGGCCACTTTCGGCCACCGTATTATCGTCTGTAACAGTGGAAATAGTACGGGTATTTTGGTCATTTGATGCCACCATACTTTTTCCGGGACTTTTATTTTTTCTTTCTAAATTTTTATCTTTAGAAGACACTGCAGAATCTGCGTCAATTTTTGGGGTCTGATCGGTATCCATTTCTACCCCCTTGTCCGGCGGGTCATTTTTCTTTTTTTTAGGCCCAAACAGGTTTTTCTTAACAGTTTTCTTGGGACCCATTTTTTAAACTTTTTATTTTTTTTTAAACTTTCACAAAAACAAGAAACAACAAATAAAAGTGTAATTTAAAACAAAAGATAAACACGAATAAATCACAAAAAACAAAGAAATTTAACGAGACAGATAAACAGGCAAAGATACTTAAACGTTAAACAGAAACACGTACACAAAGACAAAATACGTTAAAAATAAAACAGTTAACAATTACAAATTACAAAATGTAAATACGCAAAGGAAAAAAGGAATTTAAGACAGAAAATAAACAAAAAGTATCATTTTTTACAATAATACAACAAAAAGTACGAAAACAAAAATGCCAAACGGGTTCACAAAAACAATATGGCCGCTACTAGAAAAATCTAGTCGACCCAAACACGTAAACTAAAATAAACAAAAACTAACGAATAGAAAAATAAATATGCAAAATAAATACGAGAAGTTACAATAAAACACAGAACAGATTCAAATAAAAGAAAACAGAAAATTTAAACACTTATTTACAACAGAAAACGACAAAGAACAATGAAACACGTAGAAATCAAATGTAAACAAAGAAAATAAAGTCTAACGTGGGGCAAAAATAAACAATGAATAAACAATGAAAAATAAAGTTTGGCGTGGGGAATTTACTGAAATTAAAAGGAAATTAAAACGCAAAAAAGAAAAATGAAAATTTAAATTAAGAGAGAACAAGGGGTAAAAAAAAAATAAAAATGAGGGGAGGGACAAGAAAGAAAAAATCAAACTTTTCGCAAAAAAGTCAATAAATCAAACAGAATAAAATTGCAAAAATGTAACTTAACAAAGGTTGAAATCAAAAACAGTTCTTAACAATGACACAAAACGTCTGGCGTCGAGCACCGGTCGTACACGGTCGGAAAAAAAAGAACCCTCCTCACAAAGGTACCATAGCGAAGAGCGATATTTATTCTGTATATTCTACAGAAATGCGGCACATGGCCAAAGGGGGGATTGGGGAAAATAGGACGGTCTTCATCTGTCTTAACTATAACTTAGCTAGCCGCAAACACTGACCCAATCGTACGAACAATATTCCTTACACCAAAACACCACATTCATCCGTACCGTTCTTACTACAACCACCATAATACCTCACTGTCTCTATGAAAATACTGACTAGTCCCCATATGTACAATTCAATGTCTGTGGGGGGAGGGGGATAAAATAACAAATTTAAAAATTAACCCCAATGAGTATATACAAATGATTACAAAATATTTACAAGAAACTAAAGAAAATGTTATTAGTAAATAAAACCCCCCCACAATAACTAAATGTGGCAGAAATACCAGCTCGCTGGCCGAAATCAATGCGGGACTATAATATTATAAAACATTCATCCATCCTAAGCACACACACTGACACGCACTCATTCAGACACAACAACAAATACGAAAACACTCACGCGAAACGAAAGGCGTCCCGCATCCTACCTGCGAACTGACATCACCAACCACCTAACGAGGGAGGGGATGGGGAATTAAACTTAAAGAAAAAGAAAAGGGGGCAGAAATAAAAGGGGCCAAATGAGCATACATACCCTAGCTAAGTTAACTGGAAAAGGGAAACTAAAACATCAAAAACTGAAACCTAAACTAGCCTAATTTTTGGAATGGGTTGCCCTAGTTCAACCCAGGAAGAGCAATATCCTGATGCCTAACCGGCATCAAAGTGCCACTCGAGGTCAGCTCCTTTCACACGACACATGCGCGCAAGATGCACCCACCTTTTGCTGAATTCTGATGAAGTGAGCCGCCACCTTTCCGTCCTAATCTTGACTTTAAGCTGATGCTTAAAGTACAAGATCAGTTGGGAAGAGGTGAACTTCTCGCCTCCATAGAATCCCTTCTGACGCGTCGTCCATATCACGACTCTCAAAACACCTAGCAAGCAGTGGAACACATATAGTTCAGCCTTCGTCAGCGGCGGTGCCACATTGCTACAAACGGAAGAGGCTTCCAGGACAAAGAACTTTCCCCGCAGCATGCGGACCATGAGGCCTTCAACGAACTTGCACAACGGCACTACCAGGCTGCACTGAAAGAAGGCGTGACCCAGGGTCTCGACTTCCCCAGTACAGCGTCGGCAGTTTGGAGATTTCTCCAAGCCAGCTGAACAGAGTCTTTTGGCGACCCAGAGGGCCCCACGAATCACCAGCCAGGTGAGTGATGCCTCATCGTTATTGAGACATTTCAACCCGGGCGCCCAAGGCCATATTGAGCGAGCCTCCTGCTTCGTAAGTCCGAGCTCGCCAATCAGCTCATCATGAACGGACCCCCTGACTAAAACTTGATATAACGCCCTACGAGACAACGCCTGGACGTTGGAGAGGCCATCCGACGCCCATAAGAGGCGCTTCAGAGCAATACGACATTCGCGATAGAAGGAGCACTCGGCTCGGGGTAAACGGTGGGCCTCCTCCTCGCACGAGTGCACACTTCTTAGGGATGGGAAATTCTTACGGACGTCTTCCTTCCAGAAGGCGCCCTCCCCATCCGGGTCGCGACACATTCGATCCAGAAAGCTAATGCGAAGCATATGTTGACGAATCTCAATGCTTGGCATGCCCAGACCGCCCTCAGAAGGATGAAGGCAACAGATCTCCCGAGTGACTCTGGCGGCCTTGCCTCTCCACAAGAAAGAGAACAAGAGCCTCACTAACGCCATCAAAGTGTCATACGGAAGTGGAAGTACAGAGAGTCGGTAAAGGAGAATCGGGTAGATGTGTGAAACACATACTTCCGCCCTCCCCTTTAAGGAAAGATTCCTCCGAGACCACAAATTAATTGCGATCTCGGCCTTCCCTTGCACCTCCGACCAATTCATTTCCAACCGGAGATCAGGACCGAACCAGACGCCGAGAATCTTGACCGGTCCATCCGTCCAGTGGAAAGGTCCGGGAAGAGAAACTCCCTTCCACGCACCCAACCGCAAGCCAACAGACTTATCGCGGTTGATCTTGGCCCCTGTCACCATCTCATAACAACTGATTTCCCTGCTGACTTCGTTAATCTCGGCTCTGCTCGACACAAGAGCCGAAACGTCGTCAGCATAGGCGGAATACCTGGCCGATGTGGTAGCACCGGGCAGGGCAATTCCGCGTAGGACCGGATTCGCCTTTAACTTGCGAAGGAAAGGTTCCAACGCAAGAACGTAAAGCAAGGGCGAAAGCGGACAACCCTGACGAATGGAGCGAGACAATACGAAAGGCTCCGATCGTACTCCATTCACCTCCACCAGCGCACCGGGAGTCGCATACAGAAGTCGGATCCAGGTGCGAAAGTACGGCCCGAAACCGGCCGCCGAAAGAACAGCCTCCAGAAACCGATGGTCAACCCTATCGAAGGCCTTGGACTGATCTAAATTGATCAGCGCGGCTTCACTGTCGACTTGCTCGATGATCAGGCGTACCATATGAAGGTTGTCCTGAATAGTCCTACCCTTCACAGCACAAGTCTGTTCAGGGCCAATCAGACTAGACAGGACAAGCTGCAAACGGTTGGCCAAGATCTTAGCCAAAATCTTTAACTCTGTGTTTAACATAGTTAAAGGGCGAAAGTTACCTAACCCATCCCCTCCGTTTTTATCCTTGCGTAACAACTTGATCACGCCCCTGGTGAAGCGTTGGGGTATAGACCCCTGCTTCATCCAGTTGGCGAAAATCAGTGCCAGCAGCGGAACAAAAACGGGCGACTGCCTCAAGTACACTTCGTACGGAAGACCATCCAGTCCCGGAGACTTGTCCAGGCCAACCTGTTTCATCGCTTCCCAGATTTCCGACTCTGAAATGGGACCCTCGCACCTAGCCGCTTCAGCTGCCTCGAGGCAGGGAAAGTCGGCTAAATAGGCGTCGAACTGAGCAGGGCTCAGACCGGGCTCCCTGGTGAAAAGCTCCTGAAAGTAGTCACGAAAAGCCTCGCATATGCCCTCGTTTGTTGTCACGGTCCGCCTATCCGGCAATGTGACGCATGCGATATGTCGCTGAGATGCATTCCGAGCTTCCTCTGACCGCAATTCCGCGGCCATATTCGTAGCCTCAGAGGACATTCTTTTTAACCTAGCCCTAACTACCAGAGCTTGATCCTTCTTGATAAGCAAGGAGGCCAACTCTGCCTTAGCTAAGGCTATGTCCCCACTATCACGGGATTTCACCGCCCGATCGACCTTTTGCTCTAAAGCCGTTTGCGCCGCTAATCTATCTCGATTGAGCCGACGACTATAATCAGCAGCAAACGTTCGGATTTTAGATTTTAATTTATCCCACCAGGCGTTTCCCACAACCGCACCCGTCAGTTCCCTTTGAATCATTAGTAGTAGCTGGTCCCGGAAATCTTGCTCACCAAATAATGATGAGTTGAATTTCCAGTAGCCAGCCATCCTAACCTTAGGCTTATCTAAGTTTACACGGACCCGGACAAGCCTATGATCCGAATAAACTATCTCATGAAAACTTGGACACCCTAAGAGCCCTACATCGACTCTCCTAACTAAGACTCGGTCTAGATAACTAGCCAAGCCGCCACTATTGGTCCAAGTCCACACTACCCCCCGAGGATGTTCATTTCGGTACTTATCCACAAGATCGAACCCGTCGATAAAGTCCCGAAATGGTTTCACGTCTCGGTTGTTAGTACCCGAATTTGGCCCTATACGATCTATATCGGGATCAAGGACGGCATTCCAATCACCCACTAAAACTACCCGCCGCGATGGCGTCAAAAACGGCTCGATCTGCCGAAACAAAGCAGGCCGCTCAGCATGGGCATTGGGCGCATAAACCCCAATGAGACGAAGAGCCTTATCCTTTATGGTAACATCCAGCACGCAAAGTCTGCCCGCCGGATCCGCGAAGACAAGAACACACGCAGCCTTCAAAGACTTGCTCACCAGCCAAGAGACACCCCTCGAGCGTCCATCAAAACATGCTGAATAGAGGGAAAACCCCCTAGACAGAATGCCTTCATAGTCACGAGAAGAAAAACGGGTTTCTTGGACACAACATATATTCACCCCGAGACGCTGAAGGTCACGAGAGAGCCTCACCCTTCGAGACTCGGACCTCAGGCCTCGGGCATTTATACTTGCTAACCAGAGGGCCATGATGAATACTGATTAGGGTTGCCCTCCTGCATTGAACATGGCCGGGGTCAGGACACCGACGGCCTCTCCCATTGAGCCAGTACCCATCTCACTTTTGATGGTGCCATCAGGAGACAGGCCGCCAATGTCCAGGGGAAATGTTAATTTAAGGGCTCTATATAGGGAGGGGTGAACAAAAATCGGGTACCTCCCTGAACAAAATTGCTGTAATTTTTTCACATTCTCGTCGTCAAAGGAAGCCATCGGAGGGAACATTCCAAACGCTTCATTGGCTTCGGCCATCATAGCCCACACATTCTGTCCGGCAACACCAGATCTCACCACTGTGAGGACTCTTTTTGCTTTGGGGAAGTTGTTCGGGTTTTCCACGTCCACATCACTGATTTTTCTGAAATTGAGAAGTGTTTTTAAATCTTTCATTTTTTTTGCATGAATTAAAGCTTTTTTTTCATGTTCTTTTGTGACTCGGCACACATCTTCCCCTGTATTAAAAATGGGTTTGATTTTTTTTTCCGAAGTGTGCTCAGAACTGTCTGATGATGGGCTTCTTTGCCGTTTTTGATGCTCCTGTTTTTTGGGTGTACTGATGGGTGTATGCATAGGAGAATGAACGGGAGTGGATTTCTTTGGAGATGCTTTGGACTTTTTCAGTGTGGTCATGTTGGAGGGAACCTGACTTAAGGATTTTACTACAGGGGGTGGGACCATAGGGTACTGTTTAGTTACAGGGGAAGATGGTGCCGAGAAAGAGATGGTAGATTTTTTTGCAGACTCTTGACGCTTAGCTTTTAAGGCATCTTTCAGTTTCAGCAACTTTTCCTTCTTTTCAAACGATGGTTCATATTGAATCATTTTTTGGCGTAATTTCTCAGAATAACTGGCCGGAGAGTCGCCCTTGGCACTGGTGGAGGGAGTGGGGCTGTTTGTGCCTTTCGATTGTTTAGTTGTGGGACGAGGTCCCGCTGCCTGACACTTCCCCTTAGCCCTACCAACGACCTGCCATTCCCCCTCCTCCTTCTCCGCGACCGCATTAGCGGCGGGCAAAGGCTTTTCGGGGAATGGGGGCTGCGATTTAGACCCAACCGGGGGATTTTCCCCACCGGTCCTGGTCGCTGGTATGCCCACTACAGGCGGGACGGTTGGATCAGACTCGACCAAAGGGGGATTTGGTTGGGCGGGGGCCAGAACATCAGAGGCCTTCATCTCTGTGCAGGAAAGGGCAAGGTGACCAGTCTTACCACATTTCCAGCATGCCGGTTTACGCCCGATGACAATTATTGGCATCTTCTGGCCCTCGACAGTCAGACAGTTGGGGATGGAGCGGAAGGCTTTTTCGTCAATCATGATCTCGAAACTCCACCCCCCGGTCAGATCATCTGACGAAGCACTATGAATCTGCCCAAACTGGGACAGATACGCGGCTAAATGCTCGCCGACAATCTGAGGAGGGACCTCATATACCGAAACCTTGGTCCTCCGCCTGCCTTCATATTCCGTGCGTAGAATTAGGTCCTTAGTGATAAGGTCCCTCTTGGTCATACTTTCACAATCGGCAGGCGTGGGCAACAGTACGTCCCACATAAAAAATTTCTTTCCTTTGATGACTCTCTGAGCTTTGATGCCCAGAGAAGTCAACGTTTTAATAACGGTGTCTTTTGTGGATCGACAAATTTTGCGCGAGCGCTTATCGACCACAAAGACTGACACAATTCTTTTCTCAACCTTCTGTAGTTCCACGGGATTGGACAAGAGCCCATCTGCTGTCACCAGATGTGCGTAACTCTTGGCCTTCTCGAGGAATTCCGTCATGTTGATTAAACACTTGGGCGGGGACTTCCAGCAGGAGGGCGTCTCTCCGGCCACGTCATTAGATTTGGGGGTCTGGTCATGTTGGATTTGGCCACTTTCGGCCACCATATTCTTTTCTTGTTGGCTGGTTCTCTTATCAGCACTTTGGCCACTTTCGGCCACCATATTCTTGTCTAGATTGCTGGTTTTATTTTCAGCACTTTGGCCACTTTCGGCCACCGTATTATCGTCTGTAACAGTGGAAATAGTACGGGTATTTTGGTCATTTGATGCCACCATACTTTTTCCGGGACTTTTATTTTTTCTTTCTAAATTTTTATCTTTAGAAGACACTGCAGAATCTGCGTCAATTTTTGGGGTCTGATCGGTATCCATTTCTACCCCCTTGTCCGGCGGGTCATTTTTCTTTTTTTTAGGCCCAAACAGGTTTTTCTTAACAGTTTTCTTGGGACCCATTTTTTAAACTTTTTATTTTTTTTTAAACTTTCACAAAAACAAGAAACAACAAATAAAAGTGTAATTTAAAACAAAAGATAAACACGAATAAATCACAAAAAACAAAGAAATTTAACGAGACAGATAAACAGGCAAAGATACTTAAACGTTAAACAGAAACACGTACACAAAGACAAAATACGTTAAAAATAAAACAGTTAACAATTACAAATTACAAAATGTAAATACGCAAAGGAAAAAAGGAATTTAAGACAGAAAATAAACAAAAAGTATCATTTTTTACAATAATACAACAAAAAGTACGAAAACAAAAATGCCAAACGGGTTCACAAAAACAATATGGCCGCTACTAGAAAAATCTAGTCGACCCAAACACGTAAACTAAAATAAACAAAAACTAACGAATAGAAAAATAAATATGCAAAATAAATACGAGAAGTTACAATAAAACACAGAACAGATTCAAATAAAAGAAAACAGAAAATTTAAACACTTATTTACAACAGAAAACGACAAAGAACAATGAAACACGTAGAAATCAAATGTAAACAAAGAAAATAAAGTCTAACGTGGGGCAAAAATAAACAATGAATAAACAATGAAAAATAAAGTTTGGCGTGGGGAATTTACTGAAATTAAAAGGAAATTAAAACGCAAAAAAGAAAAATGAAAATTTAAATTAAGAGAGAACAAGGGGTAAAAAAAAAATAAAAATGAGGGGAGGGACAAGAAAGAAAAAATCAAACTTTTCGCAAAAAAGTCAATAAATCAAACAGAATAAAATTGCAAAAATGTAACTTAACAAAGGTTGAAATCAAAAACAGTTCTTAACAATGACACAAAACGTCTGGCGTCGAGCACCGGTCGTACACGGTCGGAAAAAAAAGAACCCTCCTCACAAAGGTACCATAGCGAAGAGCGATATTTATTCTGTATATTCTACAGAAATGCGGCACATGGCCAAAGGGGGGATTGGGGAAAATAGGACGGTCTTCATCTGTCTTAACTATAACTTAGCTAGCCGCAAACACTGACCCAATCGTACGAACAATATTCCTTACACCAAAACACCACATTCATCCGTACCGTTCTTACTACAACCACCATAATACCTCACTGTCTCTATGAAAATACTGACTAGTCCCCATATGTACAATTCAATGTCTGTGGGGGGAGGGGGATAAAATAACAAATTTAAAAATTAACCCCAATGAGTATATACAAATGATTACAAAATATTTACAAGAAACTAAAGAAAATGTTATTAGTAAATAAAACCCCCCACAATAACTAAATGTGGCAGAAATACCAGTTCGCTGGCCGAAATCAATGCGGGACTATAATATTATAAAACATTCATCCATCCCAAGCACACACACTGACACGCACTCATTCAGACACAACAACAAATACGAAAACACTCACGCGAAACGAAAGGCGTCCCGCATCCTACCTGCGAACTGACATCACCAACCACCTAACGAGGGAGGGGATGGGGAATTAAACTTAAAGAAAAAGAAAAGGGGGCAGAAATAAAAGGGGCCAAATGAGCATACATACCCTAGCTAAGTTAACTGGAAAAGGGAAACTAAAACATCAAAAACTGAAACCTAAACTAGCCTAATTTTTGGAATGGGTTGCCCTAGTTCAACCCAGGAAGAGCAATATCCTGATGCCTAACCGGCATCAAAGTGCCACTCGAGGTCAGCTCCTTTCACACGACACATGCGCGCAAGATGCACCCACCTTTTGCTGAATTCTGATGAAGTGAGCCGCCACCTTTCCGTCCTAATCTTGACTTTAAGCTGATGCTTAAAGTACAAGATCAGTTGGGAAGAGGTGAACTTCTCGCCTCCATAGAATCCCTTCTGACGCGTCGTCCATATCACGACTCTCAAAACACCTAGCAAGCAGTGGAACACATATAGTTCAGCCTTCGTCAGCGGCGGTGCCACATTGCTACAAACGGAAGAGGCTTCCAGGACAAAGAACTTTCCCCGCAGCATGCGGACCATGAGGCCTTCAACGAACTTGCACAACGGCACTACCAGGCTGCACTGAAAGAAGGCGTGACCCAGGGTCTCGACTTCCCCAGTACAGCGTCGGCAGTTTGGAGATTTCTCCAAGCCAGCTGAACAGAGTCTTTTGGCGACCCAGAGGGCCCCACGAATCACCAGCCAGGTGAGTGATGCCTCATCGTTATTGAGACATTTCAACCCGGGCGCCCAAGGCCATATTGAGCGAGCCTCCTGCTTCGTAAGTCCGAGCTCGCCAATCAGCTCATCATGAACGGACCCCCTGACTAAAACTTGATATAACGCCCTACGAGACAACGCCTGGACGTTGGAGAGGCCATCCGACGCCCATAAGAGGCGCTTCAGAGCAATACGACATTCGCGATAGAAGGAGCACTCGGCTCGGGGTAAACGGTGGGCCTCCTCCTCGCACGAGTGCACACTTCTTAGGGATGGGAAATTCTTACGGACGTCTTCCTTCCAGAAGGCGCCCTCCCCATCCGGGTCGCGACACATTCGATCCAGAAAGCTAATGCGAAGCATATGTTGACGAATCTCAATGCTTGGCATGCCCAGACCGCCCTCAGAAGGATGAAGGCAACAGATCTCCCGAGTGACTCTGGCGGCCTTGCCTCTCCACAAGAAAGAGAACAAGAGCCTCACTAACGCCATCAAAGTGTCATACGGAAGTGGAAGTACAGAGAGTCGGTAAAGGAGAATCGGGTAGATGTGTGAAACACATACTTCCGCCCTCCCCTTTAAGGAAAGATTCCTCCGAGACCACAAATTAATTGCGATCTCGGCCTTCCCTTGCACCTCCGACCAATTCATTTCCAACCGGAGATCAGGACCGAACCAGACGCCGAGAATCTTGACCGGTCCATCCGTCCAGTGGAAAGGTCCGGGAAGAGAAACTCCCTTCCACGCACCCAACCGCAAGCCAACAGACTTATCGCGGTTGATCTTGGCCCCTGTCACCATCTCATAACAACTGATTTCCCTGCTGACTTCGTTAATCTCGGCTCTGCTCGACACAAGAGCCGAAACGTCGTCAGCATAGGCGGAATACCTGGCCGATGTGGTAGCACCGGGCAGGGCAATTCCGCGTAGGACCGGATTCGCCTTTAACTTGCGAAGGAAAGGTTCCAACGCAAGAACGTAAAGCAAGGGCGAAAGCGGACAACCCTGACGAATGGAGCGAGACAATACGAAAGGCTCCGATCGTACTCCATTCACCTCCACCAGCGCACCGGGAGTCGCATACAGAAGTCGGATCCAGGTGCGAAAGTACGGCCCGAAACCGGCCGCCGAAAGAACAGCCTCCAGAAACCGATGGTCAACCCTATCGAAGGCCTTGGACTGATCTAAATTGATCAGCGCGGCTTCACTGTCGACTTGCTCGATGATCAGGCGTACCATATGAAGGTTGTCCTGAATAGTCCTACCCTTCACAGCACAAGTCTGTTCAGGGCCAATCAGACTAGACAGGACAAGCTGCAAACGGTTGGCCAAGATCTTAGCCAAAATCTTTAACTCTGTGTTTAACATAGTTAAAGGGCGAAAGTTACCTAACCCATCCCCTCCGTTTTTATCCTTGCGTAACAACTTGATCACGCCCCTGGTGAAGCGTTGGGGTATAGACCCCTGCTTCATCCAGTTGGCGAAAATCAGTGCCAGCAGCGGAACAAAAACGGGCGACTGCCTCAAGTACACTTCGTACGGAAGACCATCCAGTCCCGGAGACTTGTCCAGGCAAACCTGTTTCATCGCTTCCCAGATTTCCGACTCTGAAATGGGACCCTCGCACCTAGCCGCTTCAGCTGCCTCGAGGCAGGGAAAGTCGGCTAAATAGGCGTCGAACTGAGCAGGGCTCAGACCGGGCTCCCTGGTGAAAAGCTCCTGAAAGTAGTCACGAAAAGCCTCGCATATGCCCTCGTTTGTTGTCACGGTCCGCCTATCCGGCAATGTGACGCATGCGATATGTCGATGAGATGCATTCCGAGCTTCCTCTGACCGCAATTCCGCGGCCATATTCGTAGCCTCAGAGGACATTCTTTTTAACCTAGCCCTAACTACCAGAGCTTGATCCTTCTTGATAAGCAAGGAGGCCAACTCTGCCTTAGCTAAGGCTATGTCCCCACTATCACGGGATTTCACCGCCCGATCGACCTTTTGCTCTAAAGCCGTTTGCGCCGCTAATCTATCTCGATTGAGCCGACGACTATAATCAGCAGCAAACGTTCGGATTTTAGATTTTAATTTATCCCACCAGGCGTTTCCCACAACCGCACCCGTCAGTTCCCTTTGAATCATTAGTAGTAGCTGGTCCCGGAAATCTTGCTCACCAAATAATGATGAGTTGAATTTCCAGTAGCCAGCCATCCTAACCTTAGGCTTATCTAAGTTTACACGGACCCGGACAAGCCTATGATCCGAATAAACTATCTCATGAAAACTTGGACACCCTAAGAGCCCTACATCGACTCTCCTAACTAAGACTCGGTCTAGATAACTAGCCAAGCCGCCACTATTGGTCCAAGTCCACACTACCCCCCGAGGATGTTCATTTCGGTACTTATCCACAAGATCGAACCCGTCGATAAAGTCCCGAAATGGTTTCACGTCTCGGTTGTTAGTACCCGAATTTGGCCCTATACGATCTATATCGGGATCAAGGACGGCATTCCAATCACCCACTAAAACTACCCGCCGCGATGGCGTCAAAAACGGCTCGATCTGCCGAAACAAAGCAGGCCGCTCAGCATGGGCATTGGGCGCATAAACCCCAATGAGACGAAGAGCCTTATCCTTTATGGTAACATCCAGCACGCAAAGTCTGCCCGCCGGATCCGCGAAGACAAGAACACACGCAGCCTTCAAAGACTTGCTCACCAGCCAAGAGACACCCCTCGAGCGTCCATCAAAACATGCTGAATAGAGGGAAAACCCCCTAGACAGAATGCCTTCATAGTCACGAGAAGAAAAACGGGTTTCTTGGACACAACATATATTCACCCCGAGACGCTGAAGGTCACGAGAGAGCCTCACCCTTCGAGACTCGGACCTCAGGCCTCGGGCATTTATACTTGCTAACCAGAGGGCCATGATGAATACCGATTAGGGTTGCCCTCCTGCATTGAACATGGCCGGGGTCAGGACACCGACGGCCTCTCCCATTGAGCCAGTACCCATCTCACTTTTGATGGTGCCATCAGGAGACAGGCCGCCAATGTCCAGGGGAAATGTTAATTTAAGGGCTCTATATAGGGAGGGGTGAACAAAAATCGGGTACCTCCCTGAACAAAATTGCTGTAATTTTTTCACATTCTCGTCGTCAAAGGAAGCCATCGGAGGGAACATTCCAAACGCTTCATTGGCTTCGGCCATCATAGCCCACACATTCTGTCCGGCAACACCAGATCTCACCACTGTGAGGACTCTTTTTGCTTTGGGGAAGTTGTTCGGGTTTTCCACGTCCACATCACTGATTTTTCTGAAATTGAGAAGTGTTTTTAAATCTTTCATTTTTTTTGCATGAATTAAAGCTTTTTTTTCATGTTCTTTTGTGACTCGGCACACATCTTCCCCTGTATTAAAAATGGGTTTGATTTTTTTTTCCGAAGTGTGCTCAGAACTGTCTGATGATGGGCTTCTTTGCCGTTTTTGATGCTCCTGTTTTTTGGGTGTACTGATGGGTGTATGCATAGGAGAATGAACGGGAGTGGATTTCTTTGGAGATGCTTTGGACTTTTTCAGTGTGGTCATGTTGGAGGGAACCTGACTTAAGGATTTTACTACAGGGGGTGGGACCATAGGGTACTGTTTAGTTACAGGGGAAGATGGTGCCGAGAAAGAGATGGTAGATTTTTTTGCAGACTCTTGACGCTTAGCTTTTAAGGCATCTTTCAGTTTCAGCAACTTTTCCTTCTTTTCAAACGATGGTTCATATTGAATCATTTTTTGGCGTAATTTCTCAGAATAACTGGCCGGAGAGTCGCCCTTGGCACTGGTGGAGGGAGTGGGGCTGTTTGTGCCTTTCGATTGTTTAGTTGTGGGACGAGGTCCCGCTGCCTGACTCTTCCCCTTAGCCCTACCAACGACCTGCCATTCCCCCTCCTCCTTCTCCGCGACCGCATTAGCGGCGGGCAAAGGCTTTTCGGGGAATGGGGGCTGCGATTTAGACCCAACCGGGGGATTTTCCCCACCGGTCCTGGTCGCTGGTATGCCCACTACAGGCGGGACGGTTGGATCAGACTCGACCAAAGGGGGATTTGGTTGGGCGGGGGCCAGAACATCAGAGGCCTTCATCTCTGTGCAGGAAAGGGCAAGGTGACCAGTCTTACCACATTTCCAGCATGCCGGTTTACGCCCGATGACAATTATTGGCATCTTCTGGCCCTCGACAGTCAGACAGTTGGGGATGGAGCGGAAGGCTTTTTCGTCAATCATGATCTCGAAACTCCACCCCCCGGTCAGATCATCTGACGAAGCACTATGAATCTGCCCAAACTGGGACAGATACGCGGCTAAATGCTCGCCGACAATCTGAGGAGGGACCTCATATACCGAAACCTTGGTCCTCCGCCTGCCTTCATATTCCGTGCGTAGAATTAGGTCCTTAGTGATAAGGTCCCTCTTGGTCATACTTTCACAATCGGCAGGCGTGGGCAACAGTACGTCCCACATAAAAAATTTCTTTCCTTTGATGACTCTCTGAGCTTTGATGCCCAGAGAAGTCAACGTTTTAATAACGGTGTCTTTTGTGGATCGACAAATTTTGCGCGAGCGCTTATCGACCACAAAGACTGACACAATTCTTTTCTCAACCTTCTGTAGTTCCACGGGATTGGACAAGAGCCCATCTGCTGTCACCAGATGTGCGTAACTCTTGGCCTTCTCGAGGAATTCCGTCATGTTGATTAAACACTTGGGCGGGGACTTCCAGCAGGAGGGCGTCTCTCCGGCCACGTCATTAGATTTGGGGGTCTGGTCATGTTGGATTTGGCCACTTTCGGCCACCATATTCTTTTCTTGTTGGCTGGTTCTCTTATCAGCACTTTGGCCACTTTCGGCCACCATATTCTTGTCTAGATTGCTGGTTTTATTTTCAGCACTTTGGCCACTTTCGGCCACCGTATTATCGTCTGTAACAGTGGAAATAGTACGGGTATTTTGGTCATTTGATGCCACCATACTTTTTCCGGGACTTTTATTTTTTCTTTCTAAATTTTTATCTTTAGAAGACACTGCAGAATCTGCGTCAATTTTTGGGGTCTGATCGGTATCCATTTCTACCCCCTTGTCCGGCGGGTCATTTTTCTTTTTTTTAGGCCCAAACAGGTTTTTCTTAACAGTTTTCTTGGGACCCATTTTTTAAACTTTTTATTTTTTTTTAAACTTTCACAAAAACAAGAAACAACAAATAAAAGTGTAATTTAAAACAAAAGATAAACACGAATAAATCACAAAAAACAAAGAAATTTAACGAGACAGATAAACAGGCAAAGATACTTAAACGTTAAACAGAAACACGTACACAAAGACAAAATACGTTAAAAATAAAACAGTTAACAATTACAAATTACAAAATGTAAATACGCAAAGGAAAAAAGGAATTTAAGACAGAAAATAAACAAAAAGTATCATTTTTTACAATAATACAACAAAAAGTACGAAAACAAAAATGCCAAACGGGTTCACAAAAACAATATGGCCGCTACTAGAAAAATCTAGTCGACCCAAACACGTAAACTAAAATAAACAAAAACTAACGAATAGAAAAATAAATATGCAAAATAAATACGAGAAGTTACAATAAAACACAGAACAGATTCAAATAAAAGAAAACAGAAAATTTAAACACTTATTTACAACAGAAAACGACAAAGAACAATGAAACACGTAGAAATCAAATGTAAACAAAGAAAATAAAGTCTAACGTGGGGCAAAAATAAACAATGAATAAACAATGAAAAATAAAGTTTGGCGTGGGGAATTTACTGAAATTAAAAGGAAATTAAAACGCAAAAAAGAAAAATGAAAATTTAAATTAAGAGAGAACAAGGGGTAAAAAAAAAATAAAAATGAGGGGAGGGACAAGAAAGAAAAAATCAAACTTTTCGCAAAAAAGTCAATAAATCAAACAGAATAAAATTGCAAAAATGTAACTTAACAAAGGTTGAAATCAAAAACAGTTCTTAACAATGACACAAAACGTCTGGCGTCGAGCACCGGTCGTACACGGTCGGAAAAAAAAGAACCCTCCTCACAAAGGTACCATAGCGAAGAGCGATATTTATTCTGTATATTCTACAGAAATGCGGCACATGGCCAAAGGGGGGATTGGGGAAAATAGGACGGTCTTCATCTGTCTTAACTATAACTTAGCTAGCCGCAAACACTGACCCAATCGTACGAACAATATTCCTTACACCAAAACACCACATTCATCCGTACCGTTCTTACTACAACCACCATAATACCTCACTGTCTCTATGAAAATACTGACTAGTCCCCATATGTACAATTCAATGTCTGTGGGGGGAGGGGGATAAAATAACAAATTTAAAAATTAACCCCAATGAGTATATACAAATGATTACAAAATATTTACAAGAAACTAAAGAAAATGTTATTAGTAAATAAAACCCCCCACAATAACTAAATGTGGCAGAAATACCAGTTCGCTGGCCGAAATCAATGCGGGACTATAATATTATAAAACATTCATCCATCCCAAGCACACACACTGACACGCACTCATTCAGACACAACAACAAATACGAAAACACTCACGCGAAACGAAAGGCGTCCCGCATCCTACCTGCGAACTGACATCACCAACCACCTAACGAGGGAGGGGATGGGGAATTAAACTTAAAGAAAAAGAAAAGGGGGCAGAAATAAAAGGGGCCAAATGAGCATACATACCCTAGCTAAGTTAACTGGAAAAGGGAAACTAAAACATCAAAAACTGAAACCTAAACTAGCCTAATTTTTGGAATGGGTTGCCCTAGTTCAACCCAGGAAGAGCAATATCCTGATGCCTAACCGGCATCAAAGTGCCACTCGAGGTCAGCTCCTTTCACACGACACATGCGCGCAAGATGCACCCACCTTTTGCTGAATTCTGATGAAGTGAGCCGCCACCTTTCCGTCCTAATCTTGACTTTAAGCTGATGCTTAAAGTACAAGATCAGTTGGGAAGAGGTGAACTTCTCGCCTCCATAGAATCCCTTCTGACGCGTCGTCCATATCACGACTCTCAAAACACCTAGCAAGCAGTGGAACACATATAGTTCAGCCTTCGTCAGCGGCGGTGCCACATTGCTACAAACGGAAGAGGCTTCCAGGACAAAGAACTTTCCCCGCAGCATGCGGACCATGAGGCCTTCAACGAACTTGCACAACGGCACTACCAGGCTGCACTGAAAGAAGGCGTGACCCAGGGTCTCGACTTCCCCAGTACAGCGTCGGCAGTTTGGAGATTTCTCCAAGCCAGCTGAACAGAGTCTTTTGGCGACCCAGAGGGCCCCACGAATCACCAGCCAGGTGAGTGATGCCTCATCGTTATTGAGACATTTCAACCCGGGCGCCCAAGGCCATATTGAGCGAGCCTCCTGCTTCGTAAGTCCGAGCTCGCCAATCAGCTCATCATGAACGGACCCCCTGACTAAAACTTGATATAACGCCCTACGAGACAACGCCTGGACGTTGGAGAGGCCATCCGACGCCCATAAGAGGCGCTTCAGAGCAATACGACATTCGCGATAGAAGGAGCACTCGGCTCGGGGTAAACGGTGGGCCTCCTCCTCGCACGAGTGCACACTTCTTAGGGATGGGAAATTCTTACGGACGTCTTCCTTCCAGAAGGCGCCCTCCCCATCCGGGTCGCGACACATTCGATCCAGAAAGCTAATGCGAAGCATATGTTGACGAATCTCAATGCTTGGCATGCCCAGACCGCCCTCAGAA
Source organism: Acanthosepion esculentum (assembly GCA_964036315.1). NCBI lineage: Eukaryota > Metazoa > Mollusca > Cephalopoda > Sepiida > Sepiidae > Acanthosepion > Acanthosepion esculentum. Next base: position 20,415,098 of record OZ038509.1, on the reverse strand, counting down.
GGATGAAGGCAACAGATCTCCCGAGTGACTCTGGCGGCCTTGCCTCTCCACAAGAAAGAGAACAAGAGCCTCACTAACGCCATCAAAGTGTCATACGGAAGTGGAAGTACAGAGAGTCGGTAAAGGAGAATCGGGTAGATGTGTGAAACACATACTTCCGCCCTCCCCTTTAAGGAAAGATTCCTCCGAGACCACAAATTAATTGCGATCTCGGCCTTCCCTTGCACCTCCGACCAATTCATTTCCAACCGGAGATCAGGACCGAACCAGACGCCGAGAATCTTGACCGGTCCATCCGTCCAGTGGAAAGGTCCGGGAAGAGAAACTCCCTTCCACGCACCCAACCGCAAGCCAACAGACTTATCGCGGTTGATCTTGGCCCCTGTCACCATCTCATAACAACTGATTTCCCTGCTGACTTCGTTAATCTCGGCTCTGCTCGACACAAGAGCCGAAACGTCGTCAGCATAGGCGGAATACCTGGCCGATGTGGTAGCACCGGGCAGGGCAATTCCGCGTAGGACCGGATTCGCCTTTAACTTGCGAAGGAAAGGTTCCAACGCAAGAACGTAAAGCAAGGGCGAAAGCGGACAACCCTGACGAATGGAGCGAGACAATACGAAAGGCTCCGATCGTACTCCATTCACCTCCACCAGCGCACCGGGAGTCGCATACAGAAGTCGGATCCAGGTGCGAAAGTACGGCCCGAAACCGGCCGCCGAAAGAACAGCCTCCAGAAACCGATGGTCAACCCTATCGAAGGCCTTGGACTGATCTAAATTGATCAGCGCGGCTTCACTGTCGACTTGCTCGATGATCAGGCGTACCATATGAAGGTTGTCCTGAATAGTCCTACCCTTCACAGCACAAGTCTGTTCAGGGCCAATCAGACTAGACAGGACAAGCTGCAAACGGTTGGCCAAGATCTTAGCCAAAATCTTTAACTCTGTGTTTAACATAGTTAAAGGGCGAAAGTTACCTAACCCATCCCCTCCGTTTTTATCCTTGCGTAACAACTTGATCACGCCCCTGGTGAAGCGTTGGGGTATAGACCCCTGCTTCATCCAGTTGGCGAAAATCAGTGCCAGCAGCGGAACAAAAACGGGCGACTGCCTCAAGTACACTTCGTACGGAAGACCATCCAGTCCCGGAGACTTGTCCAGGCAAACCTGTTTCATCGCTTCCCAGATTTCCGACTCTGAAATGGGACCCTCGCACCTAGCCGCTTCAGCTGCCTCGAGGCAGGGAAAGTCGGCTAAATAGGCGTCGAACTGAGCAGGGCTCAGACCGGGCTCCCTGGTGAAAAGCTCCTGAAAGTAGTCACGAAAAGCCTCGCATATGCCCTCGTTTGTTGTCACGGTCCGCCTATCCGGCAATGTGACGCATGCGATATGTCGATGAGATGCATTCCGAGCTTCCTCTGACCGCAATTCCGCGGCCATATTCGTAGCCTCAGAGGACATTCTTTTTAACCTAGCCCTAACTACCAGAGCTTGATCCTTCTTGATAAGCAAGGAGGCCAACTCTGCCTTAGCTAAGGCTATGTCCCCACTATCACGGGATTTCACCGCCCGATCGACCTTTTGCTCTAAAGCCGTTTGCGCCGCTAATCTATCTCGATTGAGCCGACGACTATAATCAGCAGCAAACGTTCGGATTTTAGATTTTAATTTATCCCACCAGGCGTTTCCCACAACCGCACCCGTCAGTTCCCTTTGAATCATTAGTAGTAGCTGGTCCCGGAAATCTTGCTCACCAAATAATGATGAGTTGAATTTCCAGTAGCCAGCCATCCTAACCTTAGGCTTATCTAAGTTTACACGGACCCGGACAAGCCTATGATCCGAATAAACTATCTCATGAAAACTTGGACACCCTAAGAGCCCTACATCGACTCTCCTAACTAAGACTCGGTCTAGATAACTAGCCAAGCCGCCACTATTGGTCCAAGTCCACACTACCCCCCGAGGATGTTCATTTCGGTACTTATCCACAAGATCGAACCCGTCGATAAAGTCCCGAAATGGTTTCACGTCTCGGTTGTTAGTACCCGAATTTGGCCCTATACGATCTATATCGGGATCAAGGACGGCATTCCAATCACCCACTAAAACTACCCGCCGCGATGGCGTCAAAAACGGCTCGATCTGCCGAAACAAAGCAGGCCGCTCAGCATGGGCATTGGGCGCATAAACCCCAATGAGACGAAGAGCCTTATCCTTTATGGTAACATCCAGCACGCAAAGTCTGCCCGCCGGATCCGCGAAGACAAGAACACACGCAGCCTTCAAAGACTTGCTCACCAGCCAAGAGACACCCCTCGAGCGTCCATCAAAACATGCTGAATAGAGGGAAAACCCCCTAGACAGAATGCCTTCATAGTCACGAGAAGAAAAACGGGTTTCTTGGACACAACATATATTCACCCCGAGACGCTGAAGGTCACGAGAGAGCCTCACCCTTCGAGACTCGGACCTCAGGCCTCGGGCATTTATACTTGCTAACCAGAGGGCCATGATGAATACTGATTAGGGTTGCCCTCCTGCATTGAACATGGCCGGGGTCAGGACACCGACGGCCTCTCCCATTGAGCCAGTACCCATCTCACTTTTGATGGTGCCATCAGGAGACAGGCCGCCAATGTCCAGGGGAAATGTTAATTTAAGGGCTCTATATAGGGAGGGGTGAACAAAAATCGGGTACCTCCCTGAACAAAATTGCTGTAATTTTTTCACATTCTCGTCGTCAAAGGAAGCCATCGGAGGGAACATTCCAAACGCTTCATTGGCTTCGGCCATCATAGCCCACACATTCTGTCCGGCAACACCAGATCTCACCACTGTGAGGACTCTTTTTGCTTTGGGGAAGTTGTTCGGGTTTTCCACGTCCACATCACTGATTTTTCTGAAATTGAGAAGTGTTTTTAAATCTTTCATTTTTTTTGCATGAATTAAAGCTTTTTTTTCATGTTCTTTTGTGACTCGGCACACATCTTCCCCTGTATTAAAAATGGGTTTGATTTTTTTTTCCGAAGTGTGCTCAGAACTGTCTGATGATGGGCTTCTTTGCCGTTTTTGATGCTCCTGTTTTTTGGGTGTACTGATGGGTGTATGCATAGGAGAATGAACGGGAGTGGATTTCTTTGGAGATGCTTTGGACTTTTTCAGTGTGGTCATGTTGGAGGGAACCTGACTTAAGGATTTTACTACAGGGGGTGGGACCATAGGGTACTGTTTAGTTACAGGGGAAGATGGTGCCGAGAAAGAGATGGTAGATTTTTTTGCAGACTCTTGACGCTTAGCTTTTAAGGCATCTTTCAGTTTCAGCAACTTTTCCTTCTTTTCAAACGATGGTTCATATTGAATCATTTTTTGGCGTAATTTCTCAGAATAACTGGCCGGAGAGTCGCCCTTGGCACTGGTGGAGGGAGTGGGGCTGTTTGTGCCTTTCGATTGTTTAGTTGTGGGACGAGGTCCCGCTGCCTGACACTTCCCCTTAGCCCTACCAACGACCTGCCATTCCCCCTCCTCCTTCTCAGCGACCGCATTAGCGGCGGGCAAAGGCTTTTCGGGGAATGGGGGCTGCGATTTAGACCCAACCGGGGGATTTTCCCCACCGGTCCTGGTCGCTGGTATGCCCACTACAGGCGGGACGGTTGGATCAGACTCGACCAAAGGGGGATTTGGTTGGGCGGGGGCCAGAACATCAGAGGCCTTCATCTCTGTGCAGGAAAGGGCAAGGTGACCAGTCTTACCACATTTCCAGCATGCCGGTTTACGCCCGATGACAATTATTGGCATCTTCTGGCCCTCGACAGTCAGACAGTTGGGGATGGAGCGGAAGGCTTTTTCGTCAATCATGATCTCGAAACTCCACCCCCCGGTCAGATCATCTGACGAAGCACTATGAATCTGCCCAAACTGGGACAGATACGCGGCTAAATGCTCGCCGACAATCTGAGGAGGGACCTCATATACCGAAACCTTGGTCCTCCGCCTGCCTTCATATTCCGTGCGTAGAATTAGGTCCTTAGTGATAAGGTCCCTCTTGGTCATACTTTCACAATCGGCAGGCGTGGGCAACAGTACGTCCCACATAAAAAATTTCTTTCCTTTGATGACTCTCTGAGCTTTGATGCCCAGAGAAGTCAACGTTTTAATAACGGTGTCTTTTGTGGATCGACAAATTTTGCGCGAGCGCTTATCGACCACAAAGACTGACACAATTCTTTTCTCAACCTTCTGTAGTTCCACGGGATTGGACAAGAGCCCATCTGCTGTCACCAGATGTGCGTAACTCTTGGCCTTCTCGAGGAATTCCGTCATGTTGATTAAACACTTGGGCGGGGACTTCCAGCAGGAGGGCGTCTCTCCGGCCACGTCATTAGATTTGGGGGTCTGGTCATGTTGGATTTGGCCACTTTCGGCCACCATATTCTTTTCTTGTTGGCTGGTTCTCTTATCAGCACTTTGGCCACTTTCGGCCACCATATTCTTGTCTAGATTGCTGGTTTTATTTTCAGCACTTTGGCCACTTTCGGCCACCGTATTATCGTCTGTAACAGTGGAAATAGTACGGGTATTTTGGTCATTTGATGCCACCATACTTTTTCCGGGACTTTTATTTTTTCTTTCTAAATTTTTATCTTTAGAAGACACTGCAGAATCTGCGTCAATTTTTGGGGTCTGATCGGTATCCATTTCTACCCCCTTGTCCGGCGGGTCATTTTTCTTTTTTTTAGGCCCAAACAGGTTTTTCTTAACAGTTTTCTTGGGACCCATTTTTTAAACTTTTTATTTTTTTTTAAACTTTCACAAAAACAAGAAACAACAAATAAAAGTGTAATTTAAAACAAAAGATAAACACGAATAAATCACAAAAAACAAAGAAATTTAACGAGACAGATAAACAGGCAAAGATACTTAAACGTTAAACAGAAACACGTACACAAAGACAAAATACGTTAAAAATAAAACAGTTAACAATTACAAATTACAAAATGTAAATACGCAAAGGAAAAAAGGAATTTAAGACAGAAAATAAACAAAAAGTATCATTTTTTACAATAATACAACAAAAAGTACGAAAACAAAAATGCCAAACGGGTTCACAAAAACAATATGGCCGCTACTAGAAAAATCTAGTCGACCCAAACACGTAAACTAAAATAAACAAAAACTAACGAATAGAAAAATAAATATGCAAAATAAATACGAGAAGTTACAATAAAACACAGAACAGATTCAAATAAAAGAAAACAGAAAATTTAAACACTTATTTACAACAGAAAACGACAAAGAACAATGAAACACGTAGAAATCAAATGTAAACAAAGAAAATAAAGTCTAACGTGGGGCAAAAATAAACAATGAATAAACAATGAAAAATAAAGTTTGGCGTGGGGAATTTACTGAAATTAAAAGGAAATTAAAACGCAAAAAAGAAAAATGAAAATTTAAATTAAGAGAGAACAAGGGGTAAAAAAAAAATAAAAATGAGGGGAGGGACAAGAAAGAAAAAATCAAACTTTTCGCAAAAAAGTCAATAAATCAAACAGAATAAAATTGCAAAAATGTAACTTAACAAAGGTTGAAATCAAAAACAGTTCTTAACAATGACACAAAACGTCTGGCGTCGAGCACCGGTCGTACACGGTCGGAAAAAAAAGAACCCTCCTCACAAAGGTACCATAGCGAAGAGCGATATTTATTCTGTATATTCTACAGAAATGCGGCACATGGCCAAAGGGGGGATTGGGGAAAATAGGACGGTCTTCATCTGTCTTAACTATAACTTAGCTAGCCGCAAACACTGACCCAATCGTACGAACAATATTCCTTACACCAAAACACCACATTCATCCGTACCGTTCTTACTACAACCACCATAATACCTCACTGTCTCTATGAAAATACTGACTAGTCCCCATATGTACAATTCAATGTCTGTGGGGGGAGGGGGATAAAATAACAAATTTAAAAATTAACCCCAATGAGTATAAACAAATGATTACAAAATATTTACAAGAAACTAAAGAAAATGTTATTAGTAAATAAAACCCCCACAATAACTAAATGTGGCAGAAATACCAGTTCGCTGGCCGAAATCAATGCGGGACTATAATATTATAAAACATTCATCCATCCCAAGCACACACACTGACACGCACTCATTCAGACACAACAACAAATACGAAAACACTCACGCGAAACGAAAGGCGTCCCGCATCCTACCTGCGAACTGACATCACCAACCACCTAACGAGGGAGGGGATGGGGAATTAAACTTAAAGAAAAAGAAAAGGGGGCAGAAATAAAAGGGGCCAAATGAGCATACATACCCTAGCTAAGTTAACTGGAAAAGGGAAACTAAAACATCAAAAACTGAAACCTAAACTAGCCTAATTTTTGGAATGGGTTGCCCTAGTTCAACCCAGGAAGAGCAATATCCTGATGCCTAACCGGCATCAAAGTGCCACTCGAGGTCAGCTCCTTTCACACGACACATGCGCGCAAGATGCACCCACCTTTTGCTGAATTCTGATGAAGTGAGCCGCCACCTTTCCGTCCTAATCTTGACTTTAAGCTGATGCTTAAAGTACAAGATCAGTTGGGAAGAGGTGAACTTCTCGCCTCCATAGAATCCCTTCTGACGCGTCGTCCATATCACGACTCTCAAAACACCTAGCAAGCAGTGGAACACATATAGTTCAGCCTTCGTCAGCGGCGGTGCCACATTGCTACAAACGGAAGAGGCTTCCAGGACAAAGAACTTTCCCCGCAGCATGCGGACCATGAGGCCTTCAACGAACTTGCACAACGGCACTACCAGGCTGCACTGAAAGAAGGCGTGACCCAGGGTCTCGACTTCCCCAGTACAGCGTCGGCAGTTTGGAGATTTCTCCAAGCCAGCTGAACAGAGTCTTTTGGCGACCCAGAGGGCCCCACGAATCACCAGCCAGGTGAGTGATGCCTCATCGTTATTGAGGCATTTCAACCCGGGCGCCCAAGGCCATATTGAGCGAGCCTCCTGCTTCGTAAGTCCGAGCTCGCCAATCAGCTCATCATGAACGGACCCCCTGACTAAAACTTGATATAACGCCCTACGAGACAACGCCTGGACGTTGGAGAGGCCATCCGACGCCCATAAGAGGCGCTTCAGAGCAATACGACATTCGCGATAGAAGGAGCACTCGGCTCGGGGTAAACGGTGGGCCTCCTCCTCGCACGAGTGCACACTTCTTAGGGATGGGAAATTCTTACGGACGTCTTCCTTCCAGAAGGCGCCCTCCCCATCCGGGTCGCGACACATTCGATCCAGAAAGCTAATGCGAAGCATATGTTGACGAATCTCAATGCTTGGCATGCCCAGACCGCCCTCAGAAGGATGAAGGCAACAGATCTCCCGAGTGACTCTGGCGGCCTTGCCTCTCCACAAGAAAGAGAACAAGAGCCTCACTAACGCCATCAAAGTGTCATACGGAAGTGGAAGTACAGAGAGTCGGTAAAGGAGAATCGGGTAGATGTGTGAAACACATACTTCCGCCCTCCCCTTTAAGGAAAGATTCCTCCGAGACCACAAATTAATTGCGATCTCGGCCTTCCCTTGCACCTCCGACCAATTCATTTCCAACCGGAGATCAGGACCGAACCAGACGCCGAGAATCTTGACCGGTCCATCCGTCCAGTGGAAAGGTCCGGGAAGAGAAACTCCCTTCCACGCACCCAACCGCAAGCCAACAGACTTATCGCGGTTGATCTTGGCCCCTGTCACCATCTCATAACAACTGATTTCCTTGCTGACTTCGTTAATCTCGGCTCTGCTCGACACAAGAGCCGAAACGTCGTCAGCATAGGCGGAATACCTGGCCGATGTGGTAGCACCGGGCAGGGCAATTCCGCGTAGGACCGGATTCGCCTTTAACTTGCGAAGGAAAGGTTCCAACGCAAGAACGTAAAGCAAGGGCGAAAGCGGACAACCCTGACGAATGGAGCGAGACAATACGAAAGGCTCCGATCGTACTCCATTCACCTCCACCAGCGCACCGGGAGTCGCATACAGAAGTCGGATCCAGGTGCGAAAGTACGGCCCGAAACCGGCCGCCGAAAGAACAGCCTCCAGAAACCGATGGTCAACCCTATCGAAGGCCTTGGACTGATCTAAATTGATCAGCGCGGCTTCACTGTCGACTTGCTCGATGATCAGGCGTACCATATGAAGGTTGTCCTGAATAGTCCTACCCTTCACAGCACAAGTCTGTTCAGGGCCAATCAGACTAGACAGGACAAGCTGCAAACGGTTGGCCAAGATCTTAGCCAAAATCTTTAACTCTGTGTTTAACATAGTTAAAGGGCGAAAGTTACCTAACCCATCCCCTCCGTTTTTATCCTTGCGTAACAACTTGATCACGCCCCTGGTGAAGCGTTGGGGTATAGACCCCTGCTTCATCCAGTTGGCGAAAATCAGTGCCAGCAGCGGAACAAAAACGGGCGACTGCCTCAAGTACACTTCGTACGGAAGACCATCCAGTCCCGGAGACTTGTCCAGGCCAACCTGTTTCATCGCTTCCCAGATTTCCGACTCTGAAATGGGACCCTCGCACCTAGCCGCTTCAGCTGCCTCGAGGCAGGGAAAGTCGGCTAAATAGGCGTCGAACTGAGCAGGGCTCAGACCGGGCTCCCTGGTGAAAAGCTCCTGAAAGTAGTCACGAAAAGCCTCGCATATGCCCTCGTTTGTTGTCACGGTCCGCCTATCCGGCAATGTGACGCATGCGATATGTCGCTGAGATGCATTCCGAGCTTCCTCTGACCGCAATTCCGCGGCCATATTCGTAGCCTCAGAGGACATTCTTTTTAACCTAGCCCTAACTACCAGAGCTTGATCCTTCTTGATAAGCAAGGAGGCCAACTCTGCCTTAGCTAAGGCTATGTCCCCACTATCACGGGATTTCACCGCCCGATCGACCTTTTGCTCTAAAGCCGTTTGCGCCGCTAATCTATCTCGATTGAGCCGACGACTATAATCAGCAGCAAACGTTCGGATTTTAGATTTTAATTTATCCCACCAGGCGTTTCCCACAACCGCACCCGTCAGTTCCCTTTGAATCATTAGTAGTAGCTGGTCCCGGAAATCTTGCTCACCAAATAATGATGAGTTGAATTTCCAGTAGCCAGCCATCCTAACCTTAGGCTTATCTAAGTTTACACGGACCCGGACAAGCCTATGATCCGAATAAACTATCTCATGAAAACTTGGACACCCTAAGAGCCCTACATCGACTCTCCTAACTAAGACTCGGTCTAGATAACTAGCCAAGCCGCCACTATTGGTCCAAGTCCACACTACCCCCCGAGGATGTTCATTTCGGTACTTATCCACAAGATCGAACCCGTCGATAAAGTCCCGAAATGGTTTCACGTCTCGGTTGTTAGTACCCGAATTTGGCCCTATACGATCTATATCGGGATCAAGGACGGCATTCCAATCACCCACTAAAACTACCCGCCGCGATGGCGTCAAAAACGGCTCGATCTGCCGAAACAAAGCAGGCCGCTCAGCATGGGCATTGGGCGCATAAACCCCAATGAGACGAAGAGCCTTATCCTTTATGGTAACATCCAGCACGCAAAGTCTGCCCGCCGGATCCGCGAAGACAAGAACACACGCAGCCTTCAAAGACTTGCTCACCAGCCAAGAGACACCCCTCGAGCGTCCATCAAAACATGCTGAATAGAGGGAAAACCCCCTAGACAGAATGCCTTCATAGTCACGAGAAGAAAAACGGGTTTCTTGGACACAACATATATTCACCCCGAGACGCTGAAGGTCACGAGAGAGCCTCACCCTTCGAGACTCGGACCTCAGGCCTCGGGCATTTATACTTGCTAACCAGAGGGCCATGATGAATACTGATTAGGGTTGCCCTCCTGCATTGAACATGGCCGGGGTCAGGACACCGACGGCCTCTCCCATTGAGCCAGTACCCATCTCACTTTTGATGGTGCCATCAGGAGACAGGCCGCCAATGTCCAGGGGAAATGTTAATTTAAGGGCTCTATATAGGGAGGGGTGAACAAAAATCGGGTACCTCCCTGAACAAAATTGCTGTAATTTTTTCACATTCTCGTCGTCAAAGGAAGCCATCGGAGGGAACATTCCAAACGCTTCATTGGCTTCGGCCATCATAGCCCACACATTCTGTCCGGCAACACCAGATCTCACCACTGTGAGGACTCTTTTTGCTTTGGGGAAGTTGTTCGGGTTTTCCACGTCCACATCACTGATTTTTCTGAAATTGAGAAGTGTCTTTAAATCTTTCATTTTTTTTGCATGAATTAAAGCTTTTTTTTCATGTTCTTTTGTGACTCGGCACACATCTTCCCCTGTATTAAAAATGGGTTTGATTTTTTTTTCCGAAGTGTGCTCAGAACTGTCTGATGATGGGCTTCTTTGCCGTTTTTGATGCTCCTGTTTTTTGGGTGTACTGATGGGTGTATGCATAGGAGAATGAACGGGAGTGGATTTCTTTGGAGATGCTTTGGACTTTTTCAGTGTGGTCATGTTGGAGGGAACCTGACTTAAGGATTTTACTACAGGGGGTGGGACCATAGGGTACTGTTTAGTTACAGGGGAAGATGGTGCCGAGAAAGAGATGGTAGATTTTTTTGCAGACTCTTGACGCTTAGCTTTTAAGGCATCTTTCAGTTTCAGCAACTTTTCCTTCTTTTCAAACGATGGTTCATATTGAATCATTTTTTGGCGTAATTTCTCAGAATAACTGGCCGGAGAGTCGCCCTTGGCACTGGTGGAGGGAGTGGGGCTGTTTGTGCCTTTCGATTGTTTAGTTGTGGGACGAGGTCCCGCTGCCTGACTCTTCCCCTTAGCCCTACCAACGACCTGCCATTCCCCCTCCTCCTTCTCCGCGACCGCATTAGCGGCGGGCAAAGGCTTTTCGGGGAATGGGGGCTGCGATTTAGACCCAACCGGGGGATTTTCCCCACCGGTCCTGGTCGCTGGTATGCCCACTACAGGCGGGACGGTTGGATCAGACTCGACCAAAGGGGGATTTGGTTGGGCGGGGGCCAGAACATCAGAGGCCTTCATCTCTGTGCAGGAAAGGGCAAGGTGACCAGTCTTACCACATTTCCAGCATGCCGGTTTACGCCCGATGACAATTATTGGCATCTTCTGGCCCTCGACAGTCAGACAGTTGGGGATGGAGCGGAAGGCTTTTTCGTCAATCATGATCTCGAAACTCCACCCCCCGGTCAGATCATCTGATGAAGCACTATGAATCTGCCCAAACTGGGACAGATACGCGGCTAAATGCTCGCCGACAATCTGAGGAGGGACCTCATATACCGAAACCTTGGTCCTCCGCCTGCCTTCATATTCCGTGCGTAGAATTAGGTCCTTAGTGATAAGGTCCCTCTTGGTCATACTTTCACAATCGGCAGGCGTGGGCAACAGTACGTCCCACATAAAAAATTTCTTTCCTTTGATGACTCTCTGAGCTTTGATGCCCAGAGAAGTCAACGTTTTAATAACGGTGTCTTTTGTGGATCGACAAATTTTGCGCGAGCGCTTATCGACCACAAAGACTGACACAATTCTTTTCTCAACCTTCTGTAGTTCCACGGGATTGGACAAGAGCCCATCTGCTGTCACCAGATGTGCGTAACTCTTGGCCTTCTCGAGGAATTCCGTCATGTTGATTAAACACTTGGGCGGGGACTTCCAGCAGGAGGGCGTCTCTCCGGCCACGTCATTAGATTTGGGGGTCTGGTCATGTTGGATTTGGCCACTTTCGGCCACCATATTCTTTTCTTGTTGGCTGGTTCTCTTATCAGCACTTTGGCCACTTTCGGCCACCATATTCTTGTCTAGATTGCTGGTTTTATTTTCAGCACTTTGGCCACTTTCGGCCACCGTATTATCGTCTGTAACAGTGGAAATAGTACGGGTATTTTGGTCATTTGATGCCACCATACTTTTTCCGGGACTTTTATTTTTTCTTTCTAAATTTTTATCTTTAGAAGACACTGCAGAATCTGCGTCAATTTTTGGGGTCTGATCGGTATCCATTTCTACCCCCTTGTCCGGCGGGTCATTTTTCTTTTTTTTAGGCCCAAACAGGTTTTTCTTAACAGTTTTCTTGGGACCCATTTTTTAAACTTTTTATTTTTTTTTAAACTTTCACAAAAACAAGAAACAACAAATAAAAGTGTAATTTAAAACAAAAGATAAACACGAATAAATCACAAAAAACAAAGAAATTTAACGAGACAGATAAACAGTTAAACAGGCAAAGATACTTAAACGTTAAACAGAAACACGTACACAAAGACAAAATACGTTAAAAATAAAACAGTTAACAATTACAAATTACAAAATGTAAATACGCAAAGGAAAAAAGGAATTTAAGACAGAAAATAAACAAAAAGTATCATTTTTTACAATAATACAACAAAAAGTACGAAAACAAAAATGCCAAACGGGTTCACAAAAACAATATGGCCGCTACTAGAAAAATCTAGTCGACCCAAACACGTAAACTAAAATAAACAAGAACTAACGAATAGAAAAATAAATATGCAAAATAAATACGAGAAGTTACAATAAAACACAGAACAGATTCAAATAAAAGAAAACAGAAAATTTAAACACTTATTTACAACAGAAAACGACAAAGAACAATGAAACACGTAGAAATCAAATGTAAACAAAGAAAATAAAGTCTAACGTGGGGCAAAAATAAACAATGAATAAACAATGAAAAATAAAGTTTGGCGTGGGGAATTTACTAAAAAGGAAATTAAAATTTAAAGGAAATTAAAACGCAAAAACGAAAAATGAAAATTTAAATTAAGAAACAACAAGGGGTAAAAAAAAATAAAAATGAGGGGAGGGACAAGAAAGAAAAAATCAAACTTTTCGCAAAAAAGTCAATAAATCAAACAGAATAAAATTGCAAAAATGTAACTTAACAAAGGTTGAAATCAAAAACAGTTCTTAACAATGACACAAAACGTCTGGCGTCGAGCACCGGTCGTACACGGTCGGAAAAAAAAGAACCCTCCTCACAAAGGTACCATAGCGAAGAGCGATATTTATTCTGTATATTCTACAGAAATGCGGCACATGGCCAAAGGGGGGATTGGGGAAAATAGGACGGTCTTCATCTGTCTTAACTATAACTTAGCTAGCCGCAAACACTGACCCAATCGTACGAACAATATTCCTTACACCAAAACACCACATTCATCCGTACCGTTCTTACTACAACCACCATAATACCTCACTGTCTCTATGAAAATACTGACTAGTCCCCATATGTACAATTCAATGTCTGTGGGGGGAGGGGGATAAAATAACAAATTTAAAAATTAACCCCAATGAGTATATACAAATGATTACAAAATATTTACAAGAAACTAAAGAAAATGTTATTAGTAAATAAAACCCCCCACAATAACTAAATGTGGCAGAAATACCAGTTCGCTGGCCGAAATCAATGCGGGACTATAATATTATAAAACATTCATCCATCCTAAGCACACACACTGACACGCACTCATTCAGACACAACAACAAATACGAAAACACTCACGCGAAACGAAAGGCGTCCCGCATCCTACCTGCGAACTGACATCACCAACCACCTAACGAGGGAGGGGATGGGGAATTAAACTTAAAGAAAAAGAAAAGGGGGCAGAAATAAAAGGGGCCAAATGAGCATACATACCCTAGCTAAGTTAACTGGAAAAGGGAAACTAAAAACTTCAAAAACTGAAACCTAAACTAGCCTAATTTTTGGAATGGGTTGCCCTAGTTCAACCCAGGAAGAGCAATATCCTGATGCCTAACCGGCATCAAAGTGCCACTCGAGGTCAGCTCCTTTCACACGACACATGCGCGCAAGATGCACCCACCTTTTGCTGAATTCTGATGAAGTGAGCCGCCACCTTTCCGTCCTAATCTTGACTTTAAGCTGATGCTTAAAGTACAAGATCAGTTGGGAAGAGGTGAACTTCTCGCCTCCATAGAATCCCTTCTGACGCGTCGTCCATATCACGACTCTCAAAACACCTAGCAAGCAGTGGAACACATATAGTTCAGCCTTCGTCAGCGGCGGTGCCACATTGCTACAAACGGAAGAGGCTTCCAGGACAAAGAACTTTCCCCGCAGCATGCGGACCATGAGGCCTTCAACGAACTTGCACAACGGCACTACCAGGCTGCACTGAAAGAAGGCGTGACCCAGGGTCTCGACTTCCCCAGTACAGCGTCGGCAGTTTGGAGATTTCTCCAAGCCAGCTGAACAGAGTCTTTTGGCGACCCAGAGGGCCCCACGAATCACCAGCCAGGTGAGTGATGCCTCATCGTTATTGAGACATTTCAACCCGGGCGCCCAAGGCCATATTGAGCGAGCCTCCTGCTTCGTAAGTCCGAGCTCGCCAATCAGCTCATCATGAACGGACCCCCTGACTAAAACTTGATATAACGCCCTACGAGACAACGCCTGGACGTTAGAGAGGCCATCCGACGCCCATAAGAGGCGCTTCAGAGCAATACGACATTCGCGATAGAAGGAGCACTCGGCTCGGGGTAAACGGTGGGCCTCCTCCTCGCACGAGTGCACACTTCTTAGGGATGGGAAATTCTTACGGACGTCTTCCTTCCAGAAGGCGCCCTCCCCATCCGGGTCGCGACACATTCGATCCAGAAAGCTAATGCGAAGCATATGTTGACGAATCTCAATGCTTGGCATGCCCAGACCGCCCTCAGAAGGATGAAGGCAACAGATCTCCCGAGTGACTCTGGCGGCCTTGCCTCTCCACAAGAAAGAGAACAAGAGCCTCACTAACGCCATCAAAGTGTCATACGGAAGTGGAAGTACAGAGAGTCGGTAAAGGAGAATCGGGTAGATGTGTGAAACACATACTTCCGCCCTCCCCTTTAAGGAAAGATTCCTCCGAGACCACAAATTAATTGCGATCTCGGCCTTCCCTTGCACCTCCGACCAATTCATTTCCAACCGGAGATCAGGACCGAACCAGACGCCGAGAATCTTGACCGGTCCATCCGTCCAGTGGAAAGGTCCGGGAAGAGAAACTCCCTTCCACGCACCCAACCGCAAGCCAACAGACTTATCGCGGTTGATCTTGGCCCCTGTCACCATCTCATAACAACTGATTTCCCTGCTGACTTCGTTAATCTCGGCTCTGCTCGACACAAGAGCCGAAACGTCGTCAGCATAGGCGGAATACCTGGCCGATGTGGTAGCACCGGGCAGGGCAATTCCGCGTAGGACCGGATTCGCCTTTAACTTGCGAAGGAAAGGTTCCAACGCAAGAACGTAAAGCAAGGGCGAAAGCGGACAACCCTGACGAATGGAGCGAGACAATACGAAAGGCTCCGATCGTACTCCATTCACCTCCACCAGCGCACCGGGGGTCGCATACAGAAGTCGGATCCAGGTGCGAAAGTACGGCCCGAAACCGGCCGCCGAAAGAACAGCCTCCAGAAACCGATGGTCAACCCTATCGAAGGCCTTGGACTGATCTAAATTGATCAGCGCGGCTTCACTGTCGACTTGCTCGATGATCAGGCGTACCATATGAAGGTTGTCCTGAATAGTCCTACCCTTCACAGCACAAGTCTGTTCAGGGCCAATCAGACTAGACAGGACAAGCTGCAAACGGTTGGCCAAGATCTTAGCCAAAATCTTTAACTCTGTGTTTAACATAGTTAAAGGGCGAAAGTTACCTAACCCATCCCCTCCGTTTTTATCCTTGCGTAACAACTTGATCACGCCCCTGGTGAAGCGTTGGGGTATAGACCCCTGCTTCATCCAGTTGGCGAAAATCAGTGCCAGCAGCGGAACAAAAACGGGCGACTGCCTCAAGTACACTTCGTACGGAAGACCATCCAGTCCCGGAGACTTGTCCAGGCCAACCTGTTTCATCGCTTCCCAGATTTCCGACTCTGAAATGGGACCCTCGCACCTAGCCGCTTCAGCTGCCTCGAGGCAGGGAAAGTCGGCTAAATAGGCGTCGAACTGAGCAGGGCTCAGACCGGGCTCCCTGGTGAAAAGCTCCTGAAAGTAGTCACGAAAAGCCTCGCATATGCCCTCGTTTGTTGTCACGGTCCGCCTATCCGGCAATGTGACGCATGCGATATGTCGCTGAGATGCATTCCGGGCTTCCTCTGACCGCAATTCCGCGGCCATATTCGTAGCCTCAGAGGACATTCTTTTTAACCTAGCCCTAACTACCAGAGCTTGATCCTTCTTGATAAGCAAGGAGGCCAACTCTGCCTTAGCTAAGGCTATGTCCCCACTATCACGGGATTTCACCGCCCGATCGACCTTTTGTTCTAAAGCCGTTTGCGCCGCTAATCTATCTCGATTGAGCCGACGACTATAATCAGCAGCAAACGTTCGGATTTTAGATTTTAATTTATCCCACCAGGCATTTCCCACAACCGCACCCGTCAGTTCCCTTTGAATCATTAGTAGTAGCTGGTCCCGGAAATCTTGCTCACCAAACAATGATGAGTTGAATTTCCAGTAGCCAGCCATCCTAACCTTAGGCTTATCTAAGTTTACACGGACCCGGACAAGCCTATGATCCGAATAAACTATCTCATGAAAACTTGGACACCCTAAGAGCCCTACATCGACTCTCCTAACTAAGACTCGGTCTAGATAACTAGCCAAGCCGCCACTATTGGTCCAAGTCCACACTACCCCCCGAGGATGTTCATTTCGGTACTTATCCACAAGATCGAACCCGTCGATAAAGTCCCGAAATGGTTTCACGTCTCGGTTGTTAGTACCCGAATTTGGCCCTATACGATCTATATCGGGATCAAGGACGGCATTCCAATCACCCACTAAAACTACCCGCCGCGATGGCGTCAAAAACGGCTCGATCTGCCGAAACAAAGCAGGCCGCTCAGCATGGGCATTGGGCGCATAAACCCCAATGAGACGAAGAGCCTTATCCTTTATGGTAACATCCAGCACGCAAAGTCTGCCCGCCGGATCCGCGAAGACAAGAACACACGCAGCCTTCAAAGACTTGCTCACCAGCCAAGAGACACCCCTCGAGCGTCCATCAAAACATGCTGAATAGAGGGAAAACCCCCTAGACAGAATGCCTTCATAGTCACGAGAAGAAAAACGGGTTTCTTGGACACAACATATATTCACCCCGAGACGCTGAAGGTCACGAGAGAGCCTCACCCTTCGAGACTCGGACCTCAGGCCTCGGGCATTTATACTTGCTAACCAGAGGGCCATGATGAATACTGATTAGGGTTGCCCTCCTGCATTGAACATGGCCGGGGTCAGGACACCGACGGCCTCTCCCATTGAGCCAGTACCCATCTCACTTTTGATGGTGCCATCAGGAGACAGGCCGCCAATGTCCAGGGGAAATGTTAATTTAAGGGCTCTATATAGGGAGGGGTGAACAAAAATCGGGTACCTCCCTGAACAAAATTGCTGTAATTTTTTCACATTCTCGTCGTCAAAGGAAGCCATCGGAGGGAACATTCCAAACGCTTCATTGGCTTCGGCCATCATAGCCCACACATTCTGTCCGGCAACACCAGATCTCACCACTGTGAGGACTCTTTTTGCTTTGGGGAAGTTGTTCGGGTTTTCCACGTCCACATCACTGATTTTTCTGAAATTGAGAAGTGTTTTTAAATCTTTCATTTTTTTTGCATGAATTAAAGCTTTTTTTTCATGTTCTTTTGTGACTCGGCACACATCTTCCCCTGTATTAAAAATGGGTTTGATTTTTTTTTCCGAAGTGTGCTCAGAACTGTCTGATGATGGGCTTCTTTGCCGTTTTTGATGCTCCTGTTTTTTGGGTGTACTGATGGGTGTATGCATAGGAGAATGAACGGGAGTGGATTTCTTTGGAGATGCTTTGGACTTTTTCAGTGTGGTCATGTTGGAGGGAACCTGACTTAAGGATTTTACTACAGGGGGTGGGACCATAGGGTACTGTTTAGTTACAGGGGAAGATGGTGCCGAGAAAGAGATGGTAGATTTTTTTGCAGACTCTTGACGCTTAGCTTTTAAGGCATCTTTCAGTTTCAGCAACTTTTCCTTCTTTTCAAACGATGGTTCATATTGAATCATTTTTTGGCGTAATTTCTCAGAATAACTGGCCGGAGAGTCGCCCTTGGCACTGGTGGAGGGAGTGGGGCTGTTTGTGCCTTTCGATTGTTTAGTTGTGGGACGAGGTCCCGCTGCCTGACTCTTCCCCTTAGCCCTACCAACGACCTGCCATTCCCCCTCCTCCTTCTCCGCGACCGCATTAGCGGCGGGCAAAGGCTTTTCGGGGAATGGGGGCTGCGATTTAGACCCAACCGGGGGATTTTCCCCACCGGTCCTGGTCGCTGGTATGCCCACTACAGGCGGGACGGTTGGATCAGACTCGACCAAAGGGGGATTTGGTTGGGCGGGGGCCAGAACATCAGAGGCCTTCATCTCTGTGCAGGAAAGGGCAAGGTGACCAGTCTTACCACATTTCCAGCATGCCGGTTTACGCCCGATGACAATTATTGGCATCTTCTGGCCCTCGACAGTCAGACAGTTGGGGATGGAGCGGAAGGCTTTTTCGTCAATCATGATCTCGAAACTCCACCCCCCGGTCAGATCATCTGACGAAGCACTATGAATCTGCCCAAACTGGGACAGATACGCGGCTAAATGCTCGCCGACAATCTGAGGAGGGACCTCATATACCGAAACCTTGGTCCTCCGCCTGCCTTCATATTCCGTGCGTAGAATTAGGTCCTTAGTGATAAGGTCCCTCTTGGTCATACTTTCACAATCGGCAGGCGTGGGCAACAGTACGTCCCACATAAAAAATTTCTTTCCTTTGATGACTCTCTGAGCTTTGATGCCCAGAGAAGTCAACGTTTTAATAACGGTGTCTTTTGTGGATCGACAAATTTTGCGCGAGCGCTTATCGACCACAAAGACTGACACAATTCTTTTCTCAACCTTCTGTAGTTCCACGGGATTGGACAAGAGCCCATCTGCTGTCACCAGATGTGCGTAACTCTTGGCCTTCTCGAGGAATTCCGTCATGTTGATTAAACACTTGGGCGGGGACTTCCAGCAGGAGGGCGTCTCTCCGGCCACGTCATTAGATTTGGGGGTCTGGTCATGTTGGATTTGGCCACTTTCGGCCACCATATTCTTTTCTTGTTGGCTGGTTCTCTTATCAGCACTTTGGCCACTTTCGGCCACCATATTCTTGTCTAGATTGCTGGTTTTATTTTCAGCACTTTGGCCACTTTCGGCCACCGTATTATCGTCTGTAACAGTGGAAATAGTACGGGTATTTTGGTCATTTGATGCCACCATACTTTTTCCGGGACTTTTATTTTTTCTTTCTAAATTTTTATCTTTAGAAGACACTGCAGAATCTGCGTCAATTTTTGGGGTCTGATCGGTATCCATTTCTACCCCCTTGTCCGGCGGGTCATTTTTCTTTTTTTTAGGCCCAAACAGGTTTTTCTTAACAGTTTTCTTGGGACCCATTTTTTAAACTTTTTATTTTTTTTTAAACTTTCACAAAAACAAGAAACAACAAATAAAAGTGTAATTTAAAACAAAAGATAAACACGAATAAATCACAAAAAACAAAGAAATTTAACGAGACAGATAAACAGTTAAACAGGCAAAGATACTTAAACGTTAAACAGAAACACGTACACAAAGACAAAATACGTTAAAAATAAAACAGTTAACAATTACAAATTACAAAATGTAAATACGCAAAGGAAAAAAGGAATTTAAGACAGAAAATAAACAAAAAGTATCATTTTTTACAATAATACAACAAAAAGTACGAAAACAAAAATGCCAAACGGGTTCACAAAAACAATATGGCCGCTACTAGAAAAATCTAGTCGACCCAAACACGTAAACTAAAATAAACAAGAACTAACGAATAGAAAAATAAATATGCAAAATAAATACGAGAAGTTACAATAAAACACAGAACAGATTCAAATAAAAGAAAACAGAAAATTTAAACACTTATTTACAACAGAAAACGACAAAGAACAATGAAACACGTAGAAATCAAATGTAAACAAAGAAAATAAAGTCTAACGTGGGGCAAAAATAAACAATGAATAAACAATGAAAAATAAAGTTTGGCGTGGGGAATTTACTAAAAAGGAAATTAAAATTTAAAGGAAATTAAAACGCAAAAACGAAAAATGAAAATTTAAATTAAGAAACAACAAGGGGTAAAAAAAAATAAAAATGAGGGGAGGGACAAGAAAGAAAAAATCAAACTTTTCGCAAAAAAGTCAATAAATCAAACAGAATAAAATTGCAAAAATGTAACTTAACAAAGGTTGAAATCAAAAACAGTTCTTAACAATGACACAAAACGTCTGGCGTCGAGCACCGGTCGTACACGGTCGGAAAAAAAAGAACCCTCCTCACAAAGGTACCATAGCGAAGAGCGATATTTATTCTGTATATTCTACAGAAATGCGGCACATGGCCAAAGGGGGGATTGGGGAAAATAGGACGGTCTTCATCTGTCTTAACTATAACTTAGCTAGCCGCAAACACTGACCCAATCGTACGAACAATATTCCTTACACCAAAACACCACATTCATCCGTACCGTTCTTACTACAACCACCATAATACCTCACTGTCTCTATGAAAATACTGACTAGTCCCCATATGTACAATTCAATGTCTGTGGGGGGAGGGGGATAAAATAACAAATTTAAAAATTAACCCCAATGAGTATATACAAATGATTACAAAATATTTACAAGAAACTAAAGAAAATGTTATTAGTAAATAAAATCCCCACAATAACTAAATGTGGCAGAAATACCAGTTCGCTGGCCGAAATCAATGCGGGACTATAATATTATAAAACATTCATCCATCCCAAGCACACACACTGACACGCACTCATTCAGACACAACAACAAATACGAAAACACTCACGCGAAACGAAAGGCGCCCCGCATCCTACCTGCGAACTGACATCACCAACCACCTAACGAGGGAGGGGCTGGGGAATTAAACTTAAAGAAAAAGAAAGGGGGCAGAAATAAAAGGGGCCAAATGAGCATACATACCCTAGCTAAGTTAACTGGAAAAGGGAAACTAAAACATCAAAAACTGAAACCTAAACTAGCCTAATTTTTGGAATGGGTTGCCCTAGTTCAACCCAGGAAGAGCAATATCCTGATGCCTAACCGGCATCAAAGTGCCACTCGAGGTCAGCTCCTTTCACACGACACATGCGCGCAAGATGCACCCACCTTTTGCTGAATTCTGATGAAGTGAGCCGCCACCTTTCCGTCCTAATCTTGACTTTAAGCTGATGCTTAAAGTACAAGATCAGTTGGGAAGAGGTGAACTTCTCGCCTCCATAGAATCCCTTCTGACGCGTCGTCCATATCACGACTCTCAAAACACCTAGCAAGCAGTGGAACACATATAGTTCAGCCTTCGTCAGCGGCGGTGCCACATTGCTACAAACGGAAGAGGCTTCCAGGACAAAGAACTTTCCCCGCAGCATGCGGACCATGAGGCCTTCAACGAACTTGCACAACGGCACTACCAGGCTGCACTGAAAGAAGGCGTGACCCAGGGTCTCGACTTCCCCAGTACAGCGTCGGCAGTTTGGAGATTTCTCCAAGCCAGCTGAACAGAGTCTTTTGGCGACCCAGAGGGCCCCACGAATCACCAGCCAGGTGAGTGATGCCTCATCGTTATTGAGACATTTCAACCCGGGCGCCCAAGGCCATATTGAGCGAGCCTCCCGCTTCGTAAGTCCGAGCTCGCCAATCAGCTCATCATGAACGGACCCCCTGACTAAAACTTGATATAACGCCCTACGAGACAACGCCTGGACGTTGGAGAGGCCATCCGACGCCCATAAGAGGCGCTTCAGAGCAATACGACATTCGCGATAGAAGGAGCACTCGGCTCGGGGTAAACGGTGGGCCTCCTCCTCGCACGAGTGCACACTTCTTAGGGATGGGAAATTCTTACGGACGTCTTCCTTCCAGAAGGCGCCCTCCCCATCCGGGTCGCGACACATTCGATCCAGAAAGCTAATGCGAAGCATCTGTTGACGAATCTCAATGCTTGGCATGCCCAGACCGCCCTCAGAAGGATGAAGGCAACAGATCTCCCGAGTGACTCTGGCGGCCTTGCCTCTCCACAAGAAAGAGAACAAGAGCCTCACTAACGCCATCAAAGTGTCATACGGAAGTGGAAGTACAGAGAGTCGGTAAAGGAGAATCGGGTAGATGTGTGAAACACATACTTCCGCCCTCCCCTTTAAGGAAAGATTCCTCCGAGACCACAAATTAATTGCGATCTCGGCCTTCCCTTGCACCTCCGACCAATTCATTTCCAACCGGAGATCAGGACCGAACCAGACGCCGAGAATCTTGACCGGTCCATCCGTCCAGTGGAAAGGTCCGGGAAGAGAAACTCCCTTCCACGCACCCAACCGCAAGCCAACAGACTTATCGCGGTTGATCTTGGCCCCTGTCACCATCTCATAACAACTGATTTCCTTGCTGACTTCGTTAATCTCGGCTCTGCTCGACACAAGAGCCGAAACGTCGTCAGCATAGGCGGAATACCTGGCCGATGTGGTAGCACCGGGCAGGGCAATTCCGCGTAGGACCGGATTCGCCTTTAACTTGCGAAGGAAAGGTTCCAACGCAAGAACGTAAAGCAAGGGCGAAAGCGGACAACCCTGACGAATGGAGCGAGACAATACGAAAGGCTCCGATCGTACTCCATTCACCTCCACCAGCGCACCGGGAGTCGCATACAGAAGTCGGATCCAGGTGCGAAAGTACGGCCCGAAACCGGCCGCCGAAAGAACAGCCTCCAGAAACCGATGGTCAACCCTATCGAAGGCCTTGGACTGATCTAAATTGATCAGCGCGGCTTCACTGTCGACTTGCTCGATGATCAGGCGTACCATATGGAGGTTGTCCTGAATAGTCCTACCCTTCACAGCACAAGTCTGTTCAGGGCCAATCAGACTAGACAGGACAAGCTGCAAACGGTTGGCCAAGATCTTAGCCAAAATCTTTAACTCTGTGTTTAACATAGTTAAAGGGCGAAAGTTACCTAACCCATCCCCTCCGTTTTTATCCTTGCGTAACAACTTGATCACGCCCCTGGTGAAGCGTTGGGGTATAGACCCCTGCTTCATCCAGTTGGCGAAAATCAGTGCCAGCAGCGGAACAAAAACGGGCGACTGCCTCAAGTACACTTCGTACGGAAGACCATCCAGTCCCGGAGACTTGTCCAGGCCAACCTGTTTCATCGCTTCCCAGATTTCCGACTCTGAAATGGGACCCTCGCACCTAGCCGCTTCAGCTGCCTCGAGGCAGGGAAAGTCGGCTAAATAGGCGTCGAACTGAGCAGGGCTCAGACCGGGCTCCCTGGTGAAAAGCTCCTGAAAGTAGTCACGAAAAGCCTCGCATATGCCCTCGTTTGTTGTCACGGTCCGCCTATCCGGCAATGTGACGCATGCGATATGTCGCTGAGATGCATTCCGAGCTTCCTCTGACCGCAATTCCGCGGCCATATTCGTAGCCTCAGAGGACATTCTTTTTAACCTAGCCCTAACTACCAGAGCTTGATCCTTCTTGATAAGCAAGGAGGCCAACTCTGCCTTAGCTAAGGCTATGTCCCCACTATCACGGGATTTCACCGCCCGATCGACCTTTTGCTCTAAAGCCGTTTGCGCCGCTAATCTATCTCGATTGAGCCGACGACTATAATCAGCAGCAAACGTTCGGATTTTAGATTTTAATTTATCCCACCAGGCATTTCCCACAACCGCACCCGTCAGTTCCCTTTGAATCATTAGTAGTAGCTGGTCCCGGAAATCTTGCTCACCAAATAATGATGAGTTGAATTTCCAGTAGCCAGCCATCCTAACCTTAGGCTTATCTAAGTTTACACGGACCCGGACAAGCCTATGATCCGAATAAACTATCTCATGAAAACTTGGACACCCTAAGAGCCCTACATCGACTCTCCTAACTAAGACTCGGTCTAGATAACTAGCCAAGCCGCCACTATTGGTCCAAGTCCACACTACCCCCCGAGGATGTTCATTTCGGTACTTATCCACAAGATCGAACCTGTCGATAAAGTCCCGAAATGGTTTCACGTCTCGGTTGTTAGTACCCGAATTTGGCCCTATACGATCTATATCGGGATCAAGGACGGCATTCCAATCACCCACTAAAACTACCCGCCGCGATGGCGTCAAAAACGGCTCGATCTGCCGAAACAAAGCAGGCCGCTCAGCATGGGCATTGGGCGCATAAACCCCAATGAGACGAAGAGCCTTATCCTTTATGGTAACATCCAGCACGCAAAGTCTGCCCGCCGGATCCGCGAAGACAAGAACACACGCAGCCTTCAAAGACTTGCTCACCAGCCAAGAGACACCCCTCGAGCGTCCATCAAAACATGCTGAATAGAGGGAAAACCCCCTAGACAGAATGCCTTCATAGTCACGAGAAGAAAAACGGGTTTCTTGGACACAACATATATTCACCCCGAGACGCTGAAGGTCACGAGAGAGCCTCACCCTTCGAGACTCGGACCTCAGGCCTCGGGCATTTATACTTGCTAACCAGAGGGCCATGATGAATACCGATTAGGGTTGCCCTCCTGCATTGAACATGGCCGGGGTCAGGACACCGACGGCCTCTCCCATTGAGCCAGTACCCATCTCACTTTTGATGGTGCCATCAGGAGACAGGCCGCCAATGTCCAGGGGAAATGTTAGTTTTAAAGCTCTATACAGGGAGGGGTGAACGAAAATCGGGAACCTCCCTGAACAAAATTGCTTCAGTTTATTTACATTATCGTCGTCAAAACACGACATTGGTGGGAACATCTCAAATGTTTCGTTTGCAAGGGCCATCATTGCCCATATCTGTTGCCCAGCTACGCCTGACCTTACCACAGTGAGAACCCTTTTGGCGTTGGGAAAATTTCGGGGGTTTTCTATCTCGAGGTCATTGATTTTTTTAAAATTAATAAGGGCCTTTAAATTTTTTAGTTTTTTTGCATGAATTGACGCCTTCTCCTCGATTTCTTTGGAGACTCGGCACACGTCTTCCCCTGTATTATAAATGGGTTTTGATTTTTTCTTTTCTGATGTGGACTCGGATGAGTCGGAGGAAGGGCTTCTTTGTCTTTTCTGCTGGTCTTTCCTTGGTGAGTTGATGGGAGTTTGCATAGGGGAAGGTTTGGGAGAAGGAATAGGGGTTGATTTTCTTTGTGGTGATTTTGCTTTCTGCAGTGTGGTCATTTTTGTTGATACTTTGGGTAAAGGTTTGACAATAGGGGGAGGAACCATGGGATAATGTCTAGCGACTGGGGAAGACGGTGCCGAAATGGAGATGCCAGATTTCTTGTCGCCTTCCTGACGTTTGGATCTTAAAGACTCTTTTAACTGGAGTAGTTTTTCTTTCTTCTCAAAGGAAGGTTCGTACTGAATCATTTTCTTCCTTAATTTATCTGTGTAGCTAGCCGGAGAGTCGCCCTTATCACTGGTTGAGGGAGTGGGGCTGTTTGTGTCCTTCGTTGGTTTATGAGTGGGACGAGGTCCCGCTGCCTGACTCTTCCCTTTAGCCCTACCAACGACCTGCCATTCCCCCTCCTCCTTCTCCGCGACCGCATTAGCGGCGGGCAAAGGCTTTTCGGGGAATGGGGGCTGAGATTTGGACCCAACCGGGGGATTTTCCACACCGGTCCTGGTCGCTGGTGTGCCCACTACAGGCGTGACGGATGGATCAGACTCGACCAAAGGGGGATTTGGTTGGGCGGGGGCCAGAACATCAGAGGCCTTCATCTCTGTGCAGGAAAGGGCAAGGTGACCAGTCTTACCACATTTCCAGCATGCCGGTTTACGCCCGATGACAATTATTGGCATCTTCTGGCCCTCGACAGTCAGACAGTTGGGGATGGAGCGGAAGGCTTTTTCGTCAATCATGATCTCGAAACTCCACCCCCCGGTGAGATCATCTGACGAAGCACTATGAATCTGCCCAAACTGGGACAGATACGCGGCTAAATGCTCGCCGACAATCTGAGGAGGGACCTCATATACCGAAACCTTGGTCCTCCGCCTGCCTTCATATTCCGTGCGAAGAATTAGGTCCTTAGTGATAAGGTCCCTCTTGGTCATACTTTCGCAATCGGCAGGCGTGGGCAACAGTACGTCCCACATAAAAAATTTCTTTCCTTTGATGACTCTCTGAGCTTTGATGCCCAGAGAAGTCAACGTTTTAATAACGGTGTCTTTTGTGGATCGACAAATTTTGCGCGAGCGCTTATCGACCACAAAGACTGACACAATTCTTTTCTCAACCTTCTGTAGTTCCACGGGATTGGACAAGAGCCCATCTGCTGTCACCAGATGTGCGTAACTCTTGGCCTTCTCGAGGAATTCCGTCATGTTGATTAAACACTTGGGCGGGGACTTCCAGCAGGAGGGCGTCTCTCCGGCTACGTCATTACTTTTCGGGTCTTGAGTTGAATTTTGGCCACTTTTGGCCACCGTATTCTCGTCTTTCTGTTTGGATGAATTTTGGCCATTACCGGCCACCATATTCTTGTCTGGATTTGAGTTTTTAAGCTCATCATTTTGGCCACTTTCGGCCACCGTAGATTTGTCTAAAAAACTGGTTTCACTATCAGAATTTTGGCCATTTGAGGCCACCATACTTTTTTCAGGACTCTTATTTTTGTCGTCATTCTTCTGGCTGTCTTGTGTATCCATTTCCGAAACCTTATCCGGCGGATCATTTTTCTTTTTTTTGGGCCCAAACAGGTTTTTCTTAACAGTTTTCTTGGGGCCCATTTTTAAATTTTTATTTATTTATTTAATTATATTTTTTTTTAAACTTTCACAAAAATAGTAAAACAACAAATAAAAGTATAATTTAAACGAAAAATAAACACGAATAAATCACAATAACAAGGAAATTTAACGAGACAGATAAACTAAACAGTTAAACAGGCAAAGATACTTAATCGTTAAACAGAAACACGTACACAAAGACAAAATACGTTAACAATTACAAAATGTAAATACGCAAAGGAAAAAAGGAATTTAGGACAGAAAATAAACAAAAAGTATCTTTTTTTTAACAATAATACAACAAAAATACGAAAACAAAAATGCCAAACGGGTTCACAAAAACAATATGGCCGCTACTAGAAAAATCTAGTCGACCCAAACACGTAAACTAAAATAAACAAGAACTAACGAATAGAAAAATAAATATGCAAAATAAATACGAGAAGTTACAATAAAACACAGAACAGATTCAAATAAAAGAAAACAGAAAATTTAAACACTTATTTACAACAGAAAACGACAAAGAACAATGAAACACGTAGAAATCAAATGTAAACAAAGAAAATAAAGTCTAACGTGGGGCAAAAATAAACAATGAATAAACAATGAAAAATAAAGTTTGGCGTGGGGAATTTACTGAAATTAAAAGGAAATTAAAACGCAAAAAAGAAAAATGAAAATTTAAATTAAGAGAGAACAAGGGGTAAAAAAAAATAAAAATGAGGGGAGGGACAAGAAAGAAAAAATCAAACTTTTCGCAAAAAAGTCAATAAATCAAACAGAAGAAAATTGCAAAAATGTAACTTAACAAAGGTTGAAATCAAAAACAGTTCTTAACAATGACACAAAACGTCTGGCGTCGAGCACCGGTCGTACACGGTCGGAAAAAAAGAACCCTCCTCACAAAGGTACCATAGCGAAGAGCTCACCCGAACAATTACCATGAAAGTATTTATAGAAAAGACACAGAGCGGGATCCTTATGGCGGTGGGAAGGTAACTGAAGCCAAGCCGCCAGATCAGGACCAACAATATTGCAGATTCTTCTTTGGATTTTATCAAAGAGCTCAAGGTAAATAACAGGAGCACCGGACCATATGTGGCAGCAATATTCTAAGCATGGACGAATGGTAGACTTATGGATACGTAAGATAGATTCTGGAGAGAAAGATTTTCTCGCACGATACAGAGAACCGCCTTTTTTTAGCAGCTGCTCTATCAATGGACGCAGTATAGTCTTTCCACTTCATGTCAGCTGGAAACGTTAGCACGAGAAGAAGCAGTGATTAACTTTCCTGGAGGTTAGCATCAGCCATGGTGATAGAAGGCAGAGACGGTGTCCCTAGTAGCTAACTTCGGGTCAAAGTGATTTTCTCTTCTTGAAGGTTTTTATCGTATATTCAATAATAATGACAACAAAATTAACCCATTACTGTATAAAGTTTCTTTAAAATGTTAGCTCTTTTTACTCTTAGGGCTGGAGTGTTTTAAATTTAAGGCAACCCCTCTCTAAAATATTCGTCGCTATGCATTAATTCGCTAAATAATTTCTGCATCCCAGCTTAGTAGGAGTTAATTAAACTAAGGAAGGCATGAAACCTACTAATTATTAAATCCAGAGGTTGGCCTTGAACTTTTGGTATATATATAAACAAATAGTTTGAATGAAACTAAAATTTATTCCTGTATCAAGAGGGTTAATTCTGTTTTCAGTCTGGCAACAACCCCTTGGTAAGAGGAAAATATTAAAAGTTCGCTTTTTGAAATCAATTTTATTACACGTGTATTTAGGCTGAATTACCAAAATCAAACAAGTGCAAAAATGTAAATATCTGGGAAGTGTTTTAACAGAGGACGGAAATTGCGACATTAAAATGTGAAGGCGCACTGCGATGGTGAATGTGCCTTCCAAAAGCCAAGCAGAATATTAAGAAACAGGAAAATAAACTTACAGGTAAAGAAAAGCGTACTGAACTTTTACCTGATATCAATCCTCCTATATGTCAGTGATTACTGCACAATCTTCTCAAAGATGAACAGACTGGAGGCAACAAAAATGTGGCTCTACAGAAGGATGATGAAGATACAATGGATCGAATATGTGAGCAACGACGAAATCTTAGAGAAAATGGAAACAAAATAAAAACTTATACTTAACATCAGGGAGAAAATAAAGACACAAACGAAAGCTGAAACGTCAAAAATTATTTGAAGCAACAAAAAATCGGAAGTTGTGGAGCGCCACGAATGCCCACATATTGAAGTGTTATGGCACATAAAATGATAATAGTAATATTAGCTGTTTCCTTATCAGGAAACACTCGGCATTCATTGACCAAGCAGGCAGGGTTATTCGAGTTATCTTTTTCTTCATTCTTTGGCAATCAGACTGGGATCAAAGTGTAGTATCTGTTCGCAGATTACTCACTGAATGATCGCCTATGGGGCCGGGATTCCTTCTCCGATACGGGCCGGCGGCAGGGATTCGTCCCTGCGCTGGTAGTATCGCAGCTAAGACCAGCTAAAGACCAGCTTGGACAAGCTAAGACCAGCTAAAGCCAAAGCACTGCGGCCCGGGTGAAAACTCGGGTCCATTCCCCCTCCCTTCCCACATTAAACCCTGACCTTGTGTCACAACCTGACCCTGTGGGAGGTCAAGTAAATCAACAGGCCGGCGGCGGGGATTCGTCCCTGCGCTGGTAGTATCGTGGCTACGTCTGACTAGCTATGACCAGCTTGGACAAGCTATGACCAGCTAAGACCAGCCAAGACCAGCTATGACTAGCTAAAGCCAAAGCACTGCGACGCGGGTGAAAACTCGGGTCCATTCCCCCTCCCTTCCCACGTTAAACTCCGACCTTGTGTCACAACCTGGCCCTGTGGGAGGTCAAGCAAATCCCGTGTAGTATCTGTTCTCCTCATCTCTAACAATAATGATGACATTAGCCATTTCCTTATAAGGTATTCATTGATTGGGCAGCCGCCATTGCTTTCAGCTGAAATTTATAAAAAATCTTTCTCTTAAAACACTTTTCACAGGAAAATAGTTTTCTCAAGTACAGTAGCTTTTTTTTTTTCATAACGTTCACCCTGTACAAGGCTCCAAAGCCCCTCAAGGCAGAAGCTTACAGAGTAATAGGTAAGAAACACCGTTTATGAGTGTATGTGGTAAAGCTAACGGTTAACCCTAGACTTTAACAGGTTAAGATTATTTTTTAAATTATAAGAATATTTTTGTAAATAATAATAGCTTAGATTAAATTAATTCGGCCTTGTGCCATATCTGGCCACGTGGGAGGTTGGTAGATATCCTGCAGTTGAAGATTCATTGTGGAATTCACTTGTAGCAGTTGACTATTTCTTGTACTCGCCGTTAACTAATCTTATATGTGTTGTTCTTGACATAAGTATTATCGTTCATAACCAACCTTCGTGAGATTATTCCATTCAGTAACCTTCCCTATGCTACAACAATATATTCATACATGCATATATATATATATATATATATATATATATATATATATATATATATATATATATATATATATATATTGTATTTAGGCAGCAAACGTTCTTTCATGCACGTTTCATTGAATATGGCAGACAAAGTGCTTTCATTTATTTTTTTTTATACAATTTCTTATGCGATCTTATAATTTTTTCTTTTCGGTAGATAAATTATATAAAAAGTGTCCAATTGTTGTTTTTCTGAGCGCTTTCGGCTATACATTTACCCATTTTCAAGGTTGAAATATATTAACTGTTAACAAGAAATACATTCTTGTATGTATGTATTTATATAATGTTTTCATTTTCAAAACACGTTCACGATATTGTGTCCATGTTCATAGTTGATATTATCGAATGTTGTTGGTGTTCTTGTTTTTATTAATAAGGTTTCCATTATTTTAGCCTATTTTACATGTAGATGATGCTATTATATTTGTGTTATCAAGGAGTATATTACGAATAGGGACCAGTCGGCCTCTATGAGTATTTAAATGAAACTTAATTGAGCTATGATCAGAAAGATATAGTGTGAGTCTTCTTGTCAAATATGTTGTAGTGTGTCCTATGTAATTGTTTACGAATTTTGATTGATTTTTTATGTAATTTATCTACCGAAAATATACGTGCATATATATATATATATATATATATATATATATATATATATATATATATATATATAATTAATTTCGGTTGAGCTCTCTGGGGAAGGAAGTGTGGGTTTGTAAACAGTGACTATTAAGGCTAATATAGCGTGACTCTTCGGCAAAAAGCGAATTGAGTCCTGTCGGTCACTGTGTGTTTATCTAAAAATAAATACGCTAAAATTCACATTCATCCCTGCCGTGCGCCGACGCCTTAGTGGTAGAATTCCCGACTGACGCCAATTCAGTCGGGTTTCGATCCTAGCTAATGGTAACCGGACATCTGGCCACACTGAAGAGCTGCGATACAGCGAAAGTCTGTCTGTGGATGACAATAAAAAAAATTATATATATATATCATTAACTAATTGGAGACTTCAAAAAACCATGGTAATATTTTATATTTCGCGAGATGGATAAAATTTAATTTCGCTTCGTCAGACATTGCGGTTTCAAAACCATGAGCAGATTTAAAAATTCTTCCAGGAATCAACCGAAAAACGAAATGAAAAACAAGATTAGCGGAAGTTGTGTTTTACGATAGTTACACAGAGTAGGAAGGGAAGGAGGTAGGTATATGTCTATAGGGGATACGATGGTTGTAGCATTGCCCGCTCATTCACCGGACAAGAGAAAGGAATACAGAAAGAGGGAGAGGTAGGGAACAGAAGAGAGGAAGGGAGAAACCGAAGATCGTACACAAATCCCTATACCTACATTTTTCTATATACACATATAATTAAACTTACACATATGTGCCTACATCCATATACACATTCGCATCCATCTACACATATTTGTTTTCACGTAAATGTGTCCAACCATACGTATGTATACACACATATATACCCATACTCATCTATTTATCTATTTGTATTCGTAAACACTTATGCACATATTTGACTAGTACATTTCTAAATCAATACTTAGATAAGATGTAAGATGTCCTCAAATACATTACTAATCGTGTAGCTATAAAGGGGCACTTAAGAGTGTTGTCCATCAAGTGACTTCAGATATATACACAACGCTTGATCTATGCACATACTTATGAGAGAATACAACATAGAGCACAAGAATACAGACCTGTACCTATTTACACAGACAGGGGCACACATGTTTGCATGTACAAAAACTATGTCCCAACACAGATACAAAAGAAAAGAAGTACCATAGTATGCTTTGCATACACGTACATGAACAAGAGAGATATGTGAGCGTTAGATGCCCAGGTGAGAGGGTTTTTGTAAACTGAGGTCACATGTGATGAAAGGAGGGGGAATTTTCATGAAAGATCATAGGTGGTAATTCTGCATACACACACACACACACACACACACACACACACACACACACACACACACATATATATATATATATATATATATGAATTTCCTCAGACATTCATATACACATATACCTATTCAGATACACATACATATACGCATGCACAAATATATGTAAAACATCCGAAAACATTTGGGGTAAATCTTCTTGAAAATTGATGTTATTTTAGAAATCCGAAGCGGTTCTTATGTCTGCATTTGAAGACAAGCTCGTTTCGTTGATTAAGTAGTTCGCTGGTGTTTTCATATTTGATTATTATAGGATTTTTTCCTTGATGCATAGATATCTGTCTCTGAAATTGTTGTGAGTTCGGGCCTTATATATGATCCTCCATTTTAATTGTGGGATGAAGCCTCCATCAATGGGGTCTCAATAGTGTTTTGATAGGGCCGTCTACTGTCTTTGAGATTCATTATTGAAGGAATGGCGGTGACTGTAGAAACGCTGTATCAAAATTCCCGCTGAAATTCCGATGTAAACTTTTTCCTGGTTTACATTTTTCTTTGGAAAAATCGTAGCTTCATATACCTCATTTTGCGAAGTGAAAATCCCTCCCACTAGACAATCTAAAGCTACAGGGAGGTTTGTTCCCCCGTGCCTCACTGTTGTGAAAGTTTCTTAAGATATGATTGTTGTGGGAATTGATTATATTTTCTACGTTGCCAACACATGAGTAACTGTTTTTTAAGTTTTTTCTGTTGAATATTTTCTACAAAGGATTGTTATTATTAATAAAGTGTCTGTCTATTAACTTTAAAAATATTTACCAATATTGATGTTGGATAACCTGCAGAATGGTGGGTTAAACCATATTACCTTCCCTTTTCTATTTTTAGATTTGTTAGGTGTATAGTTTCTCAGATTTTGTTGGTAAACTAACTTTTTTATAAAAAATACTTTCTAAGGGCCTGGTTATATGTGATTTTATTTTCATTTTTTTTTGTTAGATGATAACTTATTGATTCTTGTATTGACGATGTTAGGAATTTGTTTTAAAATTGATGTCGAATGGTTAGAGTGGACATTGATATATATATGGGGGTTGATTTTGTTTATAAAAGGGCTTGAAAGTGTCATTGGAAAGTCTGAAGGTAACGTCTAGGAAGTTAAATATTTTGAGGTTGGAAGATATATCGATTTTAAATCCCAGAAATTGAAAGGGCTTTATGATCATTTTTTTGTAATTTGGAAGAAAAGGGACCATTATTATTTGGGATATCTAAGAGTCCGTCGTCCCTGTTAAAGATGTGGCTAATTATTTTAATGAGTGTGTCTAATATGAATATCTTTACTAAGTCTGATATTTCAACAGAGTCGTATGCTCCCTTAGGAACATCGAAGTTATTATTATTACTTTTTATCCAAGAAGAGTTGTTATACATTAGTATAGATTGCCTTGATGATACAATGACTTTAAGCCCGTCATCGGTAATCTTAGTGTAATTCTTAGCAAAGTTTTAAGTAATAGTTCTTCTGAAATGGAGGGGTAGAAGTCTATGATATCAAAAAGGAATTGAATTTTATCGGTTTCTCGAAATATAAAATATTACCATGGATTTCTGGCCATTCAATACGAGCTTGTACTAACGATTGAATTAAGACAAATATCCAGCCATAGCTCTTGAGGTTGTGGAGATGTTTAACATGCCAAACCCTGTTAAACGCCTTTGAGATATCTTAAGTTGTTTTATGGACAAATCCAGTGAAAAAAAGTTAATACGCCGTTGACAGGCAGAGAGAAACGAAAGTCATGAATGAGAAGGAAAAAAGTGGTGATGAGAGGGGGGGAGGTCAGAAAGTGCAGTGCGCAGTTCGCCGGCAGACCAGCTATTCTTCCTTCGTCGTCGGTCGCCTCAAGGAAATGGATTGCGTGACTCCATTTCTCGGCCGTTACAACGGGCAGACGTGAAACAGACACCAACTCAGCCACGCCTACTTCTTTGGCCGTCTGTCAATTCGTACGTCCAACTCTATTACACGAGGTCCGCCGAATGACACCCGACCTCGGTCGTGCTGCTGGCACCTCGCTTTTTATGCCAGTCTGATACGGCCAAAATTTGCATGTGTTCAAATATCATCTCGTTTTGGACGAGATAGGCGCGCATAAATTGCATCATCAATAGCGGCCATGTTTCGTTTCGTTATTACTTTGCAGGCAAGACACGTAGGCGTTCGTTTTGAACTTCGAGGTAGGTCATGTCTTTCGTCACACATATTGTTTATATGAAGGCAGTAAGATGACACACCAATTCCGAGCTGATTAGAGCTTCTCGTACTTGGCCAAAAAGAGGTAAAAGACTAATATCACCAGTGTTCTTAAAGACAGGAAATACAGAAGGGCATTTCTAACGAGGTGGAAAGCAAGACGCAGCAAGGCATTTGTTGGAGAGAACAGAAGCCAGTTTAGGATCACGTTACCATACGACAATTGCAGGGACATCGTCATGTCTGTTTTACTTTGTCGGGCTTATCGTATTTAAAATTACCCTTTTGGAGATGGAGCCTCATTTAAAGTTTCAGTGCCGAAACGAAGCCCTTTTCACATGCCCCCACCTTAAAAAAAATCGGTGTAAAATCAAAGAACACAGCAAACTATCATAGAAACAACCATAAAAAGGCCCAGATGTGCAAGAAATGAGAGAAGCAATCTGATTGGCTGGTACGAAGACCAGCTAGCTAATCTCAAGGCTTTTATTATCGGGATGACGGACAGGCCCAGTCGTCTTCTTTATCATTTGACTCTTCGGCCGATAAATCGGCTCTGTCGTCTCCTAAGGATTAAAACAGGAGTAAATAGCTGCGTCATCAGCATATATAACAAGTAGGGAACTTCGAAAAGGTCGGTGATGGAGATAAAAACAAGCGTAAGTCCAATAATAAAGACCTGGGTCACACCAGCAGTAATGTAGAAGGGTGGCCATTCAACACGATTTTCTTTACACAGTTTAGAAGAAGTGGATCACATCAAACTTCGACCGGAAATACCATATTCCTTCAGCTTGATAAGAAGACCAGCATACCAAACCCTGTCAGACTCCTACGAGATATCTAACGCCACATCCCGGGTCTCGCCGTTCTTATCTAAAATTTCTTGAACAAATCCAGTAATAACCGTTTCCACACCGGTGGTTGATCTGACATTCTAAACTAATTTGAAGTCGATTAGAACCTCTTGTACAGTGGTTCTCAACCGGGGCCTACATGGACCCAAGAGGTCCAAGTACCATTGCTGGGGGTCCACACACAATGAAATAGAAGATTGGGGGTTCACCGTGATATTTTAGTGATCCATACAGCAATTTCACTTCAGAGCGGTTGTCACAAATTAGATTTGGAATTTCTACAATAATCTACGCCACATTAAAATATTAAAATTCGAAAAAACAAAAAACAACTCTAAAACTATCAGAAAACGAGATCAAGCAATGTAATTTAGCGCCCCTTTTACTCTACCGGAAGTTTTGATTATAAAAGTTGAATAAAACAAAGAAGGATGTATAAATGAAGGCTTATATATATATATATATATATATATATATATATATAAAATTTGCGTGTTTAGGCAGCAATCCTTATTTCATGCACATTTCATTAAAAACGAGAGACAAGGTGGTTTTATTTAGTCTTTTATAAAATTTCTCATGCGATCTAATAATTTTTCATTCGGACAGTTTTTATATAATTTATCATCCGAAAAGAAAAAAATTATTAGATCGCATGAGAAATTGTATAAAAAACTAAATAAAAGCATCTTGTCAGTCGTTTTTAATGAAATATGCATATATATATATATATATATATATATATATATATATATATATATATATATATATATATATATATATATAAAGGAAGATATATATATATATATATATATATATATATATATATATATATATATATAAATATATATATATATATATATATATATCTTCCTTTATATATATATATATATATATATATAAAGGAAGATATATATATATATATATATAAATATATATATATATATATATATATATATATATATATATATATATAAAGAAAGATATATATATATATATAAATATATATATATATATATAAAGGAAAATTATATAAATATTATAATTAATATATCTCTGAATAATAAATAATATAATTTTAAATATTAATAAAATAAGATATTAATATATTAATATAAATTAATCAATATATAATATAAAAAATAATATATTAATATATTAATAATAATATTATTAATATATTAATAATATTAATATATTAATAATATATAATATTAATAATATATAATATATTAATTATAATATTATTAATATATTAATAATATTAATATATTAATAATATATAATATTAATAATATATAATATATTAATTATAATATTATTAATATATTAATAATATTAATATATTAATAATATATAATATTAATAATATATAATATATTAATTATAATATTATTAATATATTAATAATATTAATATATTAATAATATATAATATTAATAATATATAATATATTAATTATAATATTATTAATATATTAATAATATATTAATATTAAAATTAATAAAATTCGAATAAAAACCTCTAAAACTATCAGAAAAAGAGATCAAGCAGTGTAATTTAGCATCGCTTTTACCCTACCAGATGTTTTGATTGTAAAAGTTAAATAAAAACAAAGAAGGATATATAAAAGAAGGCTTATATATATATATATATATATATATATATATATATATATATATATATATATATATATATATATATTATCGCTCTCCCGTCGAACTCGACGTATGAGGGTCAGACAGATCAGTTCCCAGAAACTGAAAGCCCGACAGCCACACAGGATTTGATTATAGTGGTGAAGGCTTTGTGCAGGGCCATCCACACTTTTTGGAGGGACGAATACAGGGACCTGGTGCAACGGATGCCGCAAGGTCCCCAAACGACTCTCCGCAGGTTTTGAATTCAGAGTTGTCCTTCTCCTAGACCAGTTGCCATCCAAGGCTATAGAACCCAGTCTGTCCTGCTCTTTACCATAGTCTGCAACCCCTTGCCTTGCGTCCTATATATATATATATATATATATATATATATATATATATATATATATATATATGTATATATATGTAAAGGAAAATTATATAAATATTATAATTTATTATATAAATTAATTTAATATATTAATAATAAATAATATAATTTTAAATATTAATAAAATAAAACATTAATATATTAATATAAATTAATCAATATAAAATATAAAAATAAATAAAATATTAATAATAAAATAAATTTAATATATAAATTATATAAGGATTATATATAAAGAAAGCATCGCTGACAAATTTAACTTGTCAGTTCGTCTCGAAAAGGGCCTCCAATCAGTTGTGAACTGGGGCAGGAATTGGCTGGTTAACTTTAACGCCTCAAAAACAAAACTGCTCTCTATTAATCACCACAGGGATCCTTCCCTGCTTCCCATTAGAATGTCTGAAGCTCAACTTCTCGAGAGCTCCTCTCTGCGGCTTCTCGGTCTCACGCTGACCGTTGACCTGAGATGGAACAAATACATTGAGTCGATTGCTTCATCTACCGGAAGGAAAGTTGGCTCCCTGCGCCGGCCAGGAATTTTTTCTCCCAGGAATCGATCTTCCAAATTTACAAATCTACCATCCGCCCTTGCATGGAGTATTGCTGCCATATATGGTCTGGAGCCCCTTCTGTTTGCATCGGGGTTCTTGATAAGATCCAGAAACGGATATGCAACGTAATTGGCCCTGATCTGTCATCTCGTCTGCAGTCGCTCTCTCACAGACGCGCCGTCACCTCGCTCTGTCTTTTTTACAAATACTTTCACGGTAATTGCTCCGATGAGCTGCTTTCGCTGGTTCCCAGGCTTCATGAATTCAAGCGTCTTACAAGGCTGGCATACCGCTCTCACCATTTCACTGTTGAAACTGTTAATTGTATACGTCTCTTCTACCCCAATAGCTTCATGTCTCGTACCTCTCGCCCGTGGAACTCCCTTCCTTATTCCTGTTTCCCTGACAACTATAATCTCCAACTATTCAAATGTAACGTCAATCGACATCTCCAGTTGCCTTTATCTATCAACTATCCTTCTCCACATCCTTTCCTCTTTCACTCCTATCTGCTCTCGCTCCAAATCTTCTGTAACCCCTTGCCTTGATCTATCCACTATCCTTCTCCACATCCTTTCCTCTAACACTCCTATCTGCTCTCGCTCCAAATCTTGTGTAACCCCTTGCCCTGATCTATCCACTATCCTTCTCCACATCCTTTCCTCTATCACTCCTATCTGCTCTCGCTCCAAATCTTCTGTAACCCCTTGCCTTGATCTATCCACTATCCTTCTCCACTCCTCTTTCACTCCTATCTGCTCTCGCTCCAAATCTTCTGTAACCCCTTGCCTTGATCTATCCACTATCCTTCTCCACATCCTTTCCTCTTTCACTCCTATCTGCTCTCGCTCCAAATCTTCTGTAACCCCTTGCCTTGATCTATCCACTATCCTTCTCCACATCCTTTCCTCTTTCACTCCTATCTGCTCTCGCTCCAAATCTTCTGTAACCCCTTGCCTTGATCTATCCACTATCCTTCTCCACATCCTTTCCTCTATCACTCCTATCTGCTCTCGCTCCAAATCTTCTGTAACCCCTTGCCTTGATCTATTCACTATCCTTCTCCACTCCTCTTTCACTCCTATCTGCTCTCGCTCCAAATCTTCTGTAACCCCTTGCCTTGATCTATCCACTATCCTTCTCCACATCCTTTCCTCTTTCACTCCTATCTGCTCTCGCTCCAAATCTTCTGTAACCCCTTGCCTTGATCTATCCACTATCCTTCTCCACATCCTTTCCTCTTTCACTCCTATCTGCTCTCGCTCCAAATCTTCTGTAACCCCTTGCCTTGATCTATCCACTATCCTTCTCCACATCCTTTCCTCTATCACTCCTATCTGCTCTCGCTCCAAATCTTCTGTAACCCTTGCGTGCTAGTGGCTTCTAGCCTTGCTTGGGGCGAAAAGCTTAAAAAAAATTATATTTCTATAATACAATTCATAAACTTATCTATTAGTAAAAAATAAATTAACCTTTTTTATCGAATGGTTATGGGGTGGGGTCCACCAAAAATAATTAAGAGTAAAAGTGGTGCATGGGAAAAAATGGTTGAGAACAACTGCTCTAGTATATTGATAAAAAGTGGTAAACGATTAATAAGACCATCATCCAATGAATCGGAACGTTCCCCAGAGTTCTTAGAGACAGGAACTACAGAAGAGGATTTCTAATGAGCTGGAAAGAAAGAAGCAGCAACGCATTTGTTGTAAGGTTTGGAGAGTAAAGAAGCCCGTTTAGCATTACGTTAACTTACGACAAGTCTTCCCGCCTTTGAGGCGATCTAGCTGGGAGATGATGGCACAAACTATGGACATATTTATCTTCGTATCACTTAGTAAAGATTCCGTTCTAGAGGCAGAGATAAACCTAAAGAGTCGAGGGTTTAGAAAAGAATTTCTGAGTATAGCATTCGGTTTTATCAGCAGAGGAGACATTAAGGATTTACTCTTGTTCAATACACGTTCCCAGATCCGACATTAATTTCAAGAACCCAATTTTATGAAAGGCTATACGGTATCTCATTCTCTCAGCAAATAGCGACTATACCTCGGTGCGGACATGCTTCCACTCATTACGAGCGGATACAGAGACGCGTATTTTATATGAACTCTCACGTTGCTCTAGCCAGAATAACTGATTTCGGTTGCCTATGTAGTGGATGAGCAGACAGGATTTAAGCAAGAAAAAAAGAT
Source organism: Acanthosepion esculentum (assembly GCA_964036315.1). Lineage (NCBI taxonomy): Eukaryota > Metazoa > Mollusca > Cephalopoda > Sepiida > Sepiidae > Acanthosepion > Acanthosepion esculentum. Next base: position 20,374,826 of record OZ038509.1, on the reverse strand, counting down.
GGCGGCTTCACTTGGTATTTCCGAGCAGACACGAAAGCTTCTGTGCCGGCTTTTACCCAGGAAGAAATCTCAGTTGCACAATTCCTAACGGGAATATTAAAAATTTCATTACAGAGTGTCGCAAAGAAAATCGTAGAACGAGTCCCCCATCAATGTCCTGGTAACAAAAAGATGGGGTTCTTGCTTCATAGGCGAGCGGAAAGAAATATCTTCATACACGACCGCGATGGTCAGAGTTGTCAAGAGGACAGAATTGCAAAGCCTGAGTCCGGGGAGGAGGTAAGGAAGAGATGAAGCGAAGAAACTTGTCCGTCAGAATTACGAGGGAAAGGAGTTGGGAAATCTATTATTTGAGTGTGAGACTGAACAGTTGAGAAATTCAAAGACTTAGTTTCTTCATATCTGTCCGTTCATGCCTATCGAAAATCTCATCTCAGTCATTTTTATAATTGTCTATGTATCTATCGATATGTTTCGAAATATCTTCATATCTATCTGTATCTCAATATGTTAATCTATCTATCTATCTATCTATCTATCTATCTATCTATCTATCTATCTATCTATCTTAGTCTGTTCATTATCTATCTGTATCTCAAGGTGTTAATATCTATCTATCTATCTATCGATCTATCTATCTATCTTAGTCTGTTCATTATCTATCTGTATCTTAATGTGTTAATATCTATCTATTTATTTATCTATCTATCTATCTATCTATCAATGCGTTAATATATATCTATCTATCTACCTATCTATCTATCTGTCTGTCTCTCAATGCGTTAATATCTATCTATCTATCTATCTATCTCTCAACGTGTTAATATCTATCTATCTATCTATCTATCTATCTATCTATCTATCTATCTATCTATCTATGTGTTAATATCTATCTATCTCTCAATGCGTTAATATATATCTATCTATCTACCTATCTATCTATCTGTCTCTCAATGCGTTAATATCTATCTATCTATCTATCTATCTATCTATCTCTCAACGTGTTAATATCTATCTATCTATCTATCTATCTATCTATCTATCTATCTATCTATCTATCTATCTATCTGTCTCTCAATGTGTTAATATCTATCTATCTATCTATCTATCTATCTGTCTCTCAATGTGTTAATATCCATCTATCTATCTATCTATCTATCTATCTATCTATCTATCTATCTATCTATTTCGGTCCTTTTCATATCTCTATCAGTTCATATGTATGTATGTATCTATCTTTCTATCTATCTCAGTCTGCTTATATATCCCTTCCTTCAGTAAGGATTGAACACGAAAGGGCAAGCATCAGCGCAACGAGGCATTAGCTCATTGCCTTTGTCATGTATTAACTCCGCCATCTTCAGTGTGCCTTTGTACGTACACGAACCTCTTTTTATGAATCCATCATTCAATCTTCTCGCCATCCCGCCTTGCCGTCAAATACATTTTTAACATGACTTAATACAAAGGAATGAATTCGCGTCGTTTGTCGACACTAGCGTTCACTGGAAAAAATTCATCATAATTTCTTTTGCTCCCTGTGTAATCAAAGCAATGGATTTGCTGAACCCCCGTCATCGTCCGCCCGTTTTTATTTTCTTCGTCCCCGCGTCCGAGCAGACGGTGGGTTGGACTGGGGAAAGGGGAAAACGGTATCGTCGGAGCGAAGAGAGATCGATAATCGCGCCAGATTTGCTAAGCGTTGATGAATTTCTTTCGAAATCCAGGTTGGCACGCAGGAAGAAAACCGGTTAATCTGAAGGGGGGGGGGCGAGAGCATAAATAAATGAATGAATAAATAAACAAATGAATCAATCAATGAATGCCTGCTTAAATGAAGGAAAAAAAACAACAACAACTTTTCCCTTCTGTCTCCGATCAGGACGTCTTTTTGAAGAGGCCTGATGTGACAATAAACAAAATTCAGCCATTCTCTCTTTCCTATATATATATATATATATATATGTATCTCATCTCAGTCATTTTTATATTTGTCTATGTATCTATCGATATGTATCGAAATATCTTCATATATATCTGTATCTCAATATGTTAATCTATCTATCTATCTATCTATCTTAGTCTGCTCATTATCTATCTATCTGTATCTCAAGGTGTTAATATCTATCTATCTATCTATCTATCTATCTATCTATCTATCTATCTATCTATCTAACTATCTATCTTAGTCTGTTCATTATCTATCTATCTGTATCTCAAGGCGTTAATATCTATCTATCTATCTATCTATCTATCTATCTATATATCTATCTTAGTCTGTTCATTATCTATCTGTATCATAATGTGTTAATATCTATCTATCTATCTATCTATCTATCTATCTCTCTCTCTCTCTCTCTATATATATATATATGTGTGTGTGTAATTTGGCAGCAACTTTTCTTTTAAACATGTTGTGTTGAATGTCAAAGACAACATAGTCCTACATATACTCTTTTGAATTTTCTCATATTTTCTAATGAGATTTTTTATTTGAAAATTATATTGAAATAAATATTGTCCGTAAGATAACCGAGTACTTTCGAACATCATTGTTCATCTTCAGGGTCAACATTTTTTAACAATGTGTTATATATATGTAGAGTCAATTTTTTAAAAACATTTGCAAATTGTCTTGTAGCGGAATCATGTTGCTACATTTTAATTTTTTAAGAAACTAAATAAACGTTACAAAATCATTTTAATTTCAAAAGACGCGATGAGGTTATCACGTGCATGGCGAAGATTTTTAATCATGTGAAGGCGTATATGAGACATTGTTAAAAATCTTTACCCTGAAGATGAACAATGATGTTCGAAAGTATTCGGTTATCCTACGGACAATATTTATTTCGATATAATTATCAAATAAAAAGTCTCATTAGAAAATATGAGAAAATTCAAAAGAAAATATGCAGGACTATGTTGTCTTTGACATTCAACACAACATGTTTAAAAAAATATATATATATATATACAGTGCTGTTCGATAAAAGTGACTCGCCTGATTTTTTTTACTTAAAACCAAACCAATCTAAACCAAAGAATACATATTCTATTCATACGAATCTATCCTAAAAATGTTGTTGTCATTAAATAACGCATTGGTGTTGATATGCCGTAAAACAAAATAGACGAAACCAATCTAAACCAAAGAATACATATTCTATTCATACGTATCTATCCTAAAACTGTTGTCTGCATTAAATAACCAATTGAGGTTGATATGTCGTAAAACAAAATAAACCAAACCAATCTAAAACAAAGAATACATATTCTATTCATACGAATCTATCCTAAAAATGTTGACGGCATTAAATAACCCATTGAGGTTGATATGCCGTAAAACAAAATAAACCAAACCAATCTAAGCCAAAGAATATGTATTCTATTCATACGAATCTATCCCAAAAATGTTGTCGGCATTAAATAACCCATTGAGGTTGATATGCCGTAAAATAAAATAAATAAACCAGAATATATGAAAAGACCACAAATCTCGTCTATAAAACGATATCTTGCGTTATGAGAGGCTATTGATAAAAATCTTTAAACGTTAAACGCGATACGTTATTATTATATTCTGTTCAGTCGGACTACTATCCTCGTTTTTTGTTTTTTTTATAATCAGAACGTTTTAACCGTCTTATCTGCAGACTTTTGCCAGGTGTCTGTCAATCCAGGTAACAGTTAATATGCGTCTGATTTTTTCCATCGCCATTTGAAAGCAGTTCTACACGTTATAGGCGCGAGAAAATAATCTACAGTGCTTTTCGATAAAAGTGACTCACCTGATTTTTCTTTAAAATTTTTTCGCTTATTGTTTTTGGGGTCAAACTAACTTTTAATCTTACTAATATAAAGACCCCTTCCCGACCACCTAGTAAAAAAGTTTACTCACCCTAAGGTATTCTATTTTGGATATAAATGAGATTTACGGAAAAACTCTGTGCAAAAAAAGTGACTCACTTATTTCCTGCAACTAGTAATCAATAGAAACATAACCGAACAGCTTTAAATAAAGAATAATAGAGGTATAATTTATTTATAATAGGTAATATAGTTCGAAATATTTAATAATCTATGGGTCCTCCTTTATTTTGAATAACCTTTTCAACCCAACTGCTTTCTCAAGAGCTTTATAATGCTCCATAAGTTTTCTATGGGGCTGAGGTCAGGAGATTGAGGCGGCCATGTCATAACACTCACCTGCTTTTCATCAAATTATTCCTTCATCAATTTTGATTTGTGACAGGGAGCCTTATCCTGCATAAAAATGAGCTTGGTGGGGTCGATTTGCACCCTTTCAGCAGAAGAGAACAGACAAGACTCTAAAATTCTCTTGTACTGCTCGCTCCTGAGGGTCTTTTCAAAAGGTTTTAAGAAACTATTTCCATGAAAAGAAAAGCACCCCCAGAAAATTATACTGAACGGATGCTTGACAGTACTTACTGCTAAATTCAAAGAGCTTTCAAAGCTTCTTCTTCGGATTTTAGATCGCTTATCCTTTGAATTTAGCTCAACTCTCAACATTTAGTAAAAAAAATCTGGTGAGTCACTTTTATCGAACAACACTGTATATATATATATATATATATATATATATATATATATATATATATATATATATCAAATATGTGGTACAGTTCAATTTATATTACAATGAATCATTCATACAAAAAGTAGATTAGTAAAGTTAATGATATAAAATGGCGAAAACTCTTCGCAAACAAATTTTTTAAGTTGCATTAACCTATGAACCACTCGATGAATGTTATGATCCTTGTTTTTAATAACTACAAGCTGTATAAGGTCTTTTTTTATTCTGCTAGTACTTTCGGCTGTACATACAGTCATCCTATTCAATCAACAATGTATTTTCCCTGATTATCTATGACTTCCTTCCATCTATTAACAAGCTTACTAATTCCATTACTGTAAAATTCTTTTGGCTTTGATTCGAAGAACTCACAAATGTCAGTTTTAACCTCTTCCTGTGTTAAAAAATCTGTTTCTTCCAAATGATTCTGTAAGCTACGAAACAAATGGTAGTCTGAAGGAGCAATGTCGGGAGAATAAGGTGGATGAAGAATTTTCTCCCAACCAAGTTCTTCGATCTTTTGTGACGTGATTCTTGCTGTGTGTGGTCACGCATTGCCCTGATGAAACATCACCCGTTTTCGATTCACTAGAGCAGGTCTTTTTTTCCTCAAAGCTTGGTTCAAACACTCTAATTGCTGACAGTATATTTGAGCATTAATTGTTGCATTAGGTGGTAAGAATTCAAAGTGGATTATTCCTTGGCAATCCCACCAGATTGAAAGAAGAACATTTTCCCCATGAAGTTCCCATCTCGGTTGTGGATGGGGTCCTTCCCCTTTACCAAGCCACTGTCTACGACGCTTAACATTTCGATAAAAGATCCATTTTTCATCGCCAGTCACAAGTCTATCCAAAAAAGGTGAAACAAGTTGGCGAGAATGGAGAGAAGAGCAGATGTCAACTCGGGATTTGAGGTTGTTTTCAGACAATTCATGAGGCAACCATTTTCCAAGTTTAGGAACTTTTCCAAGTTGTTGAAGATGACGATGTACAGTTGTATGGTTTGAACTGAGAATACTCTGCCAATTCCTCAAATAATGAAGCAGGATTTTCTTCAAGGGCTGCTTCAAGAAGCTTTTCATCAAACTGAACTGGACGTCCGGTTCGATCTTCATCTTCAAGGGTGAAATCTCCACCTCTGAATTTTGCAAACCATCTTCTGCAAGTTCTTTCAATCACACATTCCTCTCCATAAACTGAGTGAATGTTTCTAGCCGCTTCGGCTGCTGAGTTTCCTTTCTTGAACTCATAAAGCATTATGTGCCTCAAATGATTCTTGGGTACTTCCATGTTAGCAGGGTTTTAATCAAACAAAATTTAATTTTATTATTCTCTGAAATAAAATTTGATCAGTTTAAATGAATCTAAACATAAAAATAATGTTCAGCTCCATGAGACATTATAAAATACTCTTTAAATTTCGTTAATTTTAACAAAACGTTAAAATTCGGACAGAACTTATGGGATGATCTAATATATATATATATATATATATATATATATATATATATATATATATATATATATATATATATATGTAACATAACTCCCCCACCTCCACTCTCTAAGCTTAATTTTCTATTTAGCATTGATCTGACTTTTAATTGGTTAATCAAGACAAACCCACAAGATTATTTTTAATTTTAACCTTATGTGTTCTCCCCCCCCACCCGTCCCTTTATCTTTCGGAAAAGAGGTAACACTTCGTTTTTGAAATTCATTGTCTGTTATATTTAACAATATATGTTTATATATGTTTATATATATATATATATATATATATATATATATATATATATATATATATATATATATATATATATATATATATATATATATATATATATGTATGGGGGACTCTCTCGACGTATGAGGGTCAAGCAGCTCAGTTCCTAGGGACCGACAGCCCAGACACCAGCACATATGATTTGATTATAGTGGTGAAGGGTTTGTGCAGAACCAACCACACTTTTTGTAGGGCCGAATACAAAGTTTTTTTTTCCATGTCGACTATATTGTTAAATTCCCAGATCAATTCTGTGGACAAAACATTTTAATCAATTTGTCTTGTCCACAGATCTTGATCTGGCAATTTAACTGTATTGTCGACACAGAAAAAAAAAATCTCATCTTACATTAACCAGAAAAAGGCTTATACGGAAGATTTCATTTTTGTCTTGAAAAAGTCGGATGACGAAACACGTCGGCAAAAAACTAACATTTTTTTCCAATTGTCATTTTATACCAATTTGTTTTGTTAACAGAATTGATCTGGGAATTTAACTATATATATATATATATATATATATATATATATATATATATATATATATATATATATATATATGTAAATATATTTTTTTTTTTCTGTTTATACGTTATTTTTAGAGATATTATTTATATAAGTAAATTATATCTATAAAAATAACGTATAAACAGAAAATTTAATTGTCGGACTTAATCCATTTCCATTTCATAATATATATATATATATATATATATATATATATATATATATATATATATATATATATATATGCACACACACATGGTGCGATTGCGATGGGTAAATTATGGCCAGTTTATATTTTGAATTTCGCGCATGCGTGTTGTTTGTTTTTGATTTTGCCGATTCCACAGTATAGTAGGGTCAGTTGGGCACCGTTTGTGAGAAAAAGAGCACCATGATGCAATTCACTCTGCCAGAAATTCGGAAATGGCATGCTGTACTTACAATACATTTCAGAGTATTTGCGTGTCAATCTGAGGCAGAGCATTCGGAACGAGTTGGATGGGTCTAATGGTGATTACGAAGGCACTGCAGCCTCGAAAAAACTCTTTCTGATCGTTGTGATAAGAAAAAAAAAACTCCCGAATTTGTTGGTGAGGGCTTCACACTAAACACCTAAGTCTACATAAAGTGCCTTGAGGAAGTAGTGCTGCCCTGGGTCAAGAGGAAGGCTGTTGGAAGAACGTATATCAGGCAACAGGACACAAACAGGAGAACCCAGTCATGGCTGTCAGACAATTTCTCCAATCACATCACCTCTTACATCTAGCCACCTAACTCCCCAGACTTGCAACCCCTTTGATTATTATGTGTGAGGCGCAGTTGAGCGAGAGAGCAACAAAACCCCTTGTAACACCAAAGATGAACTGAAGGTAAGGATTATGGCAGCATTCACCAGCTTAAACAAGGAGACCGTTCAGAAGAGTTGCAGGAGATTCTGAAGTTGCCTGGAGGCCGTGGTTGAAGCCAATGGCGATTTTATTGAATAAACTTACTCTTTAGTATTTTAAAATATTTTTGTTTAATTTTGGTAAATATATCTGTTAAAATGAGATGTCAGTGTTATTTTGCGACATTTAGACAACTTATCCATCGCTCCCTGTCTATTGGCGACATCGGTACGATCGTATCGATTGACAGAAAACTCAGTCGAAGCGTCGGTCGGGAGGAATTTGAATAAAACTTCTTTCATTTTCTGTGGTTATATAAATTATATTTTTTTTTAGGATGAATAATATTATGAATATTACGGATTTCTTTTCAATTTCATATTCATTTTTCTTCATTCACCGAGAAAAAACAAAAAACGTATCCCAGTTATCATTTTAAATAATCCGTCATGTACCATCCGATGACAAGCAATGGGATACATCGGGTAAATCTCATGACAGACTGCTGATCCTGCCAATTCGTTTGAAAAGCCATGATGGAAAACCTATTTGCAATTCAACCTGAAGGCTTAAAGGCGAGATTATATAAAAGGAGATAGGCACGGTGTAGCAATGTGTAGCGGTGTCGGATTGAGGAATCGGAGAGCCGAGTTCGATATTCCTTTGGGAAAGGTATTAGCTCTCCCCCAGCTATGGGTAACTAGCAGGACAGAACGGGTTCTATAGCCTTGGATGGCAATTGGTATTAGAACTCGGTTCTCCGACTTTCAATTCCGAGTCGTTATCAGTTACACCACCCGCACATCCAAGCTCACGGCTGGTATTTCCAAACCTTTCTTAACTTCTTAACAAGTCCCGGGTAAACTACACCCGACAGTATGACCTCTGATCGGGAAATTGGAGGTTTTGAGAGCGTGGAACCACGTCTTAATTGTTGTTGTTCCCAGGTCCATCCCGACCCGGCGTGGTAGCACCTGTTAGGGTCCCAGCTATGGGCAAATAGTGACCCCCCCCAACAGAAACACAATGAATGTATAAAATACATTTTATACGCAAAAATACCAGCAACCCTTTTTTTGTATAAAAAGATCGAAAACACATAAAACCAATAATACATTTTATCTGTAGTTGGAGGCACAGAATTGCATTCAAAATATCTTTAGTTGAAGCCATAAAATTGTGTTAAAATATTTAGATTTCAGGATTAAATAACCGATAGGTTACGGTAAAACAGTGATTCGGTAGGATGTTGAAAAACGAAAGTTAATAAGAGCTACAAGGGATAGGAAGTTGTGGAGAGCAATGATACAGATCCTGGTCAAAATTAACTCTTCCTGTATCCCTACGGTTAAGTTCTTCTCTGAAGGTCGGTTGGATTCGGTGTAAATTGATATTTGGACCTCAAATGAAAAGACTATATTGAATTGTTCAAGTTCACCGTGTTTATAAGTCCCCAACATTCTATACGCTCAAGGACACATGGCCCAGTGGATAAAAGCGTTGGCTGGATCCAGTGACTTGACACAAAGAGTTGTGAGTTCAATACCTGGCTCCGGCAGTGGTGAACAAAACTTGGAGAGTTGAGTTAAAGGGAGATAACCGAGACACCCGGAAGAGGCGTGGAACTAGAACAATCTACCCCGGTGGGCTTAATAAAGGGTGCATTTCGAAATTCCGGTCACCTGAAGAAGGCCGGAGCGTACAACGGCCAAAACGCCGTGAACATGGCAATAAAATTAGGACAATAGTCCGAACAATGTAAATAATTACAATAATTCATCTCAGATATATTGAATCAATTGCTAGGTCTGCTGCTAGGAATAGACCTATCAATTGGTTCACTGCGTCGTGCTGGACAATTTTTTTCCCGACAGAATCTTACGTATTTATAAGTCTACATTTCATCTATGCATCGAATATTGCTGTCATAAATGGACTGGTATTCTTGCTGTGCATGTTGAGTTTCTAGATAAAATACAAAAACGAATCTGCAATGTTATTGGTCCTGGCCTGGCATCTCGGCTGAACTTTCCACTTTTTATAAAGGAACGTCAAAGTGGGTCGTTTGCACTGCCGCACTATAAACGGACTTCAAAAATGAATCTAGAAAAACATTGGGTCGAAAAAAAATGATATGACAAAAAAGGACTTGGAAAATGGTATTGAATTGAAAATAAAAAAAATTGAAATAAAAAAAGACTAGTAAAAAATGGATTTGAAAATAATTGGGTAAAAAAAGGCCTGACAAAAAAGGACTTGGAAAATGTTATTGAAATGAAAAAAAAAAAAAGGCTTGTAAAATTTGAAAAAAAAATTACTAAGAAAAGGCTCGAGATAAAAAGGACTTGGAAAATGGTATTGTAATAAAAAAAAGATTTGTAAAAATGGATTTGAAAAAAAATTGGAAAAAAAAGGCCTGAGAAAAAAGACCTGGAAAATGGTATTGAAATAAAAAATGATTTGTAAAAATGGATTTGAAAAAAAATTGGATAAAAATCGCCTGAGAAAAAAAGGACCTTTTTTAAGGCCTGAGAAAAAAGGACTTGGAAAATGGTATTGAAATAAAAAAAGATTTGTAAAAATGGATTTGAAAAAAATTGGATAAAAAAGACCTGAGAAAAAAGGACTTGGAAAATGGTATTGAAATCAAAAAGATATGTAAAAAATGGATTTGAAAAAAAATTGGGTTAAAAAGGACTTGGAAAAAGGTAGTGAAATAAAAAAAAAAGAATCTCAAAAAATGGATTTAAAAAAAAAATTGGATAAAAAAGGCCTGAGGAAAAAAGACTTGGAAAATGGTATTGAAATAAAAAACGACTTGTAAAAATGGATTAAAAAAAAATTGGATAAAAATCGCCTGAGAAAAAAAGGACTTGGAAAATGGTATTGAAATAAAAAAAATATTTGTAAAAATGGATTTGAAAAAAAATTGGATAAAAAAGGCCTGAGAAAAAATACTTGGAAAATGGTATTGAAATAAGAAAGACTTGTAAAAATGGATTTGAAAAAAATTGGATAAAAAGGCCTGAGAAAAAAAGGACTTGGAAAATGGTATTGAAATAAAAAAAAGACTTGTAAGAAATGATCGTGATGAAATAATTGAGCAAAAATGACGTGACAAAAAAGGATTTGAAATATGGTATTGAATTATACAAACATTGTAAATAATCGATTTGAAAATATTGGGTAAAAAATGACCCGAGAAAAAGATGCAAAAACGGATATTGAAATAGTAAATACCTTGCAAAGAATTAATATGAAAAAAATTGCATAAAAAAATGACCCGACAAAAAAGGTCTCGAAAAATGGTACTGAAATAAAAATAACATTCAAAAGAATGAATCTGAAAAAAAAATTGTGTAAAAATTGACTTGACTAAAGAAAGACTTGAAAAAAGGTATTGAAATAAAAAAAAAACTTGCAAAGAATAAATTTGAAAAAAAGGTACTTGGTTAAAATGACCTGACAAAAAGAAAGGATTTAAATAGTCTTATAAAAGAATTGAAAAGATGTATAAAAAAATGCACCGTCCTGAAAACATGAACTTGAAAAATTGGATCTAAGAAAGAAAAAAAAATGTGGCTGTTTCAAAATAAAAAGACTTGATAAAAAAGGTATTGAATAAAAAAAATACTTGCAAAGAATAGATTTAAAAAAAAATACTGGGTTAAAATGACCTGACAAAAAAAAAAGGACTTAAAAATAGTCTTATAAAAGACTTGAAAAAATGTATCTAAAAAAAGTGCTGCCGCGAATACATAACCTGAAAACATGAACTTGAAAAATTAGATCTGGAAAAATAAACGTAGCTGGCTTCAAAATAAAAGGACTTGAAAAAAAGGACATTTTCCTTAATCGTTTCGCCCCAACCACTAAGACGCAGGAGGAGGTTACTGAATGTGAAAGAATTTTATTTATTAAATTCTTTATTTACATGAATAATTTTAATTTTACAACATTCTAAAAGCCAATCAAATTGCATTTAAACTAATGAATTGCAATATTTATCATTTACCAATTTATAAAGAAATAAATACGAAAACAATTTTTATAAAGTTCTAATCGATTGGCAATTGGCCGATGTTTTGTCAACAATTCAGCAATTTAATAAATAAATAGTGTTTATTTTTGTTGTCAATTCTCAAGAACAAAAATAGTGTATAAATTCACTTTAATCACCGCTTTTTAAAACAATAGACATTGCCCAGGAGTGAAGGTAGTTAAAATAATAGCGGTGTTAAGGGAAAAACCTATATTTTGATCGTAAGTTTTTTTTACGGGTACGAAGGTCCAAGTTTGTTTTCTCTTTTTTTTTTCCTTTTTATCTTTCTCTTTTGTTCTCTTTCTTTTTTTTATCATTTTCTTCTTTTTCTTCTTCTTTTCTACTCTCTCCTTTCTTCTCCCCTCTTTTAATCCTCATTTTCACACTTTCCCTTCTGTCTTTCTTTCTTGGGTTTACCCCTTTTCTTTTTCATCTTTCTCTTTTCTTCTCTTTCTTTTTCATTCTTTTCTTCTCTTTCCTCTTCTTTTCTACTCTTTTTTCTTCTCCTCCTCTCTTTTAATCCTCATATTTTTCTCACTTTCGCTTCTGTCTTTCCTTCTCGTTTTTCTTATTTTTCTTTTTCATCCTTCTCTTTTCTTCTCTTTCTTTTTTTCATCATTTTCTTCTCTCTCGTTTTCTTTTCTACTCTCCCCTTTCTTCTCCTCCCTTTTAATCCTCATTTATTTTCACTTTCCCTTCTGTCTTTCTTTCTAGTTTTTTTTCTCCCTTTTTCGTCTTCAGCTTTCTCTTTCTTTTTCACCTCTATTTTCATCTCTTTCCCTTTTTCTCTTTTTCTCTTCCCTTTTAATCGTCTTTATTTCACGCTCACTTTTCTTCTCGCCTCTTTGCCTCCTTTTCTGTCCATCTTTCTTTTCGCTTTTCTTTTTTTTATACATCTTCCTTATCTCCTTCTTTCTTTTTTTTTATTCTTTAAATTTTCTTCTCGACGCTTTTTCTCGCTTCCTACTTCCCTATCCCTTACAGCAATCTAATTCTGTGATCCTCTACCTTGACTGGCTCTTGGGTTTTGTATTGCATGAACTAAAGTAAAAAAAAAAAAAAATTCACCTCAACATCAATCTTGGCTCTTGGATATCTCAACGTAGTGTAATGTCTGGCACGCTTGTCTCGCTAAAACAATTACGACTGAATAGTGAGTTCGATCCACACTGGGTGCCTTATACTTTCGGCCATAAATATTACCTCTTTCTATTTCCTTATTAATCTGACTCTTTTTTTTCTTTCATTCCTCACTATTCTTCTTTCTTTATTTCCTGAATTTTCTCATCCTCTCTTTCTTTCTCGTTTTCATTTTCTCTTTTTTCTTTTCCTTTTCTTATATTTCTTTTCTTTTCTTCTGTTCCTTTCATTTATTTGTTTCATTCCTTCTCTCTTTACGTTTAACTATTTCCCCTGCCCTCCCCAACCCAGAATTGTAATTAAACACGTCCTGGCCTGGGACTGCAACAATCCGTTAGGTTAGCAATGCCAGGATGACTGCTTATCAGCCGATTCCTCAAATTTGGGCAGAACGATTGCAAATTGACGAATCACCGTTCAGATCAAATTTGCTGCTCACTGACACAGGAAATGATAAAATTGGTGCCGGAAGTTTAGGACATTTTTTTTTTATTTTTCTGAATGGCATTTTTTATTCGTTCATTCGCGTTTTATTCACTTCAGTTCTTTAACATTCCGCGTTTTCGCTTTTGATCTCAGAGTTTGTCAACCCTACTACTACACACACACAGACACGAGCGGAGATATATATATATATATATATATATATATATATATATATATATATATATATATATATATATATATATATATAAAAACATAAGCACACACACACATATATATATACGTATATATATGTGTGTGAGTGCTTATGTTTATATATATCCATGTGTGGATGTGTGGGTGTGTTGGTATGAAATTGTGTATATTTTTGTAACAGATACTGCAATACAGTACACCTATGAAACTATTCATCAGATTTTATATATATATATATATATATATATATATATATATATATATATATATATATGTATATATATATATATATATATATATAACATATACTAAGGCATATGTATATACACACATATAATAACGGATGCTGAGGCATATGTAAATATATACAAACATATAAATATATATATATATACACACACACACACACATGAATATATATATATGTATCATATACACTGAGTTTTTATCTATCTATAATAACGTCTATTGAGGCGTATGTATATATATATATATGTATACGTATATACACACCTATATATATATATATATATATATATATATATATATATATATATATATATATATATATATATATATAATAACGTACACTATGGCATATAATAACGTATAATTAGCTTTATATCTGCATAAATAAACATGCACACGTACACAAAAAATACACAAACATCTCTCTTTATATATATATATATATATATATATATATATGTATGTATGTGTGTGTGTCTGTGTTTGATGGTATGTAATTGTGCATATTCTTATAACAGATGCTGCGATACAGTACACCCAGGAATCTGCTCATCAGATTTTATATATATATATATATATATATATATATATATATATATATATATATATTATAAAAGGTTCAAAAACTAATATTCCATGGTTATAATTTATTACATTGGAATCGTAATCACGATCCAATTCATCAGACCTACAAATTTCGAAAAGATTTTTTCTGATTTCTTTCCAAATTCCCAAATTCAAAAAGATATTTTCCGATTTCTTTTTGAATTTGTAGGTCTGATGAATTGGATCGTGATTACGATTCCAATGTAATAAATTATAATGATGGAATATTAGTGTTTGAACCTTTTATATTATATTCTTACTATGTCCTGGATATTGAGTTCTACCTGGATTCTATCCTCTTGGAAATTTATATATATATATATATATATATATATATATATATATATATATATATATATATATATATATATATATATATGTGTGTGTGTATATTGACCACTAATATTATTTATCTATCTATTTGTCTCTCTCTCTCTCTCTCTCTCTCTCTATATATATATATATATATATATATATATGTATATATATATATATATATATATATATATATATATATATATATATATATATATACATATATATATATTGGCCACTAATATTATATATATATATATATATATATATATATATATATATATATATATATATATATATACTAGTAGCATGCCCCGGTGTTGCCCGTGCTTGATTCAAAAATCGTACGACTCATACAGCAATCGCTATCACTTGACTTAAAATACTTTTGCCCTTCCTTGCCTTTAAAGGAGTGCCCTTTGCCGTGCTGATGTTGCTACATGCCTTACTTCTTGCCTATCTCACACTGCGAATTTTTTATAAGCTCCATACTAAACATTAAATCTGTTACGAAAAAAGAACTAAACAAAATGAACACAAAACGATCAGCTTTAAAAAAGCACTCGTAACTGGAAAAACCGAATGAAAAAAGAATGTTAACAACAAATACTTTTTTACACCTAGCCCAGTTCTCCGGAATCAGAATCAAAGTTGAGTTTAAGCAAGTGAATGAGCCATTGGAGTAAAGTGCCACGCAGATTTAAATTTTTCCCACTTGTGACGAATGCAGCTATCGATTTTTTTGCGTGCTAGCATGCTAGTTAACATTCGTGGCAGTCAGCTATAGGCTCTCTCTCTGGCCAGTAGAAAATGACCGCAAACTACATGAAAACTGCCGTAGAAGCATGAAAAATCGATTATTTCCACTATCGATGGAAGTTGGGAAATACAAAGTATATATATATATATAATATGTATAACGTTTACGGAGGCATATCTGTGCGCACACACACATAAATATATATATATTGTTCTCTCCTTAAAAAGGTTACAAACAGACAATGGTGGTTTTCGAGTGGAAAGGAACAGCAACATGCGGGCGTAAATGAAAGAGAGAGACGTTTATTGTCACTGGTATGTCCTGTGCACATTACATATATTACTGATATAATCAGTCCACAATAGGTAATAGGGAGAGTGAAACATTCCAGTAAAACATATATATATATATATATATATATATATATATATATATATATATATATATATTATGACATTCACAGACAGTAGTGTTTCGAAGTATCACAGCTCCTCAGTGCGACTAGACCTCCGAATGCCTCAAGCCAGGATTAAAACACAACTAATTTGGTGTCAGCTAGAGCTATCTTCACCCGGTAGAGTTACACAACTAAATCTAGTGTATTGTTTTTACAAATGTAAACAAATGCCAATCAGCCAAAGTGCTCCATTCATTTTACTGAAGAGCTTTGCATTAGTGCAGGTTGCTGTTGTTTATAGAATTAGCTTATCATATATATATATATATATATATATATATATATATATATATATATATATATATATATATATATATTAAAAATAAAAACAGATCACTTTAAGGTTACATACAATAAATTATTTCTCCACAGCCCTTTTAAAGGACCTCGGATCATCAGATTTTACTTCCAAAGGTCTTTGGAAGTAAAATCTGATGATCCGCGGTCCTTTGAAAGGGATGTGGTGAAATAATTTATTATAAGGAACCTTAAAGTGGTCTGTTTTTATTTAAATTATTAGCTCTGATTTACATTGAGCACTCTGGATTTTATCCTCCTTGCGTCTACCCGTACGGATTACCTAGTTTTTCGTAAACTATATATATATATATATAAATAAAAGGTTGTATGTTTATGCGTATGTAGGTATATATGTATAGATGTATATAGTATATATTATTTACATTATTTGGACTATTGTCTTCATCTTTGTTGCCATATTTATTACAACGTTTCGGCCGTTGTACGCTCTGGCCTTCTTCAGCTGGTTGGAATGTCGAACTGAACCCTTTATTTCGCTCACTGTGGTAGACTGTTCTAGTTCCACATGCGATGTTTAATGGATGTCAATCGTCAGTTATCTCCTGTTAATTCCCCTGTCCGAAATCTCCACCACCTTAACCAGGTATTTAACTCACGCTCTTTGAGTCCTGTCACTGGATCTAACTAACGCCTTTATCCACTGTGCCATGTTCCTTCCAAAATTGTTGAACAAATTTCATAGCCCCTTCATTGGTCAGAAAATATATTCTTATCTCTGATAAGAATCAGGGCCCTCGGAGCCGGTTTTGAAGGTAATGAAAACGGATTGGAGTGAACAAGCTGTGAGGTTTCCCCCAGACTTTATGGCACCACGGAAAGAATAATGGTGGTGGAATTCCTTTTTATATTTTCCAGCTGTCTCGTTAGTCAGAAAATAAAGTAAAAAGTGTTTGGAGTGAGGATAGAAAAAATAGCGTGAATGTGAACTTGTAAAATTGTTGTTCTCACATTAAATTCCACCAGTTTTGCTTTGCATATATTGTTTGCTCAGTATTATTTTCGGCTGTTCTTTTCTTTCATTGCAAACTTTGTCAGTGTATTTTGTTGGACATATCTGCCAATTATTTTTAACCACGGCTAATTACTTTACACCAATCAGTTATCTTTTTTTATTCTTCCCAAGAAGTCATTCACAGAAACGTTCAAGAAAAAAAAAAGGTTGCCGGAAATTTGTAATGTGAACTTGTAAAATATTGTTCTCAAATTAAATTCCAACAGAAGCCATCAGTCAGATTTAGATTTTTTTCTCGAACTTAGCGCTTGTGGGACTCTCTTCCGTCTCTTTGCTACCCAATCCAGACTGATCTTCAAAACTTTAAATGCAATATCAATCGTTAGCTTCTGTTTTCTAAATACTTGTCCTTTCATCGCCTTCTCTTCTTAATAGTATATTTTCTCATATTCTCTAACACCCAGTAACCTCTTGCGTCTTAGTGGCTTTGTTGCCTTTCTTGGGGTAAAACAATTAAAAATATTTCGTGTGCTTCAACTTTTAAATCTGTTTTTCTGTAAGAAGGGCTTTCTTGAAAACACAGTTGAGCAAGGAGACCCTGTAGACGACGAGATTTGAAAGCTTGTGCCTTTTATATTCATTCTGGTTTGCGTTGAGAGTTTCCTCCATTTTGTGTCATTAATGATCACCAGGATTTAATTGTGGCTCAACTCGTATGAGAAATATGTTTGGAGCCAGAAGACTGGGTAATTTGTAGTTTAGGATTCGCGCTCAGTTTTTAATAAGGTTTTCCGGAATAGTTGCTTTTAGGGGTAAATTTACATGCTTAATTCGAAAATAACAAAGAAATTTTGCTAAAATCTACCGTTTTGGAGTTATCAGCAATAAATTTGGGACTCATTCGCTTTGCGGTTATAACATGGCAGCCATTACTAGCGTTGTTTACCCACATTTGCCTCGGAGCAGTCATTCAGTTATAACATTTTCCTTCGCTCTACAAGTAAAAAATAAAAAGAGATTTTATTTTTAAATTTTCAATATGAACTTTATTGAAGCTAATATTTGTCATCAGATCCCACTATGTTGTCTTTCAGGAAAATTCATAACTTCATCCTCGTAAGAAGCTTGCCTCTTTCTCGGTAAAGATCTACGCTCGGTGTCTTTTGCAGTCTTCCAGGGAATTGAAGGTTTTTTATTTTATTTTTTATTTTGCAACTTTAACTTTATGGGAGAACATATTTACAATTTTCTACAATTATCTTCTGACGTCTTTCAGATAACTTTATAATTTCATCCTCCTGAGAAATCTTTCACAGAAAAGAACTTGTTTAGGAATCTTTTGCAGTCTTCCAGGGAATTAGACTATTTTATTTTGGAACATTAACCTTATTGAACGACGTGTTTACCACGTTCTTCAATTATCGTTCACCATCTTTCAGACAACATTATCATTTAACTTTCAAGGTAAAGCACTTGTCTAGAAGTCTTTTACACTTTTCCAGAAAATTGAAGTATTTACCATTATACTCTACATAAACTTTAATCGTCGAGTGGTGAATAGAACGTACGCTTTCTGACCAGGAGACCCGGGTTCAAACCATAGTCGATGAAGATGACTTCTTGATCTTATCACTCTGATCCCAACGTGCCTGCAAACCATTCCACGGTTTGACCCGAGTCTTTTGAGTGAAATTGGGCTAGGTTGCCATTTCTTTCTGCGGTAGACCAGTTTCCATTCAAGGCTATAGAACCCGCTGTGTCCTGGTCGGGGGTCTGAAGAAAAGGATTTAAGTTATGAATGGATTCAACTGGAATTCGAACTCGGCTCTCCATTACTCTACCGTGTCTCCTGAAAGTAGTTTTATATATTTTAGTTTAGTTGAATAACATTTTTCTGAAGCTATTATCAGATAATAACAAGTTAATTAACATGATAGAGTTGTATTCGCATGACCAATGTATAGTTGTATTTTTGTGTTTTTGCAATTATCTCTCGGATGTTGACAGGCGTAAGATTTTATTTTTATTGCGGTGTTGGTTGATAACTTATTTTTATGGAGCTATTATCAGATAAATGTCATGTTAATTAATCAATATATAGTATTATTTTCGCGTTTTTGCAATGATCTCTCTGAGGATGACTAGTGTAAGATTTTATTTTTGCTTGTAGCGTTAGTTAATAACACGTGTTTTTATGAAACTGTTATCAGATAATAACAAGTTAATTAACATGATAGGGTTGTATTCGCATGACCAATGTATAGTAGTATTTTTGTGTTTTTTGAAATTATGTCTTGGATGCTGACTGGCGAATCCTTTATCCGAAATTCTTGGGACCGGAAGTGATTCGGTTTTCAATTTTTTTCGGATTTTGGAATGCATGATATTCGATGTGTATATAACATCTATAAAATGGGGCAGCTTGGGAATGGATCACAAGAATAAATACGATATCCCTTTATATTCCTTAACACAGCTTATACACATACACTGAAGGTAGTTTTATATAAATAACATATACCCTGAAAGTCAGTCAGTTATGTGCCATGCATGATACACGCTTAGGCGATCATGTATCTTTCGATACATGACTGACGAGGCTGATTTTTTCCCGCAGTAGGTTGCCATTTCTTTCTGCGGTAGACCAGTTGCCATCCGAGGCTATAGAATAAGAGGATTCAATGTATGAATGGATTCTACTGGAATTCGAACTCGGCTCTCCCATTCCTCAGTCCCCTATCCATTACTCCACCGTGCCTCCTGAAAGTAGTTTTATATATTTTACTGTAGTTGAATAACATTTTTCTGAAGCTATTATCAGATAATAACAAGTTAATTAACATGATAGAGTTGTAATCGCATGACCAATGTATAGTTGTATTTTTCTAATTAATCCAAAGTTATTTACTGGTGTAAGATATTATTTTTTTTAATGTAGTGTTGTTTAATAACCTTTTTATTGAAGTTATTATCAGTTAAGTAACATGTTAATTAAAATGATAGAGTTGTATTACTAACGCGTAGCTGTCTTTTTTTATTAGCATTATTATTGGAAACACAATATCCTAATAGGCATGAAATCTATACTCAGGTTAAGAATCCTTTACCCGAAATTCTTGGGACCGGGAATGTTTCGGTTTTCAGATGTTTTCTGATTTTATAATACAGGCTTTTTAATTGTATATAGCATCTATAAAATATGGTAGCTTGGGAATTGAACCCAAGCATAAATACGACATCCCTTTACATTTCGTAGCAGAGCTTATATATATATATATATATATATATATATATATATATATATATATATATATATATATATAAATTGTGTGTATTTAGGCAGCATTTTTTCATTGAGGCATGTTTCATTAAATAATATAGACAGGTTTTGTGTATTTATTTTATATAAATTCTTTTTATATCGTCTGATAAGCTTAATAACATTAAACGAAGAAAGAAAATCACCATATTGATACATATTTTTTAATCCTATCTAAGCTTCGGCTCACATGAGCCATTATCAATGATGACAATTACAGTACAATATATTAAGCAATACACGGACAAGACAGTGATGATAGCCTGTTTTTGTTTACATGGAAGATTTCCAAGCAACGAAAAACTCGCGTGGTCATGTGTGACGTCATGAGCTGCGGTGCGATTTTCGCTTCCAGCGTCTTTATATGCACGAGTTACACCCCTGTCTAGCTTTTCCATACTTTCTATGGTATTGATAAGCATAAATCTTTTCTTTTTTTGTTTCTTTTTCCGACCCATATAGGTACCTGCAGGATTTTAGACATTTTGAATAATAGCGTTACTGAGCACGAAACATCTGGGAAGTAGAGATTTACTTGACCCCCCTCCCACTAAGTCAGGTTGTGACACAAGGTTATCTTTTAACGTGGGGACCGGATTGAAATATATATATATATATATATATATATATATATATATATATATATATATATATATATATATATATATATATATGGTCTGGTGCTCCTGCTGTACATTTCGTGATTCTTGACAAAAATCCAGAGAAATTCCCTGACCAGGCACCTTGACGTCACCATAGCAAAGAGCTCATTTGAACAATTACGATGTAGGTATTTATAGAAAAGGCATAGAAAGGCAGCCTTACGGCGGTGGGGAAGTGTTTGAAGCCAAGCTGCCAGATCAGAACCGATAATATTGCAGATTTTTCTTTGGATCATATCAATGAGCTCAAGGTAAATACCAGGGGTACCGGTCCATATGTGGCAGCAATGTAACCTAGATATAACCGCCACTTTTATTGCACTTGCCCCTGAATCATTTGATTAATTGTTTTGTTTTTTATGGATTATCAACCCTTTCCAGGTTATTTAAACCTAGAAATATTGACTGTAAAATTTTTTGGGAGATAATGATTTATTGATACAAGTTTTGCTAATTAACCCATAGCTAAGGGGAGAAAAGGTGGATTAATGGTATTTGGGCGTAAATGAGCATAATGAGCATAATGGAATTTGAACGCGTTCTCACATTAACAATGTCGAGTCAATATCCATTACACCAACCTCACATCCTAGCTTACAGAACCTGGTATTCCCAAGCGGTCACCCATCTAGATACTGACCAGGCTCGACGTTGCTTAACTACGGTGATCTTATGGGAACGAATATTTCAGCGTGATATGGCAAAAAGCCATTTCTCCCCTCATATCAAAGCTTACAGCCTCTGGTATTCCCAAGCGGTTACTCATCTAGATACTGACTAGGCTCGACGTTGCTTAACTACGGTGATCTTAAGGGAACCAACGTTTCAGCGTGATACGACAATAAGCCATTTCTCCCCCTCATATCCAAGCTTACAGCCTCTGGTATTCCCAAGCGGTCACCCATCTAGATGCTGACCAGGCTCGACGTTGCTTAACTAGTGTGATTGTACGGGAACCGGGGTTTAAACGTTATGGGGCCGTAAACCATTTCTACCCCCATATCCAACCTTTGATATTCCCAAACTGTCTCCCATCAATGTACTGACTAAACTCGACGTTGCTTAACTTCGGTGATGATACGTGAACAGGTGGTTCAACGTGATATCACCGTAAGCCATTTCTACCCGCACATCCAAGCTTACAGCCTTGGGCATTCACGAGCGTTCACCCATCTAGGTACTGACAACACTCGACGTTGCTTAACTTTGCTAGGTACTGATCAGGCCCGACGTTGCTTAACTTTGGTGATGGTACGGAAACCGGTGGTTCAGCGTGATTTCACCGTAAGCCATTTCTACCCGCACAGCCAAGATTACAGCACGTGGTATTCCCAAGTGGTCACCCATCTCGGTACTGATCAGGCTCGACGTTGCTTAACTTTGGTGATCGTACGGGAACAAGTGTTTCAACGTGATATGGCCGTAAGCTATGAAAATAAGAGTACTAGAATTTATCATCGGCGGACAATATTCCTGGAAATTAAAAATAATTCAATTTATTTAAAATTGTATTAGTTCTTGTCAAAGAAACAAACTCAACGCTTGTAAAGCTATTTCGTTGCAAAAGCCAATCAAAGAATTTTACCATTCTTGACCAAGAATTCCTTTAGCGAGACGATCGTAATAGATGTAAATGACTTACAATGGGTAGTCAATAGAATTTTAATTCGGCAGAAGATCTAATTCTAAGCAAACAGAAGTAGATTCTTATATGTGGCGTGTCCTTTTACGGCGTTGGCGATCATGGCTCTCCACAATTTCCTATCCTTTGTGGCTCTTAGTAAATTTTATCTTTTACCTATCTATCCTAATCCCTGTTCTGGTAACCATTTAGACAATCTCCTTGTTCTTCTATTTGCCGTGTGCCTTCAGGACGTATGCGATCATGGCTCTCCCCAGTTTCCTGTCCTTTGTGACTCTTATAAAGAATTTTATCTTTTAGCTATCTATCATAATTCCTTTTCTGCTAATCATTTTTCAAATTCTCCTTCTTGTTCTTCTATGTGCCGTGTCCCTTCAGGACGTGCTAATAATTCCAGTTTTCTTAGAATCGACTTATTGTATAGATTGAATTAATCTGGTGAGAAGACTCATTCTTGTCTTATATCCCTTTCTTTTTTGTATATTTACTGAAGTCATTTTCTATCCAAATGATGGCGGTTTGCTCCCAGTATCGCCCCCGGATTATTCTAATATCCTTCCAAAATCTTAACTAGCAGTTCTAACAGTTATTTGTCACGTAGCTTATCAAATCCTTTTGTATAATGTATATAGTATAGGTATACATCATTCGTAGGGTCTTCTAGGGAACTGAACGTATGAGTCTTTCACTGCTCTCTCGCTACTTCCATGGAAAGTGTTCGAACGAACTCCATTCCTTGGTTTCGACAGGTCTAACCTTCAAGGCCAGGGGTTGCCATTCTACTTACAGAGTAGCAAACCACCTACATTCCCTTCGTGTTTCATTGGTGAGAAATAAGTTCCTCTCAAACAGCTTCCTGCGAAAAACTACTCTGTGGATGTTTCCCCGATCTCTACAATCTTAACATGTACAAGTCTGGGGTTAACAGTTATCTTTCCTTCCTGTCCGTATAAAATGCCTCTTACAGTGTAACCCTCTACCTCGAGTAGCCCTCGGGCCTTGTACAAGGTGAACCTCACTGTAAAAAAGAAGAAAGAAAAAAGAAAAGATCGCTACTTCTACGAAAAGTGCTCGAACTAACTGCATTCCTTGGTTCCGCCAGTTCTAACCTTCACCGCCTGGAACAGCTTCTTCTGGCGAACCACTGCTCTGTGGAACCGACTCCCAAGAGATTGTTTCCCTGATCTCAACAATCTTAACCTGTTCAAGTCTGGGGTTAACCGTTATCTTTCCTTCCTATCCGTATAAATTAAAAAGTCGAATGTCTACATCAGATGTTAAAAGAAAAAAAAATCAACACCCCTAATGCCATCTAAGGAGGGAGGTCGAAGAATTTGTTACGGTAACTGATTTGGTATGGTTTCATTGGTCCTGCCAGGTCTAACCTTCACGGTTAGGACCCGCCATGCCACTCGCTTCGTAGAGACCCCCACCATTCACTCCATATTCTATTGGTGAGAAATAAGTTCCACCCGAACAGCTTTCCGAGAACCACTGCTCTGTTGAACCGACTCCCAAGAGGATGTTTCCCCGATCTCAACAATCTTAACCTGTTCAAGTCTGGGGTTAACCGTTATCTTTCCTTCCTATCCGTATAACTTAAAAAGTCGAATGTCTACATCAGATGTTAAAAGAAAAAAAAAATTAAAATCAACGCCTTTAATTCCATCTAAGGACGAACGTCGAAGAATTTGTTACGGTAATTATGTAGTTGTTCAACTCTCCTCAAAACTTCCCGATCAGGAGCCTTGCTGCCGAATATAGTTTATCGTCATACCCAGGACGTGTTACGGTAACCGATGCTTTTTTTTTTTTTACTAGCAATTAATTGACAGCTAACAGGTTCTGCAAGATGAATTAAATGGGATAATCTTATTTTAAATATCAGTCGAGCACGATATCAGCATCCTTCTCGGGAGAACTCCTGGAAACAAAAGGAGTGAAATTATGGCCGATTAGAAATCAAAGACTGTCACAAATCTGCTACCAAAGGCAAAAAACAGTTCTTTTTTTTACTTTCTCATTCGAGTCTGATGTCAATAGAAATCACGTTTGCCCCTTCATTCTACGGCCTTCTTTAATCTGACAGTTAACTTGGCAAATGAAAGATAAAGGCGACTTCATGTTTATTGATAACCTTACGGGTACCGATCTTTTAATTACAATTCTCTAGACGATGATAGGTCAGCAGAGGTTTGGAAATGAAATGTCCTCACCCAATCCGCCCGCCATGCGTCCCATCCAGGTTGTCTAATTTACAAGTGTCGACGACCCAAGCGGAAATGGAAGGAATGGTTGGTTTTCCATTGAGAAGTTAAATGGTGAAAAACTTTTGTGGGAGGTCAATGAAGCGAGCAAAGAACGCAGCCGGCAGCAAAAAATTGCGACAATCAAAACTTTACTTACCGGAAGTAAAGTGACAAAATCCTGAGGAGAAAGAGAGTGTTAGATAAAATGGAAGGAAGAAAGAGAAAAAGACAGAGAGAGAGAGAGGGGGGGGGGAGAGAAAAAAAAACGAGTAAGAAAGCGAAAAAAAAGTAAAACAAAGAGAAGTGCCTTATAAAAAAGAAAGAAAAAATGAAATTAGAATAATGATACCGAGATAAGAAAAGAGTTATTTAAGACTAAATGCTCCTAATGCCATCTAACGAAAAAATACAATTAACATTTTGGTCAACCTAATACAATCGAAAGCGATCATTTAAAATGAAGTTGTTTAAGACTAAACACTACTAATGCCATCTAACGAGAAAAGCATAATGAAATTAGGCCGTCTAATACAATCAAAACCGTCCAGATGTTCTGCATATCCGAGCGCTTTTGGCTATTCTTCTAGCCATTATCGAGGATGATTTTTATTTTATTTAATTTTATTTTTAACTTAATGTATGGATTTTTATGTGTGTATCTAGATTTACACAAATGTTTTATTTCCCAAACACAATCAGTACAATGTGGCCGTGTTCTTAGTTGATGTTATTGAGTGTTGGCTTTTTCTTTTTTTATTATTAGTGCTCCCATTATTTTTAATCTTTTTTTACATGTGAGTGGGGCTATTATCCTTGTATTTTCCACAAGTATATATATATATATTTATAGGCACGTGGCTGAGTGGTTAGACCGTTCGCTTTCTGAGTGAGGGTTAAGGTTTCAAATTTCAACATGGTCGATTTGTCACTAAGGAGACTTCCTGATGTTATCGGACTGGAGAAGGTACGGCGCCTTTGTAAAGTGCTTGAAAAACCACACCACTTAAGCCTTGCGAATGAAATTGGGTAGACGGAACTCTCAGGCGCCCTCGATGGCTGTGCTAGCACGAAGTCACAAGTCATCGTGAACGAGGGTTTAAGCGTCCTGGCCTTGTTCAGATTGTTGATCACGCTAGATAATACGCTTATCTCCCAGACACTGTAACTAAGGTCTGCTCAGCATAGTTGCAGTATAAGTTACAGTGGGCTCTGTGGGTGTTGAACAAACACAAATGTGTCTGCACCTGCAATAGGTTGTTAGCTGGCCGCCATAGTAGACGGGTATCCTCGAATACGAGTGGCCAACACTTAGAGGCAACAGTCTGTTTCATGCTAGATGCAATCGTCAGGCTACGAGTGCTGTTATTTTTCTCGGCTATTTATATATACGGGTCAGTGGTGCATTGTGGGTAGTCTATTTTTCCGGTTATTTTACCGGAACAGGAAAATTATCAACAAATCACACGAACAATTTAAACCCACATGCAACTGCAGAATAAAGAACGAATATCCCTTAAATGGTAATTGTTTACAAAACAACGTAATATACCAAGCCACGATAAAATCACCAGATAATGAAGAAAAAGTATACATAAGAGTAACCGAAGGACCTTGGAAACAAAGAAATTATGCACACAAAACATCTTTCCCATGTTCACCGTAGTCTGAATGTAGAATCCAAAGTAGTAAGTAATTTGTTCAATGAAACAACACCAATATCTAGTAGCAGCTGTTCAGTAATTCTTAAGGTCTTCCATATCAGAAGTTGGCAGTGAATATTCGGAGAAAGTAGCCGAGCGTAGTTCAGTAGTTCTTCTGGTCATCGATATCAGAGGTCGGCAGTGGATATTCAGAGAGAAAACAAAATGGCCGCCTTTATACACGTCGGATTGAATATTTTAAGTCTTCTGATTGGTTACTTCTATTGGCGAACTATAAAATGAGTCAGCTCATTTTGGTTGGCTCACTATTACACAAAAAATTCTAACACTCTGCTCTCTCTCCCTACTGCTGAGCCTTTTCGTCCCCTTCTTTTTTCTCTACCGCTAAGCCTTTTACTGCCCTGCTCTCTTTCCCTACCACTGAGCCTTTTAGTCCTCTTCTCTCTTCCCTACCGCTAAGCCTTTTTTCAGCTACTCTCCACCCCTGCCGCTGAACTTTTACTCCTCTGCTCTCTCTCCCTACCTTTTAGTCCCCTTCTCTCTTTCCTACCACTGAGCCTTTTACTGCTCTGCTCTCTTTCCCTGTTGCTGAGCCTTTTACTCCCCTGCGCTATCTCCCTACCGCTGAGCCTTTTAGTCCCCCTTCTCTCCATCCCTGCCGCTGATCCTTTTATTGCCCTGCTCTCTCTCCCTGCCGCTGAGCCTTTTAGTCCCCTACTCTTTTTCCTAGCGCTGAGCCATTTACCCGCACTCTCCATCCCTGCTACTGAGCCTTTTATTCCTTGCTCTCTCTTGCTACCGCTGAACCTTTCACTCCCTTGCTCTCTCTCTCTCTCTCTCTCTTTATATATATATATATATATATATATATATATATATATATATATATATATATATAAGTGGGCATTGAATTCAACACCCAGAGGCGACAGTGTGTTTCATGCTTAAACGCAGTCCTCAGGCCATGAACATTGCGTTTTAGTTTTACTGGCGCCGGGTGGTGTTTAACTTAATGTCCTCTTTTATATTTACATACGCCCTGTCCCTGATATTAAGCACTTTAACCCATAAATATAGCATAACTTAAAACTCTATTTTGTATTATATTTCATCATATTTAACTTAATCTGCGCATATGTTGTGATTGTCGAGTTCAAATCACTTCCGAGGTCGTTGCGTTTATTTTCGTACAGAAAAGTAGTAGGAACATATATCTCTTGCCTTGTTTGGCAACCAGTCTAGGAGAATAGAAATTCAAAGCTTGCAACGGTGTGTCTACCTAGCCAGCGATGACTGAGGAGCTAATGGCTGAAAAAGCAACATGTGTGGCACAAGGCTAAACGTATGAGACAGAAAGTGAGCTTTCGGTAACGGAGATTTGATTCTACAGGAGAATGATCAGTGTACTACGGACAGAGCATGAAACTAACAAAGAAGTTTGAAGGAACATTGAAACAAACAGGAAACGTATACTTACAATCAGAAGGAGACTTGAAATTTCTAGGACGCATGATGCGGGAAGGAGGGTTAGAAAATTTGACACTCTCAGGACATAGTGGAAGCAAAAGAGACGGAGGGGAAACAACGAGTAACAAAAAGATAGGAAGTCGTGGAGAGCCCTCATCGACTACGCCTTGAAGTGACACAACACACCGAAGTAATTTTATCTGATACCTGCTTGATATCGGCACCGCAAGGGCGTCTGAAAAGAGGCGGTAGGTATTAAAATAAATGTGTACAAATAGTGGGTTGGAGGTGGGTTCTTCTTCTTCTTCTTCAGGATATAGGCGATCAGGGCCCTTCACAACTTCCTGAAACTGGTAGCTCTCAATAGGTTTTGCCGTTTTGTTATTTCTCCCAAACCCTGTTTTACCATCCATTTGCCCAAGCTCATCAAGTGCGTTGCGCGCTGCTTTCCTCTGTTCCTCTTTCCGTCGATCGGTCCTGTGAGTATCAAATTTTCCAAGCTCTCTTCCCCGGAAATTTCAACTGCCTCTTCCTGACGTTAAGTTTCTTTTCGTTTCTATTCTCTTCAAAACTTCGTGGTTGCTCACATGTTCCGTCTATGGTATCCTCAGTATCCTTCTGTAGAACCACATTTCTGTTGCTTCAAGTCTCCTCTTCATCTTTGGGGAGATTGTCCAGCATTTGCTGCCATAGAGGAGGGCATATATCACGTAACCGTTAACCACTTTTTTCTTTGATTTTGTTGCTTCATGTCCATTCCTCATCTTTGAGGAGATTGTCCAGAGTTCACTGCCATATAGGAGGACTGATATTACACAAGAGTTCAGTACACTTTTCTTTGTTTCTGTCGCTGCAAGTCTCTTCAATCATCTGCGAGGAGATTTTTCAGCATACACTGCCATATAGGAGAATAGATTCCACGTAACTGTTCAATACTCTTTTCTTTGTTCCCAACTAAATTTTCATGTCTCTTAATACTTTGCTTAGCTTTTTGAATGCATCTTTGCCCATCCCAATACGTCTTTGGATCTCTATGTCACACTATGCCTCCTCTATTAGAACACTTCCCAGATATTTAAATTTTTTCTACTTGATTGATTTTCGTATCCCCGATTTGTAATTTGCATTTTGTGCTCATTTTACTAACACACGCATAACGTTAGCTTACTTCCATGAAGCTCACAGCCTTTGACGTTGCTTGGGGAGAATTATCCTTGTCAATCCGCTGCCTTTTGTGTTGGGCATTGTACTGCGGAACCCTTTTTTCATCATCTGTTGTGATATATTTAAAGAAAGTTTGGGGAAACTGGAACTGAGAAATCTATTTTCTTGACAAATTGTTTTAATAAAGAAAATTTATAAATATCAACAAACAGTAGCTCTGGTTGCACGCTCAATGAATGTCGAATGTTTCTTTATCAGGAAACGGCTAACATGACCATTACCATTCGAGATAAGGCGAACTACATATTGATCCAAGCCCGATGACCAGGCAGTGAAGAATAGTGTAACTCAAGTAACACTGCCTGCTCGGTCAGTGAATGGCAGATGTTTCAATATAAGTAAACAGCTAATATTAACATTACACTTAGAGATGTCGAGAACAAATACTACACTTTGAGTCCGGTTCGATGGTCAGGGAGTGAAAAAAGTGTAACTCGGATTAGCATTGGCTACTCGTTGAGTGAATGCCGAATGTCTCCTAATAAGGAAACAGCTGTAGCCATGCCAACGACCTAGCTTTCCCCCTTGTCCTTCTCCGCAACCGCACAAGCGGCGGGCAAAAGCTTTTCAGGGAATGGGGGCCGTGAGACGGACCCAACCGGTGGTATTACCACACCGGTCCCGGTCGCGGGCATACCCATTATAGGTGAGACGGAAACAACATACTCGACCAGCGAGAGATTTCAGTCGGCGGGGGCCAGAACTCCAGAGGCCTTCTTCTCTGGGCAAGAAGAGGAGAGGTGACCAGTCTTTCTTCACTCCAGCAAGTTGGTCTACGGCCGGTTACGATAATAAGCATTTTCTGGCCCTCTACATCCAGACAGTTGGGGATGGAGATGAAGGCCTTGTGGTCTATCATCAACTCGAAGCTCCATCCCTCGGTCAGTTCGTCAGAGGAAGCACTGAGTATCTGTTCGAATTGGCAAAGATAGGCGTCCAATTGTTCCCTGATGATCTGAGGAGGGACCTCATATACCTATCGCTTGCTCTGGTATTCAGAGACATTTAGTTATTAAGTCTCGACTGCTTGCGGCTTTTCAATGAGTCAACATCTTTCCCTTTACTCTTATCAGGAGGGTCTTTTTTCTGTTTTGGTCCAAAA
Organism: Acanthosepion esculentum; assembly: GCA_964036315.1. Lineage (NCBI taxonomy): Eukaryota > Metazoa > Mollusca > Cephalopoda > Sepiida > Sepiidae > Acanthosepion > Acanthosepion esculentum. Next base: position 20,344,237 of record OZ038509.1, on the reverse strand, counting down.
AGATTGTTTTGGCTGACTTGATATTGTCAGCCATATTGTTTTTGTTATTTTAAAAAAATTATTAATTAATTAAACTTAAAATATATTTTTTAAAAAATAAAACAAAAATTAAAGATGGAATTGAAACAAAATTATAAAAGAAAAGAGAAATAAATACAGGAAAAAGTTTTGACATAAATGAGTTTATTTTCCATTCGTTTTTAGATATTCATATACTTTGTTGCAAACAGGACATGAAAGCCGAACTCGAAGTCCTCATGACTGGAAGATAAGCGAAGAAAATTGTTCATCTGCGCAGGAGTATCACGCATTAAAGATATTTCAGCCAATAAGAATGCTTCACGCCTGAAAACAAAAAACAAAAAAAAAACCCCTTGCCGCCCAGAGCCTGTTTTTAAATCCAATAAAGAAGCAAGACACCTCATCCCAGGGAGAAAGAAACATTTTCAACTTCCGAACGGATTCCTTCTTCCTTCTCACCGACATGTGTTACAATGAGTTCGTGTTATAAAACTTCCTCTTCCAACGGTCTTATTATTGAACTTCATCTTGTACTCTTGAAATAAGGCAATGATGTTATTCTCTTTACAATGGACTCTTAAAAAAGAATATTTCATTGACGTTAGAGTCAACACTAAAGCAAAATAATTTTTATTCTCTGTCGTGAATTATACAAAGAAAAATGAAGGCGGTGAAAATGCACATGTCAGAACAAGAAGAAAAACCTATAACAAAAAAAAGTGCAGTTGCAATAAATAACATTACTGTAAAGTAGTAATATCAAAATACAATGTTCTTTTACATAGTTAATACAGGGTACGGCAGAAATATCTCCCACATTTTAAAGACTGACCAAAAGTCCACAGTAACTGCTATAAGAAATTCATTTCGCTGTTGTTTAAACTAAAGGCGATAGTTTTTATTCATTTGGTTTTAAAAATGACATCCTCTAAATGATGACCGCCATATACTGTTGTAAATGATTTCTAGAGTTTTCCATCACGTGAAAGTTCGAGAGGGTTGGGTCTTTCAGATGGCTCACTTTTAAGCGCTGAACCTGACAATTTTCAACCCAGAGCAGAATCGATTTTTTTATCCGGAACAGCAGCATTCCGACGTAATATGAAATGAGGACGAAAATCTCTCTATGTTGCCATTACAGATTCATCAGTCTAAAAAAACAACCTTTGAAAAACAAAACCGCAAGGTATGTACAGATCCATGCCAAAATAGTAACTGATAGTATCCGAAAAGAAATGAAAAGACATTAGCTAGATGAAGGTACCATTGCCACGTTCCTAAGTTTATTAGCACTGCACAGGTGACAGTTTAAATTGAGGGAGGAATTTCTGCCGCTGCCTGTATTATATATAATACTATTACAATAATGTTATATAGGAATAAAGTGTCTCTGCGAACACTTGAAATTGTCAGTGAGCAAACACAGGCGATGCCATTATTGAATTAAGTAGACCATAGAGGAAACAGATAAGTAGGAAGTGTCGTGACGTCCTATTGACCGCCATTTCTCGTCTATCCTCTATTACTATTCGGATCACCATTTCTATTCTATCCTTTATTACTATTCGAATCGCCATTTCTATTCTATCCTCTATTACTATACGGACCACCATTTCTATTCTATCCTCTATTTTTCTATACGGACCACCATTTCTATTCTATCCTCTATTACCATACGATCACCATTTCTATTCTATCCTCTATTACTATTTGGATCACCATTTCTATTCTATCCTCTATTACTATACGGACCACCATTTCTATTCTACCCTCTATTAGTATTCGGATCACCATTTCTATTCTGTCCTCTATTACTATACGGATCTCTATTTCTATTCTATCCTCTATTAATATATGGATCTCCATTTCTATTCTATCCACTATTGCTATACTATTACAATTTGTATTCTATCCACTATTACTATAGGGATCACCATTTCTATTCTAGCTCTATTACTATACGTATCACCATTTTTAGTGTATACTCTATAACTATATGGATCTCCATTTCTATTCTATCCTCTATTACTATAAGGATCACCATTTCTATTCTATCCTCTATTACTATACGGACCACCATTTCTATTCTACCCTCTATTAGTATTCGGATCACCATTTCTATTCTATCCTCTATTACTATTTGGATCACCATTTCTATTCTATCCTCTATTACTATACGGACCACCATTTCTATTCTACCCTCTATTAGTATTCGGATCCCCATTTCTATTCTGTCCTCTATTACTATACGGATCTCTATTTCTATTCTATCCTTTATTACTATATGGATCTCCATTTCTATTCTATCCTCTATTGCTATACTATTACAATTTGTATTCTATCCACTATTACTATAGGGATCACCATTTCTATTCTATCCACTATTACTATTCGGATCACCATTTCTATTCTATCCTCTATTACTATTGGGATCACTATTTCTATTCTATCCTCTATTACTATACGGACCACCATTTCTATTCAACCCTCTATTAGTATTCGGATCACCATTTCTATTCTATCCTCTATTACTATTTGGATCACCATTTCTATTCTATCCTCTATTACTATTCGGATCACCATTTCTATTCTATCCTCTATTACTATACGGATCACCATTTCTATTCTATCCTCTATTACTATTCGGATCACCATTTCTATTCTATCCTCTATTACTATTCGGATCACCATTTCTATTCTATCCTCTATTACTATACGGACCACCATTTCTATTCTATCCTCTATTACTATTCTGATCACCATTTCTATTCTATCCTCTATTACTATTCGGATCACCATTTCTATTCTATCCTCTATTACTATACGGACCACCATTTCTATTCTACCCTCTATTAGTATTCGGATCACCATTTCTATTCTGTCCTCTATTACTATACGGATCTCTATTTCTATTCTATCCTCTATTACTATATGGATCTCCATTTCTATTCTATCCTCTATTGCTATACTATTACAATTTGTATTCTATCCACTATTACTCTATGGATCTCCATTTCTATTCTATCCTCTATTATTATAAGGATCACCATTTCTATTCTATCCTCTATTACTATACGGATCACCATTTCTATTCTATGCTCTATTACTATTCGCATCACCATTTCTATTCTATCCTCTATTACTATTCGGATCACCATTTCTATTCTATCTTCTATTACTATACGGACCACCATTTCTATTCAACCCTCTATTAGTATTCGGATCACCATTTCTATTCTATCCTCTATTACTATTGGGATCACCATTTCTATTCTATCCTCTATTACTATACGGACCACCATTTCTATTCTACCCTCTATTAGTATTCGGATCACCATTTCTATTCTGTCCTCTATTACTATACGGATCTCTATTTCTATTCTATCCTCTATTACTATTCGGATCACCATTTCTATTCTATCCTCTATTACTATACGGACCACCATTTCTATTCTACCCTCTATTAGTATTCGGATCATCATTTCTATTCTACCCTCTATTAGTATTCGGATTACCATTTCTATTCTATACTCTATTACTATACGGACCACCATTTCTATTCTACCCTCTATTAGTATTCGGATCACCATTTCTATTCTGTCCTCTATTACTATACGGATCTCTATTTCTATTCTATCCTCTATTACTATTCGGATCACCATTTCTCTTCTATCCTCTATTACTATACTGATCTCTATTTCTATTCTATCCTCTATTACTATACTGATCTCTATTTCTATTCTATCCTCTATTACTATATGGATCTCCATTTCTATTCTATCCTCTATTACTATAAGGATCACCATTTCTATTCTATCCTCTATTACTATACGGATCACCATTTCTATTCTATCCTCTATTACTATACGGATCACCATTTCTATTCTATGCTCTATTACTATTCGGATCACCATTTCTATTCTATCCTCTATTACTATTCGGATCACCATTTCTATTCTATCCTCTATTACTATACGGACCACCATTTCTATTCTACCCTCTATTAGTATTCGGATCACCATTTCTATTCTATCCTCTATTACTATTTGGATCACCATTTCTATTCTATCCTCTATTACTATACGGACCACCATTTCTATTCTACCCTCTATTAGTATTCGGATCCCCATTTCTATTCTGTCCTCTATTACTATACGGATCTCTATTTCTATTCTATCCTTTATTACTATATGGATCTCCATTTCTATTCTATCCTCTATTGCTATACTATTACAATTTGTATTCTATCCACTATTACTATAGGGATCACCATTTCTATTCTATCCACTATTACTATTCGGATCACCATTTCTATTCTATCCTCTATTACTATTGGGATCACTATTTCTATTCTATCCTCTATTACTATACGGACCACCATTTCTATTCAACCCTCTATTAGTATTCGGATCACCATTTCTATTCTATCCTCTATTACTATTTGGATCACCATTTCTATTCTATCCTCTATTACTATTCGGATCACCATTTCTATTCTATCCTCTATTACTATACGGATCACCATTTCTATTCTATCCTCTATTACTATTCGGATCACCATTTCTATTCTATCCTCTATTACTATTCGGATCACCATTTCTATTCTATCCTCTATTACTATACGGACCACCATTTCTATTCTATCCTCTATTACTATTCTGATCACCATTTCTATTCTATCCTCTATTACTATTCGGATCACCATTTCTATTCTATCCTCTATTACTATACGGACCACCATTTCTATTCTACCCTCTATTAGTATTCGGATCACCATTTCTATTCTGTCCTCTATTACTATACGGATCTCTATTTCTATTCTATCCTCTATTACTATATGGATCTCCATTTCTATTCTATCCTCTATTGCTATACTATTACAATTTGTATTCTATCCACTATTACTCTATGGATCTCCATTTCTATTCTATCCTCTATTATTATAAGGATCACCATTTCTATTCTATCCTCTATTACTATACGGATCACCATTTCTATTCTATGCTCTATTACTATTCGCATCACCATTTCTATTCTATCCTCTATTACTATTCGGATCACCATTTCTATTCTATCTTCTATTACTATACGGACCACCATTTCTATTCAACCCTCTATTAGTATTCGGATCACCATTTCTATTCTATCCTCTATTACTATTGGGATCACCATTTCTATTCTATCCTCTATTACTATACGGACCACCATTTCTATTCTACCCTCTATTAGTATTCGGATCACCATTTCTATTCTGTCCTCTATTACTATACGGATCTCTATTTCTATTCTATCCTCTATTACTATTCGGATCACCATTTCTATTCTATCCTCTATTACTATACGGACCACCATTTCTATTCTACCCTCTATTAGTATTCGGATCATCATTTCTATTCTACCCTCTATTAGTATTCGGATTACCATTTCTATTCTATACTCTATTACTATACGGACCACCATTTCTATTCTACCCTCTATTAGTATTCGGATCACCATTTCTATTCTATCCTCTATTACTACACGGACCACCATTTCTATTCTACCCTCTATTACTATTTGGATCACCATTTCTATTCTATCCTCTATTACTATACGGACCACCATTTCTATTCTACCCTCTATTAGTATTCGGATCACCATTTCTATTCTGTCCTCTATTACTATACGGATCTCTATTTCTATTCTATCCTCTATTACTATTCGGATCACCATTTCTCTTCTATCCTCTATTACTATACTGATCTCTATTTCTATTCTATCCTCTATTACTATACTGATCTCTATTTCTATTCTATCCTCTATTACTATATGGATCTCCATTTCTATTCTATCCTCTATTACTATAAGGATCACCATTTCTATTCTATCCTCTATTACTATACGGATCACCATTTCTATTCTATCCTCTATTACTATACGGATCACCATTTCTATTCTATGCTCTATTACTATTCGGATCACCATTTCTATTCTATCCTCTATTACTATTCGGATCACCATTTCTATTCTATCCTCTATTACTATACGGACCACCATTTCTATTCTACCCTCTATTAGTATTCGGATCACCATTTCTATTCTATCCTCTATTACTATTTGGATCACCATTTCTATTCTATCCTCTATTACTATACGGACCACCATTTCTATTCTACCCTCTATTAGTATTCGGATCACCATTTCTATTCTGTCCTCTATTACTATACGGATCTCTATTTCTATTCTATCATCTATTACTATATGGATCTCCATTTCTATTCTATCCTATATTGTTATACTATTACAATTTGTATTCTATCCACTATTACTATAGAGATCACCATTTCTATTCTAGCTCTATTACTATACGTATCACCATTTTTAGTGTATACTCTATAACTATATGGATCTCCATTTCTATTCTATCCTCTATTACTATACGGATCACCATTTCTATTCTATCCTCTATTACTATTCGGATCACCATTTCTATTCTATACTCTATTACTATACGGATCACCATTTCTATTCTATCCTCTGTTACTATACGGATCACCATTTCTATTCTATCCTCTGTTACTATACGAACCGTGTTTTCCGTGTACTTCATAGTCATCACCCAAAGTTAGGCTTGTCAAACTGAGAATATAAATGATTTTATTGTATGTTAAATAATGACTTCATAATCTCCGAGTCTTTTAGGCCTAAACCCCTATATATATATATATATATATATATATATATATATATATATATATATATTTGCTAGCTTAATGTGTATAAATATTTATATATGCACATTATATATTTTCCAATGGTTGTCATAACCGGGAGTGATAGTGAGGACAAGCTCCCACTATCTATAAAATGCTTCCATGGCACGCGTCTCAAATAGTCTCTGAAAACGTCCATCTCCATGCCGGAGAATGCGCGAAGGCGGAAAACTGGCGCCTCATAACCAGCTGCGTAGATGGAACCCGATAGCCCAGGAAGGCCGACTATTTAGAGAAGATGTTATGGTAATTTACCCACGCAGGTATTGACTCTCCCAGATATAAATAAGAGCAGGTACTGCCTTTTGGAGAGGGAATTTTCCAGCAGTCAGCTCTGACAGTCGGACTGAACATTCTTGCTCTAACACTGACGTATGTATATGTTTGTATTACTGTTTCTGTTAATTGTTTAACTCAATTCATCTCTTTGTGTCTTTATTTCTGGCCCCTAAAAAGGCCACAACAGAAGGAAAACTCTGGTTTTAAACCTCCACTGCCTTGTGATTATCTCCCCCCCCCCCAAAAGGAAGAGGCTATAGAAGTAAATCTAGACAGAAAAAACCCTGAGTGGATCCCCTAAGGAGGTAGTCTGCCAACAGGGACAAATTTCCGGCTACTTTTGTACTCAAGTCATCCCCAAATGCGATGCCCTGTATTTCATTAGATCTTGTCGATACAACCGAGAGGTGGAAGCATGTAATCTGGGCAGCACTCGGACGCCATATACCATCGCCAGTCTAAGAGAAAGAAAACTCTGAAATCAAATCACCTGCTGCTTTGTAGGTTTTGCCACTTTAAACCCTGAGAGGAACGGGGGTAACCTCAACATCCCTGGTGCAAAAGGAACCGGCAAGCCACTGCACCAATCTGCCCTGAATGTCACCATGAACCATAACTGTGAAATGGAGAACAGCTAACTCAATGCATGAATGAATTATATATATATATATATATATATATATATATATATATATATATATATATATAAGATTTAAGAATATATTTCAAAAGGAAAACGGATATTTTCATGTAGTACTCAATTTTAAAATTCTTAAAATAATATTAAAAACAGACCATTGATAAAAATATATATAGAAATAGTACTTAATGTGACACTATGATTCGGATATATGCGCACACGTGTGTGTGTGTGCGCCCGCACATCTGTGTGTGTGTATATATACACCCCCACATCTGTGTGTGCGTGCGCGCGCACACATATGTGCGAGAAGATTAGTTAGATTTGACCTGGGCATCAAACTTCAAGACCAAATGATTAGATTAGGAATCTAGATAAAAACATATGGCGAAAAGGGTAGATAAGTGTTAAGTACTTGTCAAAATACTAAGATAGGAAAAAGACCGGCTCTGGTCAAAACTTAAAAGGGTTTGAATTTAATGTCCCTGAATCGGAGTCAGCTAGGCTAAGAAATAGTTTTATGTCCACTTTCTTCAAAGAGAGAAATGGTCATGAAAAAGTTATGGGTTTACTCGTGGGTGTCCCTTGTCCGGAAATGATGAAAGAGGATTCTCCATATATACGGCAGCGCTTTGGGCCACGGGTAGTTAGACTTAGTTTAGGTTCGAGGAAGGTTGATTTAGGCCGGAGCACGTAACATCGAAGAGCGACCCATTAGCAGCCGGACATTGTTAGTTAGGATATATTTTTTCCGCCAGCCGAGAATCAACCAAGAGTTATCATCCACAAAAAGGTCACACACCTTCTCTCTTCTTTTCGTCCTACCCAAGTTTGTAGTTGTGTTTTTCTTTTACCTGTGAGCCTACCTCTCGCTCGATCCACCGCACAGAAATTCTACGACGTGGGGTCAGTGTCTTTGTGCAGCGAGTTGCAGAGGTGGGTATTCTCACATTAACTGTAAAGATCAATTTTGATGTTGTTTCCCGACTTCGAAGTTTCTTGGAATTATTCATTTTTCAAGGAGTCTGCTGTTTGAATAAGATTATTTACAATTTCTTCAATTTTTTCGCGTCTTTTTTAATCAGTTGTGTAAACGTTCATGAGTTTTACGTTTTTACTCGCACCCGTTGAGGAATTTTGCTTCTGTGCTCTGTGTTCGTTCGTATGTGTCATAAATTATCCTATTGTAAATTTTGTAAATCTCTCTCTCTCTCTTTCTTCCTCTCACTCTCTCTCTTCCTCTCACTCTCTCTCTCTCTTTCTCTCTCTCTCTCTATATTTATATATATATATATATTTTTGTTTGTTTGTTTATTATTGAATAAATATGTATTATCCCCTCCCGTTGTTGTGTTACTGTTTATTTATTTTTTTTTTTTAGTCACATGTTCATGGTTGTTTTATGTTGTAGGCTATTTATATTCTGTTCTAAAGTTACCTCTTTGGCCAAGGGTACCCTGACGATCCGCGTAAGTGAAACCTAGGTACGTTTGCCTGGCTCTTTAGGTTCGTAATTAGATTTGCTCTACTTAGTGTATTGAGCACTTTATTTAGTTACTTTTGATTTGCTAGTTTTGGAGGTTTTATTCTTTGGACTCTAGGCTTGGATTCTGGACGATTGTTTTCGCTTCAATTACATGTTCTTAGTTCTTTCTTTTTAATCCCTTATATTTCCTTGGACATTGGTTTGTTCATTTACAAGCCAAAACACCTAAGGTTTTTCCAGGCGAGTATAATCACTTATATTTATAAGATTATATATATATATATATATATATATATATATATATATATAAATATAAAAGTGAACATTTACTTAAAAATCGAAAACCAAAAAGAGAAAATATACAGTGTAACAAATAAATAAGAAGTATAATAAATCGATCTAAATACATCCAAATATATAAATAAACTAACAACCGATACCGACAAACTAGCCGTTTAGAAAAAACAAATAAAGATAATCAACCCAAATAAATAAATCAAAAACTGTTCCCACCAAAATAGTAGTCAGAACAAACCACAACATTCAACCTCAAAATTCAACAAATAGCTTTAATCAATGACAAATAAACAAATATATAAGATAAAAAATAAAAATGAAAAATAAATAAAAACAAGCAAAACGATTTGACCCAAATAAATAAGCAAATAAACGACTTCCGGTAAATGACCGCCATAATAGACTATCAACAATAAGCTATATAAACAAATTTTTACTACGTTAATAAAAAACACCGATCAAAACAAAAAATAAATAAATAAATATATAAGATAAAAAAAAACAAAAAACAAAAATAAAACAAAAAAAACAAACAAAATAATTTGACATAAATAAATAAATAAACAAATAAGCGACTTCCGGTAAAAGTAACCGCCAAAATAGATTACCCACAATGCACCACTCACCCTTATATATAAATAGCCGAGAAAAATAACAGCACTAGCTGCCTGACGATTGCACTAGCATGAAACAGACTGTCGCCTCTAAGTGTTGACTTGTATGTTCACTTTTATATATATATATATATATATATATATATATACATATATATATATATATATATATATATATATATGTCACACTGTGGGATAGACAGGGACAAAGGTGATGGAGAGAAAAACAAATAGAAAAAGAATACAGATGAATTTGTCTAGATTGAGAAAAAATGATTTCATAAATTTTGAACTATCTGCGTCTCTCGCTTCGTGCGCATGTCTAGACGTAGCAACGTCAGCAAAGCCCAGTTCGATGAAATACTAACGGATGAAACTCGTCACAAAAAACTTTCCAGTTTGTCATATTTTTCTAAATATATATTATGTATATATATGCAAGAGAAAATTAGTCAACTCAACAGTAATAAGGCCAAAAGTTTACAAAGTAAGAATGGCGTTAACACACAAAAGGGGAACAGACAAGCGATCGCAGCATTATGACTTCAAGACAAGAAAGAAAAAGAAATATGGCGGATAAGACCGAGAAGTGGCCTTTCTTATAATAACCATTTAATAATTACAAGAGAAATTAACTCCCGTCACTGAACTCAATTTATAGGACGCAGAGTGGTTTTGGGAGATATTATATAGGAAAAAAATGCGTTTTATAAGCAGAAAATTACGGCAATAACTTAGTAACTATATATATTCAAAAACTGAAATTTTACAGATTTTATATAAGTTTTAAACGCTGTGTATTTTTTAAAAATCTTTCTCCATAAATTATAAGTTGATTAAATTGTATTTTAAGTTGGTATCCGCTTAGTCGGGATATCTTATCTTATTAACAATTTTCACTGCAAAGACATTGTCTGAAACTGATGAATTAATTCAATTAATGTGTCTACTATAATTTGAATTTGTTTAACTTATTCGTTTTATAAAGTTCTAATTTACACAAATTTTTAAAGACTTTCTTCACAAAACGAAGCAATGTCATGACACGAATTAAAACTTTTAGTGATGAATTTCTGGAAATAAGTATTCATTGTCGTAAATAAATAAACAACAATTGAATACATATTCAATCAAATACAATCAGAAATTAGACTTGGGTATGACGATAAACAGCATCCGACAGCAAGGGGCCTTTAACCGGGAGAACTGAGGGTTTGAATAGCACCTCTTAATTGCTATTGTTGCCGGGCCAGCGCTAACCCGAAGTGATAGCAAATGTTAGGTTCACAGTTATGGGTAAAAAGTGAACCCTCAAACAAAAATCAAAACCCTAGAAAAGTATAAAAATAACAATACATTTTTATAATAAAATGACCAACAATACATTTTATAATAAAATAACCAACAATATATTTTTATAATAAAATGACCAACAATACATTTTTATAATTAAATGACCAACAATACAGTTTTAAAATGAAATGACCAACAATACATGTTTATAATAAAATGACCAACAGTACATTTTTATATTATGATGACCAACAATACATTTTTATAGTAAAAAGACCAGAAATACATTTTATAATAAAATGACTAACATTACTTTTTATAGTAAAATGACCAACAATACATTTTATAGTAAAATGGCCAACAATACATTTTATAGTAAAATGACCGACAATACATTTATAGTAAAATGATCAATATATTTTTAATAAAATGACTAACAATACATTTTATAGTAAAATTACCAGCAATATATTTTATAATAAAATGACCAACAATACCTTTTATATAAAATGATCAGCAATACATTTGATAGTATAATTACCAACAATACATTTTATAGTAAAATGGCCAACAATTCATTTTATAGTAAAATGACTAACAATATATTTTATAGTAAAATTCTCAAGAATACATTTTATAGTAAAATGATCAACAACAACAATACATTTTATAGTAAAATTCTCAAGAATACATTTTATAGTAAATTTACCAGCAATACATTTTATACTAAAATTCTCAACAATACTTTTTATAGTAGATTGATCAACAATACATTTTTATAGTAAAATGCACATGAATACATTTTGCAGTGAAATTGTAGGCATGGTTTACATTGTGAAAAAAAAAACACACAAAAACTAGCAATTCGCTCCGATACATTTCTTGTGAGGAGAAACATGTTTTCACTCCTCGTTTGATTTTGTAAGATTATCTGGTAAAAAAATACAGCCAAATAATTATAATTTGATCATAATAATTAATTATAATATAATCATAAAATAATGTCATTCTATTGAATTAATTATAAAAAATTGAATTTTCATATTTAGTTTTCGGCATTAAATAACCAATACGGGTTGATATGAAGGTCGTTTAAAAAATTCTAAGCCTCACCCGGAAGGAGTTGGAAAAACAAGTTTTCCATTATTTGTCAATATATCTTCTCGCTTGACATCAACGCACTTAATCCAACGATGCTTAAGCATTGCCATCGTATCACGGAAGAAGGTGGCGTCTTGGTCCTCCCAAAACTCCTTCACATATGATTTCATCATTGTTTCCAAAATGGCGACCACGCAGGCGGGATTTGAGTTTAGGAACCAGAAAGAAGTCAAATGGGGAAAAATCTGGTGAGTAACGGGGAATGGGGTAGCAATGCAAAACTGCTGGCTGCTTCAGCTACTACAACCTAAGAAGTGTGAACGGGCGCGTTTATCAAGGAGCTGCATTGGGCTTCCGTCAGTGTTTTGACTTGATTGCGTCCTTCAGTTGTCTTAATCCTGATGCATAGTACTGTCCATTTATAGTTTTTCCCTTTTCTACAAGCCATCGCCTTGCCAATAGACGCTGCCTGCTTGAACTTCTTCAGGGTGGAGAACCAGAGCCTTTCCACTGTTTGCTTTGAATCTTTGATTCAGGTTCAAAGTGGTGAACCCAAGTTTCTTCTTGAGTTACTAATCTGCAGTGGAAATTCTCAGTGTCAGCCTGAAAGCGAGTCAGAAGTGTTCTGGAAATTGTCAACCCTTTTCAGCTTCTTCTCTGGTGTCAGCATTCTTGGGAAGGTGTACAAATTATCATCAGCATGTGGGTGTGTGTGGGAGTGAGAAGGTTGGCGCGTGGTTAGAACTGGAGTTCCAACCGTCGAAGATTCGTTTAGCAGTTAAGGTCTCACTAATTGAGACGAGAAAAATCTTGGCTTAAATAAGCGACTATAGGCTCCGATTTATTACGCGGGAAAATTATTTTTCACGTGCAAACGATCTGATTGGTTGGCATCAACCAATCAGCGAGCGAGCTTTGGGGAGACTTAAGGAAGCTTCTGTGAGCCACTTCTCCCAAAAGTGCACAAATTTGACAACTTAAAAAATGAAGCGATTCCAAAGTTGTCGCATTACTGTGCTTTGTAAATTGCCCGTAGAAAAAGTATTAGTGATTTATTAGCCAATGATCGTTTGGCATTGTATATGTGATTTTGTGTTTGTATGTATATGTTTGTGCGTAAATAGGTTCGCACAAAGCCACTAAGACACAAGGGGTTACTGGGTTTGGTTTCGTTTGCTATGTTTTACGGTATATCAAAATCAATGTTTTTTTTAATGCCGACAAGATTTTTAAGGTAGGTTCGTGTGTATAGAATATGTGTTCTTTGTAAGAAATCAGTTTGTAGGAGATCAAATGTCATTGATGCATTTTTGTAAAAAAAAGTGGTTTTGTCGAGAGTCAAATCTATTTTCTGTGAACGAGGACCTCCAGCAGAATTACTGACAGACAATGGCACCGCATTTTGGAATAAATCATTCAAGAGATTCTTGGAGGAATGGGGCGTTCGAATACACTTCTGATGTGCTTACGTACCCTCAGACAATGGCATTGCTGAGCGATGCCACTGGAGCGTTAAATGAATAGCAGCCAGGAAATGATGTTCCATAATGGATGTAGTGTACTGGCACAATGCCACACCAAGAGATGTTGAGACATCTCAGTTGGGACCAGCCAATATTATCCATGTGTATCAAGTCCAACTAAAAGGGATCAACTGTATCAAGAAGTTTTGTGCACCATATGAAGTAGGAGATTCTGTCTGGGTGAAACCCCCTCAATAGTGTACCACCAGCTACAAGAAGGGACGTGTCACTGGCATTAAATCTGTGCATTAAGACAATCCTTGAGTGACAAAGCTGCAAGTGAGAATGGTGGACAAGACATCTATGGAATGTCAGTCCGTAGACCTGCACCTGATACAGTAGCCAAGAGGAAGGCTGGAGGTGGAAGACGTGTTGCAGCGACTGGGGATGGACATCTCCGATTATGACGGCAGGCACTATTTGACACTCACTGACTGTGGCCCGACTAGATTCACAATCTGGCAATTCCTTCAGCAGCAGGGATATTGTGAGTGGTGATCCAGTTAAGAGCTGCATTCTGTACACAAGGACCCCCAACAGAATTACTGATGCACAATGACACCACGTTTTGCAATAAATCATTCAAGAGGTTCATGGAGGAATGGGGTGTTCGAATACATTTCCAATTTGCTTACGTACCCTCAGACAATAGCATTGTTGAGCGATGCCACTGGAGCGTTAAATGAATAGCAGCCAGAAAATGATGTTCCATAATGGATGTAGTGTACTGGCACAATGAGGCACCAAAGTTTCGGTTTGGTTTGTTTTACGACATATCAACAACTCAATGGGTTATATAATGCCAACAACATTTTTTATTGCTGCTAATATTTTTTTCTTCAAAAATTCATTGCTGGTAATATTTTTACAAAAAATGTATTGCTCGTTTTGGTTTGGTTTGTTTTACGGCATATCAATGTCAATGTTTTATTTAATGCCGACAAGATTTTTATTTCTGGTAATATTTTTGTTAAATGTATAGCTGGTAATTTTTTTTTAAAATGTGTTGCTGGTAATAATGTTTCTTAAAAAAATTTTACAATGTATTTCTGGAATTAAAACCTATTTTTGTACTTTCATAGTGTTTTGACCCCATTTTAGGGGTTAACTATTTACCCATAGTTGGGACCCTAAGGGGTGCTACCACACCGGATTAGGGTAGGCCTGGGAACACCAGCAATTAAGAGGTGGTTTCACGCTCCTCAAAACCTCCTGTTCAGAGGCATTGCTGCTGGATGTAGTTTATCGTCTTACCCAAGACGTCGATGTGGTTTATCGTTATACCCAGGACGGGAGATCTGTCGTTTTAGATTGTTTGGTTTGGTTTGTTTTGCTTTACGGCATATTAACCTCAATGGGTTATTTAATGCCGGCAAGATTTTTTTGCTGGTAATATTTAAATGTATTACTGGTAAATAATGTATTGCAGGTAATAATTTTTTCTTCAAAATTCATTGCTGGTAATAATTTTTCAAAAAAATTTATTGCTGGTATTAAAACCTATATATTATTGTTTTTTCTTGTCTTGAAGTCAGAATGCTATAATTACTTGACTGTATCCCTTTTGCATGTTAATATAATTCTTACTTTGTGAACTTTTTGCCTTATTCCTGTTTCTTTGCCTACTTTTAACTTGCATATATATTATTTGCTTAGTATTACTTTGCCTTATTCTTTTTCTTCCTTTTCTTATTGTTTATTGAGAACTTTCTCAATTCCGTTTATTGAGCATTTCTGCCAATTACGCTTAACCACGTCCAGCTACTCTACAATATATATATATATATATATATATATATATATATATATATATATATATATATATATATATGTATGTATGTATGTCTGTGTGTATATATATATATATATATATATATATATATGTCATTCACAGACAGTACTGTTTCGCTGTATCACAGCTCCTCAGTGCGACTAGACTTCCGAACGCCTCAAGCCAGGATTGAAACACAACTAATTTGGTGTCAGCCAGAGCTATCTTCACTCGGTAGAGTTACACAACTAAATCTAGCGTATTGTTTTTACAAATGTGAACAAATGCCAATCAGCCAAAGTGCTCCATTCATTTTACTGAAGAGCTTTGCATTAGTGCAGGTGGCTGTTGTTTATAGAATTAGCTTGTCACTCAACAGTGCTCAATTGAAATGTATTTTCAAGAACTAAATTATGAATAAATTGAATATATATATATATATATATATATATATATATATATATATATATATATATATATATATATATATATATTCAATTTATACGTTATTTTTATAGATATAAGCCTGGCGTGCCATTATCATTAAGCCACGGAGAAGCGTCTTGGTTAGCAAAGTCCGAATTACTGTGTATAAACACACACCTTCGACGATTTTTTATGATCGATCATTTCTGCTGAGAGCCGAGTTCGAATTCCAGTCGAATCCATTATATTCACTTACACACAAATACCCTTAGGAAAAGTATGAATCCACCTGTTCTGCTCCCACCCCCGTGGGGTTAATTATTGGGACTTGTATAAGTAAATCATTATTATCTCTGTTAGCTTCAGCCTCTGGAAATGACTTCTAGAAACATCCTCCTCCCCAAATTTACAAACAAATGTTACAGATGCATGCTGGGATTTCTTGCTAACCAATAAAAATGAATGATTTCTCAGTCTCATTCGCCATGTTGTTTTTTTCTTGTCTTCCTTTTCTTATAGTTTATTGAGAATTATTTGTGAATTACACTCAACCACGACAGTGTTAATTTAATCTTTGCGTAATTTAGACGACAATTTATCCATCGCACCCTATATATTATTTATTATTATTTTGTCCTGTTCTTTTTCTTTCTTTTGTTATTGTTTATTGGAAACTTTGTCAATTCCGTTTGTTGGGCATTTTTTGCCAATTACGCTTAACCATGTCAAATGCCGATTCATTCCTTTCCCAAGGGCATTAGTGCGAGTCTAGGCGAAGGAAAACTAGGACTTCTCAAACTATCCTAAAAACTCGGAGGTACCATCGGGCTGTCTTTTCCCAGACGCAAACCTATTGTTGTTACGGCTGTAGTACATGCGGTGTCCATATGATTCTAATGGGCTGTGGAAACTGTGATCTTGCTCAAATATGCATCAGATGGCATTGCCCAAAGAGGTGAGTAAAATTTGCACATTTTATGAGTAAATTTAATTAAAAGTTATTAATTAAATTTAAATTCAGATTAGTAAATTTGTTGCGAATCTCCGAACGATCCGATGAAAGAAATAATTTGGGAAATTGGATAAAGAAGAGAAAGTCTAATTGGAGACTTTCGATTAGAATTCTGCTTTTCTATGGCGCTGGGTGGAATCGGAAGACAGACGCGGCAAATTGAATTCTGATTGGCTATAAAAGCAATCTTGTCCGTGATGTTTTGTGAAAGAAACAAATTTGGATTTTTCTTGGAGTTGTTCTTGTTTAGATCTCATAAGAGTGGGATGAAAGCGTTTTACGTGCAAGGAGAAAAATGATTTATTTGCTATGAAGCATGCAACTATCTATCTATCTATCTATCTATCTATCTATCTATCTATCTATCTATCTATCTATCTATCTCAGTCTGTTCCTTATCTATCTATCTATCTATCTATCTATCTATCTATCTATCTATCTATTATGTCTTCATTCCATTGAATGAAGATAACACAATCATGAAATATGCCGGCTGGTGTCGACGTATTCTTACTGAATTCTGTAATAAGGATATAAGACTCGCTCTGCGCTAGCGGTATTTACCAACCTTCCCACAAGACAGGATGCGGAGCAAAGTTGATTTTTATGTAGGATAAATCCCAACCCGTAGGCCCAGGCAAAAATTCCCCGTAGACCCCGCATATATGAGGTCTGCTAAATCTACCTCCCCAGAAGCATAGCCTCGTCTGGGTTCCTCTCTGCTCGAAGACAGAGAGTTCGACAGAGATCTAAAATCTCTGCGAGTGACTAGCTCTAACTGCCGGCTAGGATATCTACCCCGCCCACCACCACCACCACCACCACCACGAGGGTCGTATGTGGCACAAGGTTGAGTTTATCGTGGGTTTTCTGAGCCCGTAGGCTCGGCCAAAAATATTCCCTTCGAACACGTATAAACGTTTTCAGGGTTTACCGACCGAGAGACTGCCGAAAGGCAGAGCCTCGTCCGGGTTCCTCTCTGCCCGAAGACAGAGTTCGACAGAGATCTAAAAGCTTTGCGAGTGACTAGCTCTCGCGGCCAGCTAGTATATTTAACTACCACCACACCACGAGGGTTGCATGTGGCACAAGGCTGGGTTTAACGTGGGTTTTCCGAGCCCGTAGGCTCCGCCAAAAATATTCCCTATTTGAAGCCCGTAAAAACGGGTTCAGGGTCAGTTTACCTCCCCGAACGAGACTCTGCCCATTCAGCGGAGCCTCGTCCGAGTTCCTCTCTGCCCGAAGACAGAGAGTTCGACAGAGATCTAAAAGCTCTGCGAACGATTAGCTCTCGCTGCCGGCTAGCTCTGTAAACGATTCTCGGCGTCCGTATATAGGGTATATGGACGAGTGTAAGGCATATTCTGGACAGGTGTGTTCACCTCCCTTTTTAGATATTCCCTTTCTTTAGTCGATACTTTTTCCGACATGTTCACTTCCAACCTTTCTGTCGGATTACGTTTTCGCTTACCCTGGCATTGTATTGTAATATTAATTTTAGGCATAGGTACTTCAAAGGTATCGTAAAGTATGTCCATCGGTGAATAAAATTGTACTGATTGCTTTTTCTGGGCATATCTAGACCTTAATTGATTTATATATATATATATATATATATATATATATTTTTTTTTTTTTTTTAAGCGTATCACCCCAAGCAAGGCTGGAGGCCACTATCACGCATGGGGTTACAGAAGGGATAGAGGAAGAGCAGATAGGAGTGGTAAAGGAGAGGATGTGGAGAAAGAGAAAGACGGAGGGTCGATCAAGGCAAGGGGGTTACAGAAGATTTGGAGCGAGAGCAGATAGGAATGAAAGATGAAAGGATGTGGAGACGGGAAGTGGATAGATCAAGGCAACTGGAGATGACGCTACAATTAAACCGTTGGAGATTGTATTTGTCAGGGAAACAGTAATAGGGAAGGGAGTTCCATAGGCGAGATGTGCGAGACATGAAGCTATTGGAGTAGAAGAGACGTCTACATCTAACAGTTTCAACGGTGAAGGGGTGGGAACGGGATGCCAGCCTCGTAGGACGTTTAAATTATGTCGTCTCTTTTGAAATCCTCCATCTTCGACAATGTATATCATACTACCAAGGCGTTTTCATTTCCGGCCTTAAAGAATTTGAAAAAAAAAAACTCTATCGCCGATCTAAAAAGATCTGGTAGTTTCAAAGTGTCGAATTTTCTTTTTTTTCCCTGGTAGTAATTTGTTGAAAATTACTCTAACGTTCCTATCAAACATGAGCTCTACATCTGACATTTTCGCGTTGATGTTTGCATTTGACGTCATTCGATACACGCTCAAAACTTCTTGTAGTGCCATTTCTCTTCAGCTTCCAAGCTTTTCAGTCAGTCACTTATGTGCCATGCGGGATACACGCTTAGGCGATCATGTATCTTTCGATATATGACTGACGAGGCAGATTTTTTTTCTCGCAGTAGGTTGCCATTTCTTTCTGCGGTAGATGGGAACTGGTAGACCAGTTTCCATCCAATGCTATAGAACCCAGTCTGTCCTGCTATTTATCCATAGCTGAAGGGAGAAGAACAGGATTCATACCTTTCCCAAGGGTATTAGCCCGTAAGTGAATGTAATGGATTCGAGTGGAATTCGAACTCGTCACTCCGATTCCTCAATACGATCCGATATCAATTACTCCTTTTTCCCCACAGTAGGTTGCCATTTCTTTCTGCGATAGACCAGTTGCCATCCAAGGCTATAGAACCCGGTCTGTCCTGTTATTTATCCATAGCTGGGGTGGGGGAGAAGAAGAGGATTCATACCTTTTCCCAAGGGTATTAGCACATAAGTGAATGTAATGGATTCGACTGGAATTCGAACTCGGCTCTCCGATTCCTCAATCCGAGCAGCTATCCATTACTCCTTTTTCCCCACAGTAAGTTGCCATTTCTTTCTGCGGTAGACCAGTTGCGATCAAAGGCTACAGAACCCGGTCTGCTATTTACCTATAGCTAAACTCAAATGCATTGGAAATGATTTTTACTATGAAAATGCATTGGAAATGATTTTTACTATGAAAATGCATTGGAAATGATGTTTACTATAAAAATTCATTCTAAATGCTTTTTGCTATAAAAATGCATTGGCCAATGATATTTACTATGAAAATGCAATGGAAATGATTTTTACTATGAAAAGGCATTGGAAATGATTTTTACAATGAAAATGCATTGGAAATTATTTTTACTATGAAAAGGCATTGGAAATGATTTTTACAATGAAAATGCATTGGAAATTATTTTTAATATGAAAATGCATTGGCCAATGATTTTTACGATGAAAATGCTTTGGAAATGATTTTTACTATGAAAATGCATTGGAAATGCTTTTTGCTATAAAAATGCATTGGCCAATGATTTTTGCTATAAAAATGCTATCTATCTATCTATCTATCTATCTGTCTGTTCGTATCTATCTATCTATCTATCCCAGGTCCCTTGTGAAGAAAAGTTCTATTTTCTAAGAAAGCTGAATTTGATAAGAACCTGATCATTATTATTCATAATGACAAACATAAGAAATTGAAACATTTCTATTCCGCGTCTAATCTTCCGAATATGGAGCCTCACCAACACCAATTCTATTTTTTTGGTTTATAAAATCATCACTAACAATGTAATGAACGCAAAACAAAATGATTAAATAAATAACTCCAGCTTCTAAAAAGAACTGTAATGGTGAAATAAGCTTACACCTTGTATATAATCGGCAGTAGAGTCGGCAGAGAAAAGCTCAGATTTATAAATGTATTTATTGTTTGTTTCCTGTGTTTGTGAGTTTTGTTTTCCTTTTGGTTTTCCATGTTAGGTCTCTTTCTTCCTAATTAGAACTGCCTTACAGGAGAAGTTGTGAGGCTTCTAGTATTGCCATATCAGCAAAGTGCCCGAGGATTAAATAGCGAATTTTTGCGTATCAGTTCGGCAAAGTGAAAATGATACTTTACGTGGGCGTTTCTCCGTAGAGATTGGTTGATTTTTCTTTTTTTTTTTCCTTCTAGAGAAAATCTTCCTGCTTAGTCTGACGAGAATCTTCATGCAAGTGCGTGTGGCAAGGGCGGGGGTGGGTTGGTTTCATTGAGAGGCTGAACGCGCATATACGCTGACATGCCAAAAGTTGAGAAGGTTTCCCTCTGGCTCGCCGCAAAGTGCAGCAATTCGGCGCGGCATTGAATCCAAAAGGGATCGGCAAACCTCTAGGGAGACGCAGAGACATACCGATTCGTTTCGAATATTGGCAGATGCAAGAATCTCGCTAGTGAATACACATGAACAATACGTCATCTAAATGATTTGTTGGGGTCCTATCGGGCAAGCCGAGTGGTCACGCCTTGTCCAAAATTGTCCTTGTCCAAATTGCCCTTGTCCAAATTTGGCCTTGTCCAAATTGGCCTTGTAAAAATTGGCCTTGTCCAAATTTGGCCTTTTTCAAAATTGGCCTTTTTCCAAATTGACCTTGTCCAAATTGGCCTTGTCCAAATTTGGCCTTGTCCAAATTGGCCTTGTCCAAATTGGTCTTGTCCAAATTTGGCCTTGTCCAAATTGGCCTTGTCCAAATTTGGCCTTGTCCAAATTGATGGTCAAAACTAGTGGAGGAAAATTGAACACAATGACACGGTGCTTTATCCTGATAAAATAACCCATCAATAATTGTACACGTGAAAATATCAACGGGCAATCTGAGTTGAGTTTCTTCAAATTGCTACTCAAACCATAAGACGGGGGAGCTTGAGCTCACTGACACGGTGGCTTAGTCTACTTTTAATAATCATCAGTCTGAGTGGCCACAAATTGCCCCTGAGACTAATTGGGGGCACCTTGAGTCCGATGATAAGGTTCTTTATTCTACTGAATATATATATATATTAAGACATTTTTATGTTTATACATTCTTTTTATAGATACAAATATTTAAGTAAATGCTCTGTTTATTATAAACGGAGCATTTACTTAAATATTTGTATCTACAAAAAGAATGTATAAACATAAAAATATCTTAAAAATAATTGTCGGATCTTGTCCATTTCATAATATATATATATGTATATATATATATATGTGTGTGTGTGTGTGTGTGTGTGTGAATCCTAAAGAGCCAGGGACAACCTACCTAGGTTTCACCTAAACGGATCTTCAAGGTAAGCTGGCTAAAAACTAAATGACATGAAACAATATTTATCCATAAAACCACTAAAAACTAATTAGCATAAAACTACTTGACAGAAGAAGA
The DNA here is from genome assembly GCA_964036315.1 of Acanthosepion esculentum. Lineage (NCBI taxonomy): Eukaryota > Metazoa > Mollusca > Cephalopoda > Sepiida > Sepiidae > Acanthosepion > Acanthosepion esculentum. Next base: position 20,321,769 of record OZ038509.1, on the reverse strand, counting down.
TAAAAAAAAACCCTGAACCTCTATTCCAATAACCAGGATTTCCTATGCCTACACTTATTTAAAATCTCATATCTTTGATTTACTAAATTATTATGTTCATCGTAGGTGGCTATTGCTTATTTTCTCCTCCATAAATAATAAGCAATACTTGTCCAGTGCTTTATTTTTACACCATTTTTTAGTATTGCCCATTTTAAAATGGGGTCAATACCATCTTCCTGTTTAACACTCCATATCTATTCAGACAGGCTAGTGCTGTGTTTTTCATGCTTAAAGCTACTTAAATGATTGTAGTAACGCTTTTTTGAAACTACCTTGGGTGGATCCTATGTAAAATGTAACGTTTTTATTACTACTATTGGGTTTATATCTGTGTATTTCATCTTTATAAACCACACATTCTTGTTGGCACCTACCTTTAGAGGATTTCTAATAAGCTGAAAAGCAAGAAGCAGCAACGAATTTGTTGTAGAGTCTGGAGAGACTAGAAGCCAGTTTAGGACCACGTTACCTTACAACAATTGCAGGGATACCTACAAGTCTGGATACATTGCTGAGATCTAGCTTGGAGATGATGGCAGAAACTATGGGCAGAGTTATATGCATATCACTGAGTAGAGAATCCGTCCTAAGGGATAGAATCTAAGAGAAAGATCAGGCAAACATACTCTTGAAGATTCGAGATTGGAGTTGGAAGAGAACTTCAGAGCAAAACATTCGGTTTTATCAGCAGTACACCCTTGTGAAAATGAATTGAAACAAAACGAATAATTTCGTTATTATTTACTTTTTTCGTATTTATCCAATGAAACATGACCCAGTGCACACGTTAGTACTTCGTATGTCCACTCCACGAAGTCTTTCCTTGCAGATTGACCACAGATTCTCGACTGGAATTAAATCAAGAGAGTCTCCGAGGTAGTCGATTGTACTTTGATTTGCTCACCGGTAAGGCTTGCCATTGTGTTCGAGCAGCGTTACAATTTTCGTAAGCTTGGAGTAACGTCCATCGCTGACAATGGCTGTAGGACAACTAATCGACAGTCGAGACAATAGTGTCTGGGCGTGATGAAAATCTGATGCAATCATAGATGACGCAATATTTTTCAAGGCCAAACTAATTTCATCATACACCCCGAAAATAGATTCATATTACTGCACACCACTGCAAATGACCTTATTTGAGGAAAATAACTATTACACCCTGTCACACTAGTGGGTCTAAAACTGATCGTATGTTAAAAGAAAAGAAACTAAAGCGGTTGTTTCAATTAATTTACACAAGGGTGTGGATGACAATACTTCAAACTAGTTGAAGAGAGGAGGGATTGGGGATTTACTTTTGTTCATCACACTTTTACAGGTTTAGACTTAGATACCTTATTTTACCGGCACACCAACCCCACGGGTCACTTCGAGCCGAATCTGGAAGTTTTAAGATTTCTTTTTATTTTACAAACTAATTCTTTTATGAGGGGTTATTATATAAGAGTGGGGATGTAATTCGGATTTTGTTGCATTTTTCAGTCGGGTTTTTATTCGGTTTCCTCTGTATATTTTATTGTAGAGTTGTGTAACTTTTCAGGATCCACACGATCTACAATATCTCATTCTATCAACGAACAGCGACTTAGCTATGTTGACAGCACACGTAGAATCATTACGAGCAGATATGAATAGGCGTCTGTTATAATCGTTGGTATATTCGGAAGAAGTCATTCCTGTGGGCTACAGCGGCTGAACAGGCAAGATTAAACCAAAGAGAAGGTTGCGGATTCATTTGGTATTTACGTTCTGGTACGAAAGCTACGATGAGCACGTAGCTGAATGTTTAGAATGTTTCGCTTTTTGACCTGAATGTTTAGAATGTTTCGCTTTTTGACTTGAATGTTTAGAATGTTTCACTTTTTGACTTGAATGTTTAGAATGTTTCGCTTTTTGACCTGAATGTTTAGAATATTTCGCTTTTTGACCTGAATGTTTAGAATGTTCGCTTTTTGACCTGAATGTTTAGAATGTTCGCTTTTTGACTTGAATGTTTAGAATGTTTCACTTTTTGACTTGAATGTTTAGAATGTTTCGCTTTTTGACCTGAATGTTTAGAATGTTCGCTTTTTGACTTGAATGTTTAGAATGTTTCACTTTTTGACCTGAATGTTTAGAATGTTTCGCTTTTTGACCTGAATGTTTAGAATGTTCGCTTTTTGACTTGAATGTTTAGAATATTTCGCTTTTTGACCTGAATGTTTAGAATATTTCGCTTTTTGACCTGAATGTTTAGAATGTTCGCTTTTTGACTTGAATGTTTAGAATGTTTCGCTTTTTGACCTGAATGTTTAGAATGTTTCGCTTTTTGACCTGAATGTTTAGAATATTTCGCTTTTTGACCTGAATGTTTAGAATGTTTCGCTTTTTGACTTGAATGTTTAGAATGTTTCGCTTTTTGACTTGAATGTTTAGAATGTTCGCTTTTTGACTTGAATGTTTAGAATGTTTCGCTTTTTGACCTGAATGTTTAGAATATTTCGCTTTTTGACCTGAATGTTTAGAATGTTCGCTTTTTGACTTGAATGTTTAGAATGTTTCGCTTTTTGACCTGAATGTTTAGAATGTTTCGCTTTTTGACCTGAATGTTTAGAATGTTCGCTTTTTGACTTGAATGTTTAGAATGTTTCGCTTTTTGACCTGAATGTTTAGAATATTTCGCTTTTTGACCTGAATGTTTAGAATGTTCGCTTTTTGACTTGAATGTTTAGAATGTTTCGCTTTTTGACCTGAATGTTTAGAATGTTTCGCTTTTTGACCTGAATGTTTAGAATATTTCGCTTTTTGACCTGAATGTTTAGAATGTTTCACTTTTTGACTTGAATGTTTAGAATAAGTACCTTCATGAGCGCGTGTTTTTTTTTTTTTGAATTTTCTTTTTTAATGGGAGCCGTTAATTTTGAAAATCTTGTAAAAATAAAAATAATTGTCGGATTTTCATGAAACTTTCAGTAACTATTCACAAATGATGGAAATTATTATAAATGTCTTTATTTTTTTTTTTTAAATCATGGTAATTTTTTTATTTTATTTATTACACCCCCCCCATAAGTAATTTCATGAAAACTCATGAAATTCTAAGGTGTTCCAATTTAGCGACTAATTAGTTAAAAGCACAAGGCTTTGACCAAAGCAAATCCATTTTACTTTTTTTTTTATTTGGGACCCGTCTACCTTAAAATCAGCTCTGAATTGTAACATACAAAACTCAATAAAACAAAGATATTATTTAATTTCAAAAACTTTTAGTTGCTTTTACTTATTTGTATGACTATGAATAACATTTCCTGAAAGCAAAAAACATTTTCGATGAAAAATAAGTTTTTACAACAATTATTTGTTATTTCTTATTGTTAAATTTATGTTTATTGCTTAAAGTTGTTAAATATTTTAAAATTGATCAAAATGGTGTTGCAGTTAGTCAATGTATTATTAAGTAGATAATATCATTTACAGATTATAAAATAAACCTGGTTACAATCAGAAAGTTGCTTTTAGGTAAAAATCTAATATAACATGTTTTTTTTTGTGTCAAAAATAGCTTAAATTCAAATATACGGAAGACCGGAAACGAAACATCATGAAAACAAAAGAAAGCCACGTGGTTTGCATGACTAAATGTTGTTCTCCACTGTCAGTTAGCCTTTCCATTTCAAAATTAATAAAATGAAGGGAATTACAAATAATACCATGAAATAAAATATAATAAATGTATATATTTATATTCTACACTTAGCCTTTCATAAGAAAGATACCTAATTAAAGTAATTACAGTGTAACCCTGACATAAGAGAGTTGTCGGGGCCCGGAGACGAAGTCTCTTATATCCAGGTTTCTCTTATATCCAGGTTTGATCTATTTTGTTTAGGTAAGTATGGCTCTAATTTGGGACCACATAAAATCTCTCTTATATCCGTGTTTCTCTTATACCAGGGTCTCATATCTGAGTTACACTGTAATTAAATTATATTAATTTGTATGCACCTTTATGAAATATTTTCTGTCAACAGTCTTAGTTAAAAAAATTTCATAAAGCATCGTACACGTGAAGATGGAAAGCTTTATTTTCATAAAGCATCGTACACGTAAAGATGGAACGCTAAGAAACAATTAAAAATTAAAACGCTGTAATTTTCCCTTAATAACTGGTTACGTAATTCGGTTCAATAAAAAGCTAAATTATTTCCCTTTTGTCCATCCGTACGATGAAATTAGGTCTCGTAAGCTGTCAATTCTTGATGACAGCATCAATCAACACATCGAAAGTGTCGCTACTGTTCACACCTTCTGTCTTTTTTTTTTAAAGTACACTTTTCAGCGCGTAAAGTAAGTAATGTTTTCTTTCAAAATATGTTAAATAAGCATTTAAATTTTAAATTTTGTAAAAATAAATTTTTTTAAAAGTGTAACTATTTCTTGGCAGAATTTTAAACGGAAAAATTTAACTTTTTTTTACAAAATTTTAAAAATTTAAAAAAATTGAAGACAATCGAAAAAAAAAAAAACATGATTTTAAACGACAAATTTGAACGTGCTCGAAATGATAAAAAAAATTTAAAAAATAATCAAAAAATACTTTGATCTTTCCTCTTGATTATAATATAAACAGTTAGACAAATAAAAATTATTTTCGTCAAGTTTAAGGCCATTTTTATCATGCTATGCTCATTTTCTGGCAATCTCATGAAGGTACCTAGTTTAGAATGTTTCGCTTTTTGACCTGAATGTTTAGAATGTTTCGCTTTTTGACCTGAATGTTTAGAATGTTTCGCTTTTTGACCTGAATGTTTAGAATGTTCGCTTTTTGACCTGAATGTTTAGAACGTTTCGCTTTTCTGGGTTCGAATCTAACAATGATCAATTTGTCAGGAAGCTAACTTATTGAAGTTATCGGTTTGTGGGAGGCGATCCAAGTGCGTGGCAGCTTGGTAGGGTGCTTGAAAGCCATACCACCGTTTGACCCTAGCCCTGTTGCGTAGATGGAAACCTTTGGGGAGCTATTGATGATTGTGCTAGCACGAAATCACAAGTCATCGTGACCGAGGGTTTGTGTGTACTGACCCTGTTTGGACTGTTTGTTACGCTAGACATCGCGCGCTCTCCCAAAAACTGTAACTAAGGTCTTCTCAGGATAGTTGATGTATAAAGCACTGGTGAGCTCTGTGGGTGTTGAGCACGCACAAATGTGTCTGAACCGGCGTCTGTAATAGGGATTGGCTAGTCGCCCCAGTAGTGGCCAGCCATTATATGATACGAAAGCTTGAATGCCGGATTTCATCCATTTTTCAGCTTCGTGTGTATTACCTCTATTGTCCTACGCATTCGAGATGTCTCAATAAAGAAAATATGTTCTCTGGGAGGACTCGAACCGGTGTCCCCCCTTTGTAGGAGAAACTATCGTTCGATTCAGTGTGCTTTACCACTTGGCCACGAAAAAACGTCACAGTTCTATTTTCCTTGCTTAAGGAAAGCACTTCCTCTAAACCCATTTGAGCCCTACGTTCCTGAACAATTTTAACCCTTCTGCCTGAGGTCCTGAGTCAAAAATCGCAAATTATTGGTATGTAATGCTTCACGTAGATATAAAAATAGTTACAAAAAATATAAGTTCCTGGTTGCTTCCCTAACGGTCCAGGTTGAGACTATGCACGCTTCATGCTAAAAACGATCTTCTTTTTTTTTTTAATCCAAAACAGACGCATAAAAGACATCAGAATATTACGGCTTTTCTGATTGGCTCTTTGAAATAAGACAGCCAATAGCAAAACACGACGCAAAGGGATAAGTCAGACTTAAGGTTCTTATCTGCTAGGTTTCGTATACAAAACGTAAACAAAGAATTAATGGATTTATTTTTAAATAATACCGTAAGAGGTAATACAAATGTGAGATTAGAAATAAAACCATTAATTCTATATATTCTGAATATTAAAGCTAAGTAAAGTTAAGTAAAAATATCTATTGAAGCGTCTGGCTTATCTCGTTCCTTACAGGCGGAAAAGAGTTACAAGAAACGAAGCTAATTGGTAAACTTTAACATAATTAAAGATACCTTGTTTTAAAAGTTTATATCTCTACTGAGTCATTCACACTTTAAATGGCGCTATGATACAATATTTAAATGTGTAAACATCTGGAATCGCTGTAACGGTACCAGAAGGTGTACACTGCTATTGATGTAAAATATTACAAAAATACGCATGCGGGGACTTGCGCAGACAGACATTCACATACACACACCACGCACAGACATACATATATATATATGTTTATGCTGGACACCTCGACGAGGTGTAATAGCTTGTCTTGCTTGATCAAATTACGACTGAGAAGTGAGTTCGACCCTTTCTGGGTGCCCCATACTTTCAGCCTGGTGCTGCATCTAAGCGGGGCTTAGAAAATTACTATATTGGGCACCTCGACGTGGTGTAATGGTTAGAAAGCTTGTCTTGCTACATCAATTACAACTGAGTAGTGAGTTCGATCCTCACTGGGTGCCCCATACTTACGGCATTGTGCCGCATCTAAGCCGGGCTTAGAAAATCACTATATTGGGCACCTCGACGTGGTGTAATGATTAGAAAGGTTGTCTTGCTTGATCAATTACAAATGAGCAGTGAGTTCGATCCTGACTAGGTGTCCCATACTTACGGCATTGTGCCGCATCTAAGCCGGGCTTAGAAAATCATTATATTGGGCACCTCGACGTGGTGTAATGGTTAGAAAGCTTGTCTTGCTTGATCAATTACAACTGAGTAGTGAGTACGATCCTCACTGAGTGCCCCATACTTACGGCATTGTGCCGCATCTAAGCCGGGCTTAGAAAATCATTATATTGGGCACCTCGACGTGGTGTAATGGTTAGAAAGCTTGTCTTGCTTGATCAATTACGACTGAGTAGTGAGTTCGATCCTCACTGGGTGTCCCATACTTACGGCATTGTGCCGCATCTAAGCCGGGGTTAGAAAATCACTATATTGGGCACCTCGACGTGGTGTAATGGTTAGAAAGCTTGTCTTGCTTGATCAATTACGACTGAGTAGTGAGTTCGATCCTCACTGAGTGCCCCATACTTACGGCATTGTGCCGCATCTAAGCCGGGCTTAGAAAATCACTATATTGGGCACCTCGACGTGGTGTAATGGTTAGAAAGCTTGTCTTGCTTGATCAATTACGACTGAGTAGTGAGTACGATCCTCACTGAGTGCCCCATACTTACGGCATTGTGCCGCATCTAAGCCGGGCTTAGAAAATCATTATATTGGGCACCTCGACGTGGTGTAATGGTTAGAAAGCTTGTCTTGCTTGATCAATTACGACTGAGTAGTGAGTACGATCCTCACTGAGTGCCCCATACTTAAGGCATTGTGCCGCATCTAAGCCGGGCTTAGAAAATCATTATATTGGGCACCTCGACGTGGTGTAATGGTTAGAAAGCTTGTCTTGCTTGATCAATTACAACTGAGTAGTGAGTACGATCCTTACTGAGTGCCCCATACTTACGGCATTGTGCCGCATCTAAGCCGGGCTTAGAAAATCATTATATTGGGCACCTCGACGTGGTGTAATGGTTAGAAAGCTTGTCTTGCTTGATCAATTACGACTGAGTAGTGAGTACGATCCTCACTGAGTGCCCCATACTTACGGCATTGTGCCGCATCTAAGCCGGGCTTAGAAAATCATTATATTGGGCACCTCGACGTGGTGTAATGGTTAGAAAGCTTGTCTTGCTTGATCAATTACGACTGAGTAGTGAGTTCGATCCTCACTGGGTGTCCCATACTTACGGCATTGTGCCGCATCTAAGCCGGGCTTAGAAAATCATTATATTGGGCACCTCGACGTGGTGTAATGGTTAGAAAGCTTGTCTTGCTTGATCAATTACAACTGAGTAGTGAGTTCGATCCTCACTGGGTGTCCTATACTTACGGCATTGTGCCGCATCTAAGCCGGGCTTAGAAAATCATTATATTGGGCACCTCGACGTGGTGTAATGGTTAGAAAGCTTGTCTTGCTTGATCAATTACAACTGAGTAGTGAGTTCGATCCTCTCTGGGTGTCCCATACTTACGGCATTGTGCCGCATCTAAGCCGGGGTTAGAAAATCATTATATTGGGCACCTCGACGTGGTGTAATGGTTAGAAAGCTTGTCTTGCTTGATCAATTACAACTGAGTAGTGAGTTCGATCCTCACTGGGTGTCCCATACTTACGGCATTGTGCCGCATCTAAGCCGGGCTTAGAAAATCACTATATTGGGCACCTCGACGTGGTGTAATGATTAGAAAGCTTGTCTTGCTTGATCAATTACAACCGAGTAGTGAGTTCGATCCACACTGGGTGTCCCATACTTACGGCATTGTGCCGCATCTAAGCCGGGCTTAGAAAATCACTATATTGGGCACCTCGACGTGGTGTAATGGTTAGAAAGCTTGTCTTGCTTGATCAATTACAACTGAGTAGTGAGTTCGATCCTCACTGGGTGTCCCATACTTACGGCATTGTGCCGCATCTAAGCCGGGGTTAGAAAATCATTATATTGGGCACCTCGACGTGGTGTAATGGTTAGAAAGCTTGTCTTGCTTGATCAATTACAACTGAGTAGTGAGTTCGATCCTCACTGGGTGTCCCATACTTACGGCATTGTGCCGCATCTAAGCCGGGCTTAGAAAATCATTATATTGGGCACCTCGACGTGGTGTAATGGTTAGAAAGCTTGTCTTGCTTGATCAATTACAACTGAGTAGTGAGTTCGATCCTCACTGGGTGTCCCATACTTACGGCATTGTGCCGCATCTAAGCCGGGGTTACAAAATCATTATATTGGGCACCTCGACGTGGTGTAATGGTTAGAAAGCTTGTCTTGCTTGATCAATTACAACTGAGTAGTGAGTTCGATCCTCACTGGGTGTCCCATACTTACGGCATTGTGCCGCATCTAAGCCGGGGTTAGAAAATCATTATATTGGGCACCTCGACGTGGTGTAATGGTTAGAAAGCTTGTCTTGCTTGATCAATTACAACTGAGTAGTGAGTTCGATCCTCACTGGGTGTCCCATACTTACGGCATTGTGCCGCATCTAAGCCGGGGTTAGAAAATCACTATATTGGGCACCTCGACGTGGTGTAATGGTTAGAAAGCTTGTCTTGCTTGATCAATTACAACTGAGTAGTGAGTTCGATCCTCACTGGGTGTCCCATACTTACGGCATTGTGCCGCATCTAAGCCGGGGTTAGAAAATCATTATATTGGGCACCTCGACGTGGTGTAATGGTTAGAAAGCTTGTCTTGCTTGATCAATTACAACTGAGTAGTGAGTTCGATCCTCACTGGGTGTCCCATACTTACGGCATTGTGCCGCATCTAAGCCGGGCTTAGAAAATCATTATATTGGGCACCTCGACGTGGTGTAATGGTTAGAAAGCTTGTCTTGCTTGATCAATTAAAACGGAGTAGTGAGTTCGATCCTCACTGGGTGTCCCATACTTACGGCATTGTGCCGCATCTAAGCCGGGCTTAGAAAATCATTATATTGGGCACCTCGGCGTGGTGTAATGGTTAGAAAGCTTGTCTTGCTTGATCAATTACAACTGAGTAGTGAGTTCGATCCTCACTGGGTGTCCCATACTTACGGCATTGTGCCGCATCTAAGCCGGGGTTAGAAAATCACTATATTGGGCACCTCGACGTGGTGTAATGGTTAGAAAGCTTGTCTTGCTTGATCAATTACAACTGAGTAGTGAGTTCGATCCTCACTGGGTGTCCCATACTTACGGCATTGTGCCGCATCTAAGCCGGGGTTAGAAAATCACTATATTGGGCACCTCGACGTGGTGTAATGGTTAGAAAGCTTGTCTTGCTTGATCAATTACAACTGAGTAGTGAGTTCGATCCTCACTGGGTGTCCCATACTTACGGCATTGTGCCGCATCTAAGCCGGGGTTAGAAAATCATTATATTGGGCACCTCGACGTGGTGTAATGGTTAGAAAGCTTGTCTTGCTTGATCAATTACAACTGAGTAGTGAGTTCGATCCTCACTGGGTGTCCCATACTTACGGCATTGTGCCGCATCTAAGCCGGGCTTAGAAAATCATTATATTGGGCACCTCGACGTGGTGTAATGGTTAGAAAGCTTGTCTTGCTTGATCAATTACAACTGAGTAGTGAGTTCGATCCTCACTGGGTGTCCCATACTTACGGCATTGTGCCGCATCTAAGCCGGGGTTAGAAAATCATTATATTGGGCACCTCGACGTGGTGTAATGGTTAGAAAGCTTGTCTTGCTTGATCAATTACAACTGAGTAGTGAGTTCGATCCTCACTGGGTGTCCCATACTTACGGCATTGTGCCGCATCTAAGCCGGCCTTAGAAAATCACTATATTGGGCACCTCGACGTGGTGTAATGATTAGAAAGCTTGTCTTGCTTGATCAATTACAACTGAGTAGTGAGTTCGATCCTCACTGGGTGTCCCATACTTACGGCATTGTGCCGCATCTAAGCCGGGCTTAGAAAATCATTATATTGGGCACCTCGACGTGGTGTAATGGTTAGAAAGCTTGTCTTGCTTGATCAATTACAACTGAGTAGTGAGTTCGATCCTCACTGGGTGTCCCATACTTACGGCATTGTGCCGCATCTAAGCCGGGCTTAGAAAATCACTATATTGGGCACCTCGACGTGGTGTAATGGTTAGAAAGCTTGTCTTGCTTGATCAATTACAACTGAGTAGTGAGTTCGATCCTCACTGGGTGTCCCATACTTACGGCATTGTGCCGCATCTAAGCCGGGGTTAGAAAATCACTATATTGGGCACCTCGACGTGGTGTAATGGTTAGAAAGCTTGTCTTGCTTGATCAATTACAACTGAGTAGTGAGTTCGATCCTCACTGGGTGTCCCATACTTACGGCATTGTGCCGCATCTAAGCCGGGTTAGAAAATCACTATATTGGGCACCTCGACGTGGTGTAATGGTTAGAAAGCTTGTCTTGCTTGATCAATTACAACTGAGTAGTGAGTTCGATCCTCACTGGGTGTCCCATACTTACGGCATTGTGCCGCATCTAAGACGGGCTTAGAAAATTATTATATTGGGCACCTCGACGTGGTGTAATGGTTAGAAAGCTTGTCTTGCTTGATCAATTACAACTGAGTAGTGAGTTCGATCCTCACTGGGTGTCCCATACTTACGGCATTGTGCCGCATCTAAGCCGGGCTTAGAAAATCATTATATTGGGCACCTCGACGTGGTGTAATGGTTAGAAAGCTTGTCTTGCTTGATCAATTACAACTGAGTAGTGAGTTCGATCCTCACTGGGTGTCCCATACTTACGGCATTGTGCCGCATCTAAGCCGGGCTTAGAAAATCATTATATTGGGCACCTCGACGTGGTGTAATGGTTAGAAAGCTTGTCTTGCTTGATCAATTACAACTGAGTAGTGAGTTCGATCCTCACTGGGTGTCCCATACTTACGGCATTGTGCCGCATCTAAGCCGGGCTTAGAAAATCATTATATTGGGCACCTCGACGTGGTGTAATGGTTAGAAAGCTTGTCTTGCTTGATCAATTACAACTGAGTAGTGAGTTCGATCCTCACTGGGTGTCCCATACTTACGGCATTGTGCCGCATCTAAGCCGGGCTTAGAAAATCATTATATTGGGCACCTCGACGTGGTGTAATGGTTAGAAAGCTTGTCTTGCTTGATCAATTACAACTGAGTAGTGAGTTCGATCCTCACTGGGTGTCCCATACTTACGGCATTGTGCCGCATCTAAGCCGGGCTTAGAAAATCATTATATTGGGCACCTCGACGTGGTGTAATGGTTAGAAAGCTTGTCTTGCTTGATCAATTACAACTGAGTAGTGAGTTCGATCCTCACTGGGTGTCCCATACTTACGGCATTGTGCCGCATCTAAGCCGGGCTTAGAAAATCATTATATTGGGCACCTCGACGTGGTGTAATGGTTAGAAAGCTTGTCTTGCTTCATAAATTACAACTGAGTAGTGAGTTCGATCCTCACTGGGTGTCCCATACTTACGGCATTGTGCCGCATCTAAGCCGGGCTTAGAAAATCATTATATTGGGCACCTCGACGTGGTGTAATGGTTAGAAAGCTTGTCTTGCTTGATCAATTACAACTGAGTAGTGAGTTCGATCCTCACTGGGTGTCCCATACTTACGGCATTGTGCCGCATCTAAGCCGGGCTTAGAAAATCATTATATTGGGCACCTCGACGTGGTGTAATGGTTAGAAAGCTTGTCTTGCTTGATCAATTACAACTGAGTAGTGAGTTCGATCCTCACTGGGTGTCCCATACTTACGGCATTGTGCCGCATCTAAGCCGGGCTTAGAAAATCATTATATTGGGCACCTCGACGTGGTGTAATGGTTAGAAAGCTTGTCTTGCTTGATCAATTACAACTGAGTAGTGAGTTCGATCCTCACTGGGTGTCCCATACTTACGGCATTGTGCCGCATCTAAGCCGGGCTTAGAAAATCATTATATTGGGCACCTCGACGTGGTGTAATGGTTAGAAAGCTTGTCTTGCTTGATCAATTACAACTGAGTAGTGAGTTCGATCCTCACTGGGTGTCCCATACTTACGGCATTGTGCCGCATCTAAGCCGGGCTTAGAAAATCATTATATTGGGCACCTCGACGTGGTGTAATGGTTAGAAAGCTTGTCTTGCTTGATCAATTACGACTGAGTAGTGAGTACGTTCCTCACTGGGTGTCCCATACTTACGGCATTGTGCCGCATCTAAGCCGGGCTTAGAAAATCATTATATTGGGCACCT
>OZ038509.1:20196416-20303916 GCA_964036315.1 Acanthosepion esculentum | reverse complement strand
AACAGACGCCTATTCGTTTCTGCTCGTAATGATTCTACGCGTGTCTTCAACAAAGCTAAGTCGCTGTTCGCTGATAGAATGAGACATCGTATAGCCTCTCATAAGTTCGGTAGATTCCCGGGTATGACGATAAACTACATCCGGCAGCAATGTCACTTTTCTGGAGATTGGATGTCTTCAGGAGCGTCGAACCACTTCTTAATTGTTGTTTTTCCCAGGTCCACTCTAACTCGGGGTGGTGGCACCAGTTAGTGTCCCAACTATGGACAAATAGTCTCAACCCCAAAGGTATAGAGGTGCATTTTAGTGCTAAAGATATCTTGACAAATCGGCCATAGTGATATTTGAACCCGGGTCTCATGGTCAGAAAGCGAACGTTCTAACCACGTTATGCCGATGGAGTGTATAACTTACGTGGCAGCTCAAGAACGATGCAATAAGCAAAATTATAATATGATTAATGATAAACGGATTTTTTGTTATTATGTTTCTTGCCTTCCTTAACGAATATAATATCAACGTTAAGAAGTCGATCAGAGAATTGGAGAGGACCACAATAAAAATAAATAAACATAATATGTCCAGATTATTCAACGAAACAGGCTAGAATTATGATATTCTGCCTCAATATATATATATATATATATATATATATATATATATATATATATATATATATATATATATATGAAGAAATATAGTTTTAAGGTGTGCTATACTTATGGGATAAAGTGCTCAATATCAGAGATAGAGCGTATGTAAATATAAATATAAAAGTGAATATTGAAGTTAGCACTCGGAGTCGACAGGCTGTTTCATGCTAGGTGCAATAGATAAATAGATGGTAAAAATTTATTCATCTCTCTCTCTCTATTTATCTATCTATCTATCTATACAGACAAACACACAGACAGAGAGACAGACATGGATAAGCTGACGAATCGATATATATATATATATATGTGTGTGTGTGTGTGTGTGTGTGTGTGTGTGAAGAGAGAGAGAGAGAATGAGATGCATAGGAGCTCTTTATACATACGATATTGTTGCAGAAAGATAAGAAATATATATTTCTATGTTTATGATTCCTGGCAAACATTACGGAAATGGCCTAATTAGATTATGCCGTTAATTCAAATAATTTAATCTAGTTTATTTAAGGTATATTTTATGAAGGTGTTATGTTGAGCTATTAAATTAAAATATTCCGTGTCTTGTTTGTGATTAGTTCATTTACAACTACAAGGGTTGGTTGAAAAGTTCATAGGCTTTCTAAGATATTCTCATGGAATGTAACCAAATGACGTTTATTTTTCAACATATCCAGCCACTTCTTCCATTGATGTTGCAGTGCTCAGATTCCATTGTTGAAGTAGTTTTCATCCAGTTGGTCAAAAGAATTTTTTTTTCATGTTGGAGAACAGATGATAGTCAAATCAGGAGAATAGGGAGTGTAATTAACCAGTTCAAATCCGTACACAGCAGCCATTAAAACCAAAGTCTTGTGTGCTGGAGCATAGTCCTGATGTAACAAGAGAACTTTCGTCAGTTTTCCTGGGTGTTTCTTCTAAATAGCCTTTCGTAATTACCTCAGCAAGTTGGCATAGTACTCTCCATTGATGGTGTGACCCTTTTGAAGATAGTCAATAAACCTAATGCCTTTTGCATCCCCAAAACCTGTGGTCATTAACTTTCCTGAAGATATAACGATCGTGGCTTTCGTTGGAGCATAGCTTTTCGCTTTGTCTCTTACTCAAAGTGATGAACCCAACACTCATTCTGGGTAAGGAAACAATCAAGGAAACCAGAAAAAATTTGCCTCAAACAATGTCAGATTTCCCCGTCAGGCGATCAGCCTGGTGCGCTTTTGATCAGGTATCAGAAGACGTGGCACTCACTGAGTTGTGCAGAATAATCTCAATTCTCTCATGGGATATGCTAATAGTATTCGTTATTTGATTTATAGTCAGTCGCCTGTTATCCATGTTAAAGTTTTTGGGTACCTTTATGTACTAGTGAGCCAACCAAAATGAGCTGACTCATTTTATACTTGACCAATAGAAGGGTTAACCAATCAGAAAGCTTAAAATATTCAATTCGACGTGTATAAAGGCAGCCATGTTTTTTTTCCAAATATTCACTGCCAACCTTTGATATCGAAGACTGAAGATTACGGAACAGCTGCTGCTGCTATTGGCAATATAGTCAGATTCAGTAGAGTGTCGGACTTGAGAGTGTTAATCTTTAACGTTGTTTCATTGAACAGATTACTTACTGCGCTGGATTCTATATTCATAAACTACGGTGAACATGGTCAACAATCCACCACCATTGTTAAATAATAACTTAGCTGACTATTATTTTTTTAGAGGAAGTGTATCGCTGCTCTGACTTCCTGGAGTTGACCTTTGAGGTCAGATACAAGACCAAACAAAGGAAGTCGATTTTGATTGGCTGGACCAGCGTGGGAATGATAGACCCAGAGAAAGGGTTTTCGGAGTGGTTTCTTTAGCGTCAAGCAATGTAGACGTGTTGACTTTCGTGTCTGGAAACGGCTCCCCAGTGGTGGGAGAGACCGACCCTACTCGCTGGTATACGTGTTGATGTCTTTTTTCTCTGAAACCAAAAACAGTTCGCCGGGAGAGGACGAGAAAGAAGAATGCAACTTTATTAACGAATCGAGTCCGTCACCAAGACCTCCCTAGAAAGACGGGACTATACAACAATGTCATAATGTAATGGCCGACCGCTCGTATCCGAGTATGCCTGTCTGAAAGGACAGCTATCCAATCCCTATTGCAGACGCCTGCTCAGGCACATCTGTGTTCAACACCCACAGAGTCCGCCTGTGGTTCATACTGCAACTATGCTGAGCGGATCTTAGCTGTCGTTTCTGGGAGAAAGCTTATTAAATAGTGGCGAACTAATGCTGGACGAATTTCTTCTTCCTCTTGTTTTTTTTTATGTGCCGTGTCCCTTCTGGGTGTGGGAAATCGCCGCTCTCCACAATTTCCAATTTGTTATAGTTATCTCCCGGACTAGTGAAAGGGTTTCGTACTCCGAATCTATAATTCGGACCCCCTCCCCACTCTACTACATTTCAACTTTCATAAGGTAGTATTCATATAAAATACAAATTTTATTGCAACCTAATTATGTACAATAACGGATCATATGCAGTATAGGTGAACTAGAAAAATTGAAAATAAATACACTGTATCGAAATACAAATTAGAGACGTGTCATAAGATATCATTCCATCTTAAATGTCATCGTTTTGGGGCAATATCAGCTTGAGATTTTTCTGACTAAAAAGTCGAAATAATTAGATAATAATAAAAAAAACATTGAACCTTATGGACAGAAAATAGTGATTTTTATATAGTGTTTTTTCAAGACTTAACATGAGCAAAACAAATTCACGGTTTGGGACAAAAAAGTCAAACTGAAAATATATCACAACCCATGATGTGATAAAAAAAATTCAAATTGAAAATATAATAAAAAAAATCTATCAAAATCAGATGACTGAGAAAGCTGGTACGTACACTTAGAAAAAACAACTTTACTCGCAATAGATCGCCAAAATGACTGGAAATGTTTAGTTAGTGGCAGGGCCAGTGCAAGGGTTTCATGCCACCCCCAAATTTATGGTACAGGACCCCCCACTCTACTATATATCAATTTTCATAAGGTAATATTCATATAAAATACAAATTTGATTGTAACCTAATTATGTACAATAATGGATCCTATAAATATAGGTGAACAATTCAACTAGAAAAACTGAAAATAAATCCAATGTATCTAAATACAAATTAGAGAATGTCATAATAGATCATTCCATTTTAAATAAATCAACAATGTTTTGTGGCATTTTTTAACGTCAACTTGAGATTTTCATGTTTTAAAAAGTTGAATAATTTTAACAGTGTTTTGAGGCAGACCCTTTTATACAAGATGGACTCGTCCAAAGTATACTTATACTGACAGAGAGAATACCTGCGGGTTGAGATACGTTGAGTCTGGGTGAGAGATACGGAGACAGTACACAGCGTGTTCACAGAGAGTTATACGAGAGTCCGGCGAGAGATATAATTACGGCTTCACTCACAGAGACTGGTACATATACTTTCTACTAACCCGCATTCCTGGACTACTAATCTTCACTTCAAGTCTGTATTCTTACGTTTAATACACTTATTTTTCTATCTCAATTACTGGCGTTGTTTATTTATTTGTGCAGGAAACACGTTCAACATTATGGATAAAAAACAGTGAATTTTGTAAGGTCTTTTTTTTCAAGACTTAGCATGAGTGAAACAAAGTCACGGATTTGTACAAAAAAAAATGTCAAACTGAAAATATGTCACAACCCATGATGTGATAAAAAAATTCAAAATCTAATGCGAAAATCTATCAAAATCAGAAGACTGAGAAAGCTGGTGCCCGCTATTAGAAAAAAACAACTTTACTCGCTGTAGATCGCCAAATGATTGAAAATACTTGGTTAGTGGCAGGGCCAGTCCAAGGGTCTCATGCCCCCCCCCCCAAAAAAACTATGATACAGGACCCCCACAGTACTACATCTCAATTTTCATAAGTTAGTACTCATATAAAACGCAAATTATGCACAATAATGGGTCATATGTAATATAGGAGTACATATAACAATTCAATTAGAAAAAATGAAAATAAATCCAATGTATCGAAATACAAATTAGAGACATGTCAATGGGTCATTCCATCTTAAATAAATCAACAATTTTTGCGGTAATTTTTAGCATCAGCCTGAGATTATTATTTTTTCTTGTTAAAAAGTTGAATTTTAACAATTTCAACATTATATAAAACTACTGAATTTTATATAGTGATTTTTCGAGACTTAGCATGATCAAACAAATTCACGGATTTGGACGGGAAGAAAAAGACTCAGAATCTTTAATAGTTAGTTGTGCTTAGTTTAATTTGTAGCATATATGAATGTTGATAGAAATGTAGTGAAAGAGATAATCAGCTACCTCGAAAAAGAGTTCGTGTTTTGTGTGCGATCTGCCGAAGAAAAACTACCAAAAAGTAGTTAACAAAAATCTAAAGGACCAGAATCTATGCTAATCTTCTTCCCTCCCCTGAATAGCGTGACCAATCTGAAAGATCTCTCGGTGATTAATAGCCGTTGTTTTTCACTTATTGGATTTTACGTCTCAATTTTCATAAGGTAGTATTCATAGAAAATACGGATTTTTATTGTAACCTAATTATGTACAATAATGGATTATATGCAATATAGGTGAACAATTCAAGTAGAAAAATTGAAAATAAATCCAATGTATCTAAATACAAATTAGAGACCTGTCAAAACAGATTATTCCATCTTAAATAAATCAACAATGTTTAGCGGCAACTTTTAACATCAACTTGAGATTTTTCTTGTTAAAAATGTTGAATAAATTTAAAACCTTCAGCATTATGGATAAAAAAAAATAGTGACTTTTATATGGTATTTTTTTTCTAGACTTAGCACGAGCAAAACAAATTCACGGATTTGGACGAAAAAAAAGAAAAGACCCCAGAATGACGTCAAGATTTTTCAGCCTTCAATAGTCACTTGCGCTTTGTTTAATTTGAAACGTAAATAAACGTAGGTAGAAAAAAAAAAGCAAATGTTGGTAAAATAGCGATGGTCACAAAGCATTGCACAGGGAACCCCAATCAGACTTGACCCACCCCTGGTCAGGGCTAGCACGTGCCGGCCCTGGTTGTCTCCATCATCACGGAAGCACCGTTAAGTTGTGCGGGCAGATATAAAAAAAGAGTTGGATTTATTTAGTTTCCTAGTTTTAATTACGTCTTAAATCTTTTAGCTGACGCACATGCAAACTTTTGTCTTTATATATTAGATTCTAATTTTAATAAAAAAAAATGTCTTTTTTTTAAAAAAAAAATGAATTAAATTTTCTACTTTTCAAAAAGAAAACCCCTGGAAAATTTTGCGCAAAATACATAAAACTGTGTGTAGGTAGAAGATAGAAACAAGCTGGTGGGCGGATCAAGTGGAATCTCCTTTGTTATAAGTTTTTGTATGATAGACAAAATCGCATTCATTTCCTAGTATATCTACACGCACAATGCGTTTTTTTCTTCTAATTATTTGCGGGTAATATGTCTGTTTGCGATGTAAATATTGAATACAAAACATGCGTAATGTCCTCCTCCGCTTTTCAATGGATTTGTCACAAAATGTTGAAGGGTTTCTATTACTCGATCATCAGAAAATAACCAGTGATTATCTTAAATACACAACTCAGTCAAATTCTCTTGATTCCTCTACGAAACTAAAAAAATCACATTTGATTTCATAGGTCTTCTTTGAACAGTCACTCGTTTCCTTTCTTTTGAAGGTGGACATCACTGGCTGGAGCCTGAAGCGTGCCTCACATCGTCTCCAGACCTCAGCTCAACAGGTACCGAGTTGAATCTGGTCAAGATCCAAAACAAACGAAGTTAACTAAAAACATGCTCGCAACACAATGCTACTTCCGACGTGAGAAGCATCTATTTACCCCCACCCCCATTCTACGTCATTGATAACAGTCGCAAGGGCGTTGTGTATTTGGTTAATGATCAAAAGCAAACGCTTTTAACACGACGTTGAAAATCTGACTTTCAGTTGCGAAAAAAAAATCACAAGAGACTGACACGTCTACACACAAAAAATTATCCTGTCCGGTTGGCAAAAGCTGCTGGTCGCGCCGGGGGTGGCAGTACCGCCTTAGCCACCGAAACCGTGTTGGCGGCTGACGAAGGCAGAGTATCGCACGTGATTTCAAATTAGGTCAATATTTTCACACAGGTTAGACTTTAGAGCCTTCTTTTTACACGGGTTTAAAATTAGAGTGTTCTTTTTGGATAAAATTAGAGTGTTCTTTTTTTGTAGACATTAGAGTGTTATTTGTACATTGATGTAATGGAATAACCTGTCGCTCCCATGAGTGACTACAATATAGATAGAAACTGCCTATAAGTATCTGTAAGTCAACGGACTACAGAGTATCGCCGAAATCTTTTCGGCTGGCAGGTCGAACTCTCTGCCTCTGAGCAGAGAGGAACCCGGACAAGGCTCAGCCGAAGGGCAGAGTCTCGTTCGGGGAGATCCAACCCGATCCCGTTCTACGGGTTCTACGGTCACTTTTTGGCCTAGCCTACGGGCTCGGAGAATCCACGTTAAACCCGGCCTTGTGCCACATGCAACCCTCGTAGTGGGGGGGATAAATATAGTTTCGACGAAATCTTTTCGGCTGGCAGGTCGAACTCTCTGCTTTCGGCCAGAGAGGAACCCGGACGATGCTCCGCCGAAGGGCAGAGTCTTGTTCGGGGAGGTAGACTGACCCTGAACCCGTTTATACGCGTTCGAAAGGAAATATTCTTGGCCTAGCCTACGGGCTCGGAGAACCCACGTTAAACCCAGCCTTGTTTCACATGCAACCCTCGTGGGGGGGGGGCTAAATATAGTCTCGCGGAAATCTTTTCGGCTGGCAGGTCGAATTCTCTGACTTCGGGCAGAGAGGAACCCGGACGAGGCTCTGCCGTAGGACAGTGTCTCGTTCGGGCAGGTAGACCGACCCTATCCTGTTTATGCGGGTTCTACGGGGAATTTTTGGCCGAGCACTAAGGGCTCAGATGTCCCACGTTAAACTCGGCCTTGTGCCACATCTACCCTTGTAGGTGGGTAGTAAATACCGACTAGCTGAAATGTTTCTCAGCCTTACTGTCGAGCTCTCTGCCCGAAGGTAGAGAGGAACCCGGACGTGGCTATGCCGAAGGGCAGAGTCTCGTCCGGGGAGGTAGACAGACCCGAACCCGTTTATGCGGGGTTTACGGGGAATTTTTGGCCGAGCCTACGGGCTCGGATTGTCCCATATTAAATTCGGCTTTGTGCCACATCCTAGCTCGTGGGGAAGTTGGTAAATATTACTAGCTGGGATCTGTTTAGTACGACTCAGTCTTACGCGAGAACTACCGACCTTCCTATAGTAGCACTCACTACTAGATTCACTTGCAACGATCTTGTGCATAACTGTTACCTTTATTCTTATTGTATTGTTTTTTTTACAATAAATCTTTGCTTATTTTATCCACCTTGTTTTTCAAGTATATATTCCTATTAGCACGGAATATGACATACACAGACGTTAGAGCGTGCTTTTTACTGTGGTTAGAGATGAAAGCATTCTTTTTAAACTGTTTAGAAATGAAAGCATTCTTTTTAAACTGGTTAGAAATTAAAGCATTCTTTTTAAACTGGTTAGAAATTAAAGCATTCTTTTAAAACTGGTTAGAAACTAAAGCATTCTTTTAAAACTGGTTAGTAATTAGACTGTTATTTTTTGACAGGTTATTAATTAGAACGTCTTTTTACATAGGTTAGATACTGTCGCCTACGTGACCATTCTTCTTACACGGGATAGAAAGAAAGGCGTTCTTCTTACAAAAGTTGGAAAAGAATGCCGTCTTCTGTCTCAGTTTAGATTGTCGAGTGTTCTTCTGAAAGTAGATTTTTTTTTTTCAGAATAGAATTTTCTTAAATAGTTGTGAAAGTAAAACATTCTTCTAAAATTTTTTACAAAGCTCTAATGATATAAAGTGTAAAAGAATCTGCTAATTTATATGGTTAAAATCTTTTAGCGTTCCTGGACCGCAAAAACATCTTTTCATGAGATTTTTTTTACTACGCTTGACACTGATGCATTGCTTGCAGAATAGTATGGGTTCAATTTTGGAAGATAACGTCTGATAACGAAGGCTTATAAGAAGTTTTGAATAGTTACAAAGATCTCTGTTTGAATAAAGTATTAACATATTCCAGACTAGCCACATAATCCGACAGAATTCGACCTTTAACATTGAGACAGACACAGACGTCGATTAAGAGAGATGGCAATGTTAAAAACCTTTTGCTAGTCCGATAAGGTCAAATAAGCAGCTGATCTTCAGGTTAGCTTTGCAAGAGTTAACAAAAAACGGTTTTTATTTATACTTATTCTAAAAAGAATATGCATTACAAACAACTGATAAACATTCAGTGAATTTTTGTTGGTGCTCTTGGTCTTCTCTTATCTGATTTATATCCGGAAGGAATATTATTTCAGGTATTTACTTGAACCCCCACTGAGTCAGGTTGTGACACAAGGTCGGTTTTTAACGTGGGGACCCGAGTGTTTTCACCCGGACCGCTGGTCATAGCTTGTCGAAGCTGGTCAGAGCTGGTCTAAGCTAGTCAAAGCTGGTCTTAGCTTGTCCAAGCTGGTCTTAGCTAGTCTTGGCTTGTCATAGCTGGTCCAGGCCGGAGCCGGTCCAAGCTAGTCGTAGCCATGATACCACCATCGCAGGGACGAATCCCTACATCAGGCAAGTATCGAGTGAAGCTCTCAACCAGAAGGCCGACAAAGCGAGGGATCTGCGAACAGATACTACGCTTGGATCCTGGTCTTCGGGCCGAGCAGCTCCAAGGAATATTATTTCATCTGAAGAACTATTTGAATATTAACGACCATTCTCAAAACTATAGGAAATACCAAAATATTCTTTGTTTATGGAGATATTTATAACTTATCTAGGAATGGGAACCAGTTAATCTCATTCAGCTTCCTGGTATTTTTTTATTACACAGGTTCTGTGCATATTTCCTTTGAATATTGTTTCTCGTATCATATGTTGAAATACCGTTTTAATACTCAAAACCATTGAAAACTATATCGAAAATACCCAAATATTCCTTGCTTGCAGGGATATTTATAACTTATCAAGAAATGTGACTCAATTATTCCCATTATCCTCCTGTTTTTTATACTGTCACTTTGCAGACTTCCTTTGAATATTTTTTTCTGGTAGCATATGTTGAAACACCTTTTTAATACTCAAAATCATAGATTGCCAACCAAAATTTCCAGTCGCCCATTTTCGGTTCAGTTGCTCATCGCAATTAAAGAGCAAACAAAAGCAAGCTTGACCATTGAAAACTATATATATATATATAATTTGGTTTTATGGTCAAGGTTAGTTTTAGGGTTAGAGTTAGTGTTGCAGCTGTTAATACAAAAGTAAACGATTTTTATTTATAATTATAAAATTAAAAAAGAATACACACGACTAGCAACTGATAAAAATTCAGCGAATATTTGTTGTTGCTGTTGGTCTTCCCTTATCTGATTTATATCCGAAAAAAATCTTATTGCATCTGAATAATTATTTGAATGTTAATGACACCTTCTCAAAAATATAGGAAATACAAAATATTCATTATTTGCGGGGATATTTATATATTATCTAGCATTGTGACAATTATTCCCATTTAGCTCCCTGATTTTTTTATACGAGTTCATATCATGTTTACTTTGGATATTTTCTCGGCAGCATATGATGAAATACGTTTTTAATAATAAAAATCCTATATGGCCCACCAAAATTTCCAGTAAGCTCACCCATTTCTGTTCAATTGCTCAGCGCCCACTCAACAGCAGAAATCGCCCACCGGTGGGCGATATCGCCCAGGTTGAGAAACCTGCTATAGATGAACTGTCATGGCCTGTGTGATACGAACAGCAGTGAAGAAGATTAAAATGTGTTTAATATGCGAATTAAAAATTATACACACGACTAGCAACTAATAAAAATTCAGTGAATATTTGTTGTTGCTTTTGGTCTTCCCTTATCTGATTTATATCCGAAAAAAATCTTATTGCGTCTGAATAACTATTTGAATGTTAATGACACTTCTCAAAATTATAGAAAATACCAATATATTCGTTTTTTTGCAGGGATATTTATATCTTATCTAGGAATGTGACCCAGTTATTCCCATTTGGCCTCCTGTTTTTTTTCTAACATGTTCTTCGCATATCTCTTCTGAAAGATTTATTTCAGGTTGAATATGTTGAAATACATTTTTAATACTTAAAATCCTATACCGTCCAACAAAATTTCCAATCGTCCACCATTTTCTGTTTAGCTGCTTATCGCCCACCCAACAGTTGAAATCGGCCACTGGTGGGCGATATCACCCAGGTTGGAAAACTCTGCAATAGACGGAGTAAGTGTTTTGGATTCTGTCGAGGCTGGATAGTGTGGATTGTGTAGCACCAGTCTAGATAGGTTAGCAATACTCTATTCTTGGTTTGATCTAACTTTTGTAGAGATAGAGCATGGCGGCGAGAGTTAGGTATTTTCTGGAGCGATAAAAGGACATGACCCTTTTTCCAGCGTAGTTTGCGATTACTCGAACGAAGCAATTGCAAAATGGCTGATAATTCTTTTAGTTCATTTGAGCAGGATTTTCAGTTTCTTCTTGAACATAACCAGCGTTGTTGCGTTCACAGCATCCTTAAATAAAGAGGTCCATGTTGTCTATCACTCTCGTGGCAAAAAAAATTGCGACTAAACGTTTCTAATGCCATCTCTAAAAGAAATTTTTCTTGTCTAGATCCCCTCCCCCACACAGCAATGAATGTGAAAAATATTGCGTTCATAAGTTTTTCTTGATTCCGAGATTCGTTTCTTGGGTCAAATGATCGTTAACTGACGCAGGTCAAATGCGTTCGGACTGACGACCCCCCCCACACACACACACACTTGTCTTTCATGAGCCGCTTACAGGAAAATCATAAGAGATCAGGATAGTTTGTCTTCTTTAAGCGATCATTTTTGACATGTGACACTTTGTGTGCGTGAAGTCCGTCTCAAGCGTGATCGTTAGAGCATTCTAGATAGATAAAAGTTGATATAAATTTTATCAGAAGCAGGTTTCTTTGTTGTTTTTTTAAAAGATCAGCCACTACTCAAGATTCAGTCAAATTAGAATGATACCGAATGAACTGTGTGATATGAATGAAAAAGGAGGTGGTAGGAAGTGAACATTGTGAGGATAAGGTGGATCTATAGCGACCCTTGGCTTGAAGATGTTAATATTCTAGTGTAAAAGGATACTGTGAAAGGGGCTATGACGAATGAGGTGTGTGATATGAATTACAAAGAGCTAGGAAGTGAAGATTATGAGAATAAGGATGACAGAAAAACGATTGATAGGTGGTAGGGAGTGAAGATTATGAGGATAAGGAGGATAGATAAAAATTGACCTTTGACTTGAAGAGGTTCAGATTGTAGTGTAGAGAGATACTATCAAAATGATTATGATTAATATCAAGTGTGATATGAATGGAAGAGGGGGTGGTAGGGAGTGAAGATTATGAGGATAAGGAGGATATATAAAAATTGACCTTTGACTTGAAGAGGTTCAGATTGTAGTGTAGAGAGATACTATCAAAATGATTATGATTAATATCAAGTGTGATATGAATGGAAGAGGGGGTGGTAGGGAGTGAAGATTATGAGGATAAGGAGGATAGATAAAAATTGACCTTTGACTTGAAGAGGTTCAGATTGTAGTGTAGAGAGATACTATCAAAATGATTATGATTAATATCAAGTGTGATATGAATGGAAGAGGGGGTGGTAGGGAGTGAAGATTATGAGGATAAGGAGGATAGATAAAAATTGACCTTTGACTTGAAGAGGTTCAGATTGTAGTGTAGAGAGATACTATCAAAATGATTATGATTAATATCAAGTGTGATATGAATGGAAGAGGGGGTGGTAGGGAGTGAAGATTATGAGGATAAGGAGGATATATAAAAATTGACCTTTGACTTGAAGAGGTTCAGATTGTAGTGTAGAGAGATACTATCAAAATGATTATGATTAATATCAAGTGTGATATGAATGGAAGAGGGGGTGGTAGGGAGTGAAGATTATGAGGATAAGGAGGATATATAAAAATTGACCTTTGACTTGAAGAGGTTCAGATTGTAGTGTAGAGAGATACTATCAAAATGATTATGATTAATATCAAGTGTGATATGAATGGAAGAGGGGGTGGTAGGGAGTGAAGATTATGAGGATAAGGAGGATAGATAAAAATTGACCTTTGACTTGAAGAGGTTCAGATTGTAGTGTAGAGAGATACTATCAAAATGATTATGATTAATATCAAGTGTGATATGAATGGAAGAGGGGGTGGTAGGGAGTGAAGATTATGAGGATAAGGAGGATATATAAAAATTGACCTTTGACTTGAAGAGGTTCAGATTGTAGTGTAGAGAGATACTATCAAAATGATTATGATTAATATCAAGTGTGATATGAATGGAAGAGGGGGTGGTAGGGAGTGAAGATTATGAGGATAAGGAGGATAGATAAAAATTGACCTTTGACTTGAAGAGGTTCAGATTGTAGTGTAGAGAGATACTATCAAAATGATTATGATTAATATCAAGTGTGATATGAATGGAAGAGGGGGTGGTAGGGAGTGAAGATTATGAGGATAAGGAGGATAGATAAAAATTGACCTTTGACTTGAAGAGGTTCAGATTGTAGTGTAGAGAGATACTATCAAAATGATTATGATTAATATCAAGTGTGATATGAATGGAAGAGGGGGTGGTAGGGAGTGAAGATTATGAGGATAAGGAGGATATATAAAAATTGACCTTTGACTTGAAGAGGTTCAGATTGTAGTGTAGAGAGATACTATCAAAATGATTATGATTAATATCAAGTGTGATATGAATGGAAGAGGGGGTGGTAGGGAGTGAAGATTATGAGGATAAGGAGGATATATAAAAATTGACCTTTGACTTGAAGAGGTTCAGATTGTAGTGTAGAGAGATACTATCAAAATGATTATGATTAATATCAAGTGTGATATGAATGGAAGAGGGGGTGGTAGGGAGTGAAGATTATGAGGATAAGGAGGATAGATAAAAATTGACCTTTGACTTGAAGAGGTTCAGATTGTAGTGTAGAGAGATACTATCAAAATGATTATGATTAATATCAAGTGTGATATGAATGGAAGAGGGGGTGGTAGGGAGTGAAGATTATGAGGATAAGGAGGATAGATAAAAATTGACCTTTGACTTGAAGAGGTTCAGATTGTAGTGTAGAGAGATACTATCAAAATGATTATGATTAATATCAAGTGTGATATGAATGGAAGAGGGGGTGGTAGGGAGTGAAGATTATGAGGATAAGGAGGATATATAAAAATTGACCTTTGACTTGAAGAGGTTCAGATTGTAGTGTAGAGAGATACTATCAAAATGATTATGATTAATATCAAGTGTGATATGAATGGAAGAGGGGGTGGTAGGGAGTGAAGATTATGAGGATAAGGAGGATATATAAAAATTGACCTTTGACTTGAAGAGGTTCAGATTGTAGTGTAGAGAGATACTATCAAAATGATTATGATTAATATCAAGTGTGATATGAATGGAAGAGGGGGTGGTAGGGAGTGAAGATTATGAGGATAAGGAGGATAGATAAAAATTGACCTTTGACTTGAAGAGGTTCAGATTGTAGTGTAGAGAGATACTATCAAAATGATTATGATTAATATCAAGTGTGATATGAATGGAAGAGGGGGTGGTAGGGAGTGAAGATTATGAGGATAAGGAGGATATATAAAAATTGACCTATGAGTTGAAGAGGTTCAGATTGTAGTGTAGAGAGATACTATCAAAATGATTATGATTAATATCAAGTGTGATATGAATGGAAGAGGGGGTGGTAGGGAGTGAAGATTATGAGGATAAGGAGGATATATAAAAATTGACCTTTGACTTGAAGAGGTTCAGACTGTAGTGTAGAGAGATACTATCAAAATGATTATGATTAATATCAAGTGTGATATTAATGGAAGAGGAGGTGGTAGGGAGTGAAGATTATGAGGATAAGGAGGATATATAAAAATTTATCTTTGACTTGAAGAGGTTCAGACTGTAGTGTAGAGAGATACTATCAAAATGATTATGATTAATATCAAGTGTGATATTAATGGAAGAGGAGGTGGTAGGGAGTGAAGATTATGAGGATAAGGAGGATATATAAAAATTGATCTTTGACTTGAAGAGGTTCAGATTGTAGTGTAGAGAGATACTATCAAAATGATTATGATTAATATCAAGTGTGATATGAATGGAAGAGGGGGTGGTAGGGAGTGAAGATTATGAGGATAAGGAGGATATATAAAAATTGACCTTTGACTTGAAGAGGTTCAGATTGTAGTGTAGAGAGATACTATCAAAATGATTATGATTAATATCAAGTGTGATATGAATGGAAGAGGAGGTGGTAGGGAGTGAAGATTATGAGGATAAGGAGGATATATAAAAATTGATCTTTGACTTGAAGAGGTTCAGATTGTAGTGTAGAGAGATACTATCAAAATGATTATGATTAATATCAAGTGTGATATGAATGGAAGAGGAGGTGGTAGGGAGTGAAGATTATGAGGATAAGGAGGATATATAAAAATTGACCTTTGACTTGAAGAGGTTCAGACTGTAGTGTAGAGAGATACTATCAAAATGATTATGATTAATATCAAGTGTGATATGAATGGAAGAGGGGGTGGTAGGGAGTGAAGATTATGAGGATAAGGAGGATATATAAAAATTGACCTTTGACTTGAAGAGGTTCAGATTGTAGTGTAGAGAGATACTATCAAAATGATTATGATTAATATCAAGTGTGATATGAATGGAAGAGGGGGTGGTAGGGAGTGAAGATTATGAGGATAAGGAGGATAGATAAAAATTGACCTTTGACTTGAAGAGGTTCAGATTGTAGTGTAGAGAGATACTATCAAAATGATTATGATTAATATCAAGTGTGATATGAATGGAAGAGGGGGTGGTAGGGAGTGAAGATTATGAGGATAAGGAGGATAGATAAAAATTGACCTATGAGTTGAAGAGGTTCAGATTGTAGTGTAGAGAGATACTATCAAAATGATTATGATTAATATCAAGTGTGATATTAATGGAAGAGGGGGTGGTAGGGAGTGAAGATTATGAGGATAAGGAGGATATATAAAAATTGACCTTTGACTTGAAGAGGTTCAGACTGTAGTGTAGAGAGATACTATCAAAATGATTATGATTAATATCAAGTGTGATATTAATGGAAGAGGAGGTGGTAGGGAGTGAAGATTATGAGGATAAGGAGGATATATAAAAATTGATCTTTGACTTGAAGAGGTTCAGACTGTAGTGTAGAGAGATACTATCAAAATGATTATGATTAATATCAAGTGTGATATTAATGGAAGAGGAGGTGGTAGGGAGTGAAGATTATGAGGATAAGGAGGATATATAAAAATTGATCTTTGACTTGAAGAGGTTCAGATTGTAGTGTAGAGAGATACTATCAAAATGATTATGATTAATATCAAGTGTGATATTAATGGAAGAGGAGGTGGTAGGGAGTGAAGATTATGAGGATAAGGAGGATATATAAAAATTGATCTTTGACTTGAAGAGGTTCAGATTGTAGTGTAGAGAGATACTATCAAAATGATTATGATTAATATCAAGTGTGATATTAATGGAAGAGGGGGTGGTAGGGAGTGAAGATTATGAGGATAAGGGGGGTAGATAAAAATTGACCTTTGACTTGAAGAGGTTCAGACTGTAGTGTAGAGAGATACTATCAAAATGATTATGATGAATAAGGGGTCTGATATGAATGCAAGAGGGGGTGGTAGGGAGTGAAGATTATGAGGATAAGAAGGACAGATAACAATTGACCTTTGACTTGAAGGGGTTAAGATTTTAATGTAGCAGTTACTATAAAAATGGTTAACATGAAGGAGTTAAGGGATATGCGTCGAAGAGGAGGTGATCACAAGTGCAGATTGTGAGGCTAAGGAGGATAGATAACAATTGACTGTTGAATTGAACTCCCCACAATAAGCACCAAAAGTGGTTGAACTGCCTCCCCCGGATAGCTGGTATGTACCTACTGAAGACACCTTATTTCAGAGAAAGAAATTATTTTGCATTACTAAATTTTAACTAAGACGAAAGCGATACACTATGTATTTGACGGCGTATAAAACGAACGGTTGTATAATACGCACCCCCAATTTCAGCAGGGCGAATACAAAAATAGTAATTAGTAAAATTAGTATACCTACATATGGCATATAAGACGCAGGGGAAATTTGAAAGATATTTTTAGTAAAAAAAAAGTGCGTCTTATATGCTGTCAAATACGGTAGTTAAAATGGTTTATGATGAACGATGCATTGGAAATAATTTTAGTATAAAATATATCAGTTAAAAACCAATTCTCCGAGTTCCAGAAAATCAATGCAGACCCCCTCCAACACTCGCCTCTCGGTCCAACACTCTTTCTACTTTACATTAATGTTCTGTCTAAGAGTTTACTCAGATCTAATTGCCACAGCGAAGCTTCCATTTACATTTCCTGTAAATATTTTCATGATAATTGATCTGATAAGATTCCTTCGACTTCATGAATTTAAACGCGGTACTAGATTGGCAAATAGGTCTCACCATTTTATTGCAGAAATTGGGAGATGCGGCCGTAATTCTATTCTAAAAGTTTCTTTTCTCGTGCTTCTATCCTTGATTTTCTGTCAATTACGATCTTCAAAGACTTTCAAAAATTCAAATTCAATGTCAATCGTCAGTTTCTGTCTTCTTAATTCTTGTTCTTTAATTATCTTCTCTCCATAATAGTAGTTTTCATATTCTCTAACACTCAGTAACCTCTTGCGTCCTAGTGGCTTTATTGCCTTTGATCTTCAAAAAATTAAATGCAATGTCAATCGTTATCTTCTGTCTTCTTAATTCTTGTTCATTTATTGTCCTCTCTCCTTAATAGTAGTTTTTCTCATATTCTCTAACATTCAGTAACCCCTTGCATCCTAGTGGCTTTATTGCCTTTGATCTTCAAAAAATTAAATGCAATGTCAATCGTTATCTTCTGTCTTAATTCATCTTTATTGTAGACGATACAGTGGTAAATGGGTCCGTCAGTTAAGTGCCATACACAATACACGTTTGGTCACTAGTTTTTATCATGACTGACTAGGCTGAGTTTTTCCCGCACTAGATTGCTGTTTCTTTCTGTTGTAGACTGGTTGTCTTTCCCGCTATTTAACCCATAGTTTGTTGGGAAAGATAAATTATTATCTTTCTGAAGGTTATTTGAAGTGAATGCAATGTGCCTGTTGAGTAAACACCATAAATTGGAAGTAATAAGTAGATCCAGATAAGATTTGAATTCATTGCCTTATCCTTGGTATATGATTTTACCGAATTTAAGTTGTCGGAATATTTTAGAAGAAGAACTTTTAAAATTTAATTTGACTACTTTTTTCCCGTATTAGGTTGCCATTTTTTCCACGGTAGACAGGTTTCCAACCAAGGCTAGAGAACCAAGTCAGTCCTGCTATTCGACCCGTAGCTGGGAGGAGAAGAGATGGATTCATGCCTTTTATAAGGGTATTTGTGCGTTAGTGAATCTAACGAACCCGACTGGAATTCGAACTCGGTTCTCCGATTTCTTAGCTTAGTGGGAGAAGAACTGCCTGGTTACTTTCAGTCCTTAAAAAAACCAAAGGAGCAACTATCATCATCACCTAGCAGACCCTGAGTTTTAGGGTTATATATTTGGGCTCAAATAAGGCGATGGACACACACACACACACACACACACACACACACACACACACACACATATATATATATATATATATATATATTATAGATTTAAAATATGGTTTTACTGCTACACAGTGATAACCATGTTTCAGAAATGGAAGCTAAAGCCCCTGAATTTAATTTTGTTATTAAACCAAAGACATTAGTTCCATTTCCTCATCAAGCGAATTTTGGAGTAGTATTTATTGTACCAAAGTACAAATGTGGCACAAGGCCGAAAAGGGGGGTGGGAAAGGACGGTCATCTTCTGTCTTAACTTTTAACTTAGCTAGGCGCAAACACTGACCCGAACATACAAACAATATTCCTTTCACCAAAACAACACATCCATTACATACCATTCTTACTACATCCACCATAATACCTCAGAGACTCTATGAAGTCCTAACTAGTCCCCATATTTACAATACATTGTCTGTGGGGGGAGGGGTAAAAATAACAATCTAAAATCCCCAATGAATATTTACAATGAGTATAACTATATACAAGAAACTAAACAAAAGATTTTGTTAGTAGAAAACCCCCCCACAGCTCTAAATATGGCAGAAATGCGAGTTAACTGGCCGAAATCAATGCGGGGCTGAAAAAAAATATAAAACATTCGTGCAATCCAACCATTCACTACAAACACGCACACATTCAAACACAACAACAAATACGAAAGACACTCTCGAAACGAAAGGCGCCCCGCACCCACCAGAGAACTGACATCACTAACCACCTAACGATGGGAGGGATGGGGAATTTAACAAAAAGAAAATAAAAATAGGGCCAGAAATAAAAGGGGCCAATGAGCATACACACCCTAGCTAAGTTAATCTGAAAAAGAATAAGAAAATTAACTAAAGCAAAACTGACCTAAGCTAACCTATACAGTGGAAGGGTTGCCAATGTTCAACCCAGCAATCCCAAAATCCTTAATGCCTAACCGGCATCAAAATGCCACTCCAAGTCAGCACCTTTCACTCTGCAGAGACGCGCAAGAATCACCCACCTTTCGCCAAATTCCAATGGATGGAGTCGCCTCCTTTCCGTCCTGATCTTGACTTTAAGCAGATGCTTAAAGTACAAGATCAGTTGGGAAGAGGAAAACTTCTCGTCCCCATGAAATTCCTTCTGTCGCGTCGTCCATATCACGACTCGCATAAGCCCCAGTAAGCAAAAGAACACATAGTGCTCATCCTTAGTCATCGGCGGTACTATATTGCTACAAACGGAACTGGCCTCGAGGACAAAAAACTTTCCGCGCAGCATGCGAACCATGATGCCTTCAACCAACTTGCACAGCGGAACTACGACACTACAATGAAAGAAGGCGTGACCTAGGGTCTCCACCTCCCCACTGCAGCGAACGCAGTTTGGCGACTTAGCCAATCCCGCTGCGCGAAGTCTTTTGGCGACCCAGAGGGCCCTTCGAATCACCAGCCAGGTGAGTGATGCCTCAGGGTTAGTGAGACATTTCAACCCGGGCGCCCAAGGCCATATGCAGCGAGCCTCGCGCTTCGTCAGACCGAGCTCGCCTATCAAACTATCTTGAACGTTCCCCCTAACTAACACCTGATATAATGCCTTACGGGACAACGGCTGGACGTCAGAGAGGCCATCCTTCGCCCGTAAGAGTCGTTTGAGGGCAATCCGACATTCACGATAGAAAGAGCCCTCGCCACGAGGAGTACGAGCGGCCTCCTCCTCACACGAGCGCACATTTCTCAAGGATGGAAAATGTTTATGGACGTCTTCCTTCCAGAATTCGCCGTTCTCATCCAGTTGCATACACATCCGGTCTAGGTATGAAATGCGAAGCGTATGTTGACGAGTCTCAACGCAAGGCATCCCCAGACCGCCATCAGACGGATGGAGGTAACAGATCTCGCGACTAACCATGGCAGCCTTGCCTCTCCACAAGAAAGAGAACAAGAGCCTTACAAACGCCAGTAAAGTGCTAGACGGGAGTGGAAGCACGGAGAGTCGGTAAAGGAGAATCGGGTAGATGTGCGAAGCACATACTTCCGCCCTCCCCTTCAAGGAAAGATTCCTCCGAGTCCACAGACGTACTGCGAGCTCGGCCTTCTCTTGCACCTCCGACCAATTCATTTCCAGCAGGAGGTCGGGACCGAACCAGACGCCGAGTATCTTGACCGGCCCGTCCGTCCAGTGGAAAGGCCCGGGAAGAGAAACTCCCCTCCACGAACCCAACCGCAAGCCAACAGACTTATCGCGGTTGATCTTGGCCCCTGTCACCATCTCATAGCCGTTGATTTCTCGGCTGACTTCGTTAATT
Organism: Acanthosepion esculentum; assembly: GCA_964036315.1. Classification (NCBI taxonomy): domain Eukaryota; kingdom Metazoa; phylum Mollusca; class Cephalopoda; order Sepiida; family Sepiidae; genus Acanthosepion; species Acanthosepion esculentum. The sequence goes on along the minus strand of OZ038509.1, from coordinate 20,283,048 downwards.
TCGGCCCTACTCGACACCAGAACCGAAACGTCGTCAGCGTAGGCGGAGTACCTGGCCGAGGTGGTAGCACCAGGTAGGGAAATTCCGCGAAGGACCGGATTCGTCTTCAACTTACGCAGGAAAGGTTCCAGCGCAAGAACGTACAGCAATGGAGACAGCGGACAACCTTGACGAATGGAGCGAGACAAAATGAAAGGCTTCGATCTTACCCCATTCACTTCTACCAGCGCACCGGGAGTCGCATACAGCAGTCGGATCCAAGTGCGAAAGTGCGGCCCGAAACCGGCGGCCGAAAGAACAGCCTCCAGAAACCGATGGTCAACCCTATCGAAAGCCTTGGACTGATCCAAATTGATCAGCGCGGCATCACTGTCGACTTTCTCGATGATCAAGCGAACCAAATGCAGGTTGTCCTGAATAGTCCTGCCCTTCACAGCACAAGACTGCTCGGGACCAATCAGACTAGACAGGACAAGCTGCAAACGGTCAGCTAAGACCTTGGCTAAAATCTTCAACTCTGTATTTAACATCGTCAAAGGCCGATAATTATCTACCCCATCCCCACCGTCTTTCTTCTTGCGAAGCAACTTGATTACACCCCTGGTGAAGCGTTGAGGAATAGACCCCTGCTTCAACCAGTTGTTGAAAATCAGTGCCAGCAAGGGGACAAAGACGGGCGACTGCCTCAAGTACATTTCGTAGGGAAGACCATCCAATCCCGGAGTCTTGTCCAGGCCAACCTGCTTCAGCACATCCCAGATCTCAGACTCTGTTATGGGACCCTCGCACCCAGCCGCTTCAGCCGCCTCGAGGCGGGGAAAGTCGGCTAAATAGGCGTCGAACTGAGCAGTGCTCAGACCGGGCTCCCTGGTAAAAAGATCCTGAAAGTAGTCCCGAAAAGCCTCGCAAATACCCGCGTCTGTAGTCACAGTCCGCTTATCCGGCAATGTGATGCTCGCAATATGCCGACTAGATGCCCTACGAACTTCCTCTGAACGCAATGAGGCGGCCATATTCGTCGCCTCGCAAGACATTCTTTTTATCCTAGCCCTAACTACTAGAGCTTGATCCTTCTTGATAAGCAAGGAGGCCAGCTCCGCCTGAGCTACGGCTATGTCCCCACTAACACGGGATTTCACTGCCCGATCAACTTTGTCCTCTAGAGACTTTTGCGCTGCTAACCCTGCTCTATTGAGTCGTCGACTATAATCAGCAGCAAAAGACCTAAGTTTCGATTTTAAAGTGTCCCACCACCTATTCCCAACCACAGCTCCCGACAATTCCCGCTGTAGCATTAGTAAAAGCTGATCACGGAAATCTTGCTCACCAAATAATGATGAGTTCAATTTCCAATAACCAGCCATCTTAACCCTAGGCTTATCTAAGTTTACCCGAACCCGGACAAGCCTATGATCCGAATAAACTATAAAATGGAAACTTGGACATTCTAAGAGCCCTACTTCGACTCTCTTAACTAGAACTCGGTCGATGTAGCTTGCGCTACCCACCGAGCTGCCGGCCCTAGTCCAAGTCCATGCTACCTCCCGGGGGTGTTCATTTCGATACTTATCGACGAGATCGAACCCGTCGATGAAGTCCCGAAATGGTTTCACATCCGGATTGTTAGTACCCGCTTTTTGCCCTACACGATCTATCGAGGGATCAAGGACGGCATTCCAATCACCCGCTAGAACTACCGAACGAGAAGTCGTCAAAAACGGCTCGATCTGCCGAAACAAACCAGGCCGCTGCGCATTGTCATTGGGCGCATAAACCCCAATGAGACGAAGAGCCTTATCCTTTATGGTAATATCCAGCACGCAAAGCCTGCCCGCCGGATCCGCGAAGACAAGAGCACAAACCGCGTCTAGAGACTTGCTAACCAGCCAGGAAACACCCCTCGAGCGTCCATCAAAACATGCTGAAAAGAGGACGAACCTCTTAGACAGAATGTCCTCATAATCGCGAGCTAAGAAACGGGTTTCCTGCACGCAACATACATCCACCCCGAGGCGCTGAAGATCGCGATCGAGCCTCACCCTTCGAGACTCCGACCTCAGGCCCCGGACATTTAAGCTTGCTAACCAGAGAGCCATTATCAGACCTAATTAGGGTTGGGACACTGGTTTAAACATGGTCGGAGTCAGGATACCGACAGCCTCTCCCATAGACCCATGGCCCATCTCATTATTGATGGTGCCGTCCTGCGAGAGACCGCCAATATCCCAAGGAAATGTTAATTTTAAAGCCCTATACAGGGAGGGGTGAACTAAAACAGGGACCCTCCCTGCACAAAACTGTTTCAAATGCTTGAGCTCCTTGCTCTGTGCAATGCCGATTGGGGGAGTCATATTATAAGCGTATATGGCCTCGTCAAACATGGCCCATGCCTGCCGAGCACCAGCACCAGTCCTTATTACGGTGAGTACCCTCTGGGCATTTGGAAAGTTTTGGGGCTCTTCTACGTCTTTGTTAGCGTACTGTCTGATAGACAATAAATACTTCAGTTCTTTTATTCTGTTCCCATAATCTTTGGCCCTTTCAGCTTGGGCCGGGGAAATTTTACACAGGTCCTCCCCTGTATTATAAATAAGTTTTTTCTTTTTTTTTTCTTTTGATTCATGGGTGGGGCTTCTTTGCCTTTTAGGAGCGGGAGGGGGCATTTCAGATTTTTGACTGGGAGAAGGGCTGGGAAGAGGGGTGGAAGAGGGCTTTTCTTTGTAAGGGCTGGGAAGAGGGGTGGCAGAGGCTTTTTCTTTGTAAGGGCTGGGAAGAGGGGTGGCAGTGGATTTTTCTTTGTAAGGGCTGGGCTCTCTACTGAGGGGAACAGGTGATGAGGGAGGGGTCGCTTTTTTTTTGGGAGACTTGTTTTTGGGCGTCGCTGGTGGGGACAAGGAAGATGATGTTGAGGGAGTGGCTTTTTGTATTACCCTCTCCTTGTCTAATTTTTTCTTGAGCAATTTGATTTTTTCAGATTTCTCAAATCCAGGGTCATATTTGAGTCTTTGCTCGTTGAGTTTAGCTTCGGAGGCCGAGTCATCGCCCTTAGCGCTGATATTGGGAGTGGGTCTGTTTGTATCTTTTGCCCTTGGGGCTTCATTGGGACGAGGCCCCGCTGTCTGGTGCTTCCCTCTGGCCTTGCCAGCAACCAGCCATTCCCCCTCCCCCTTCTCCACGACTACACTAGCAGCGGGCGAAGGTTCTTTGGGGAATGTGGCTTCCGATGTTTTGCCAACCGGGGGATTTTCCGCACCGGTCCCAGATGCTGACATGCCCATTACAGGCGTGGCGGTAGTTAAAGACTCGGTCAGAGGGGGAATTTGGTCGACGACGGGCGCCTGACTTCCAGAGGCCTTCTTCTCTGGGCAGGAAGAGGAAAGGTGACCAGGCTTTCCGCACTTCCAGCATACGGGCTTGCGACCGGTCACAATGACCGGCAACTTCAGGCGCCCTACTTCCAGACAGTTGGGGATGGAGCGGAAGGCATCTACGCTCAACATGATTTGAAAACTCCACCCCCCTTTCAGGCTATCGCAGGTAGCACTTATGATTTCGCCGTACTGCGATAGGAACGCAGCAAGGTGTTCCCCGATAACCTGAGGAGGGACCTCATATATCGCTACAGTGGTCCTTCTACGCCCTTCGTATTCTGTGCGCAGGATAAGGTCTTTAGTTATCAAGTCGCGACTTGATGCTGCGACACAGTCTTCCGGCGTGGGTAGCAATACGTCCCACATGAAAAAGCCGGCTCCTTTAACAACTCGGAGGGGCTTAAACCCCAAGGACTCCAGTGATTTTATCACTGTGTCTTTCGTCGAGCGACAAATTTTGCGCGTACGCTTGTCCACGACGAAGACCGATACGATTCTTTTATCAATCTTTCTTAGTTCTTGGACGTCTTCCAAGAGTCCACCTTCTACGACAAGGTGAGCGTAACTCTTGGCTCGCTCCAAAAATTCCGCAACATTGATCACGCAACTCGGTGGGGACGTCCAACAAGAGGGCGATTCCCCGGCCTCTGGATTCTTAGTAGTCTCAGGTTTGTTTTCGTTAACTTTTTCAGGTTCTGCAGGTTGGCTTCTTCTCGCCTCCGCTGCTTTCTTCAAAGTATCAAGCATTTCCTCATTCGTCGGAATTAGAAAAGGAAATTCGCTTTCATCATCTTTGTCGGGCGGTTTTTTTTTAATTGGGAATAAATGTTTTTTTACTGACCGTTTAAAGTCAGAGAAACCGGGTTTTTTCTTTTTTATAAGGAAAGACGGAGCTTTTACTTTTTTTTCCATTTTTAAATGCGACACGGGAGGGTTGGTAGGAAGAGGTTATAAGGCATAAGAGAGAGGGAGGGAGAGAGAGAAAGAGAGGAAAAAAAAAAAGGGGGGGGGTGAAAATATGGGGGGGTCAGCAAGGTCGGGAGGGTGGTAATAAATCAGGGGGTAATAAAAAATGGGGAGAAATGTGGGTGGTACAACAATTCAAAAGAAACGAACAAAGCAAAACAAATAGCAAAACAAATGCACGTACGAAGACAAGTAAACAAGTTTCGCCTTTTGGCGAAACTACAAATTAAAACAATCACAAAAACAAAGAATTAAAGGTACAATAGACAAGAAATAAATTAAAAAACGAACAGAAAAGAAAGAAAAACGCGATACAAAAACGAAACACTAAATATGACAAGTTACAAGAAGGCCGCCGTTAAAAACGGTCAACCGAAAACAAAAAGGTAAACAAGGAACGAAAAAGATGGACAGAAATTACAAAATAAACAGAAAATTTACAAAACACTAAATTTACAAACAAATATTTAACAAATATATTACACACGCAATGAACAGATAAAACGCAGAACTTTACACAGAACTAAAATAACACGTAGTAAACAAAGGAAAATAAAAAGGTCGAACGTATGAAAAAATAAACGGAAGAACCTTTTTTTTTTTTTTTTTTTTTTTTTTTGTTAAGTGGGCACGGGAAGAAGGTAAATTTACAAAAATAAAACGTAAAAGAAAATCAAAAGGTTAATAAAGAAGTCAAAATAAAAATGGGGAGGATTTGGAATTAAAAGGAAAAAATCAACAATTTAAGAAATATTCAAACGCTAAAAAATTCAAAAAATAGTCAAACAAAGGTAGGTTAGAAAAACGGTCAAATAAAACTTAGCTAAATACAGCAGTCAAAACAGAACAAGGTAAAGTACTCCAAAGGTCAGAAAAAAGTCCAACACACACAAAAAAAAGTGAATTTTGGAGTAGTATTTATTGTACGAATAGTACAAATGTGGCACAAGGCCGAAAAGGGGGAATGGGAAAGGACGGTCATCTTCTGTCTTAACTTTTAACTTAGCTAGGCGCAAGCACTGACCCGAACATACAAACAATATTCCTTTCACCAAAACAACACATCCATTACATACCATTCTTACTACATGCACCATAATACCTCAGAGACTCTATGAATTCCTAACTAGTTCCCATATTTACAATACATTGTCTGTGGGGGGGGAGGGGTAAAAATAACAATCTAAAATCCCCAATGAATATTTACAATGAGTATAACTATATACAAGAAACTAAACAAAATATTTTGTTAGTAGAAAACCCCCCACAGCTCTAAATATGGCAGAAATGTCAGTTAACTGGACGAAATCAATGCGGGGCTGAAAAGAAAATTTTAAAACATTCGTGCAATCCAAACATTCACTACAAACAAGCACTCATTCAAACACAACAACAAATACGAAAGACACTCTCGAAACGAAAGGCGCCCCGCACCCACCCGAGAACTGACATCACTAACCACCTAACGATGGGAGGGATGGGGAATTAAACAAAAAGAAAATAAAAATAGGGCCAGAAATAAAAGGGGCCAATGAACATACACACCCTAGCTAAGTTAATCTGAAAAAAGATAAAAAAATTAACTGAAGCAAAACTGACCTAAGCTAACCTATACAGTGGAAGGGTTGCCAATGTTCAACCCAGCAATCCCAAAATCCTTAATGCCTAACCGGCATCAAAATGCCACTCCAAGTCAGCACCTTTCACTCTGCAGAGACGCGCAAGAATCACCCACCTTTCGCCAAATTCCAATGGATGGAGTCGCCTCCTTTCCGTCCTGATCTTGACTTTAAGCAGATGCTTAAAGTACAAGATCAGTTGGGAAGAGGAAAACTTCTCGTCCCCATGAAATTCCTTCTGTCGCGTCGTCCATATCACGACTCGCATAAGCCCCAGTAAGCAAAAGAACACATAGTGCTCATCCTTAGTCATCGGCGGTACTATATTGCTACAAACGGAACTGGCCTCGAGGACAAAAAACTTTCCGCGCAGCATGCGAACCATGATGCCTTCAACCAACTTGCACAGCGGAACTACGACACTACAATGAAAGAAGGCGTGACCTAGGGTCTCCACCTCCCCACTGCAGCGAACGCAGTTTGGCGACTTAGCCAATCCCGCTGCGCGAAGTCTTTTGGCGACCCAGAGGGCCCTTCGAATCACCAGCCAGGTGAGTGATGCCTCAGGGTTAGTGAGACATTTCAACCCGGGCGCCCAAGGCCATATGCAGCGAGCCTCGCGCTTCGTCAGACCGAGCTCGCCTATCAAACTATCTTGAACGTTCCCCCTAACTAACACCTGATATAATGCCTTACGGGACAACGGCTGGACGTCAGAGAGGCCATCCTTCGCCCGTAAGAGTCGTTTGAGGGCAATCCGACATTCACGATAGAAAGAGCCCTCGCCACGAGGAGTACGAGCGGCCTCCTCCTCACACGAGCGCACATTTCTCAAGGATGGAAAATGTTTATGGACGTCTTCCTTCCAGAATTCGCCGTTCTCATCCAGTTGCATACACATCCGGTCTAGGTATGAAATGCGAAGCGTATGTTGACGAGTCTCAACGCAAGGCATCCCCAGACCGCCATCAGACGGATGGAGGTAACAGATCTCGCGACTAACCATGGCAGCCTTGCCTCTCCACAAGAAAGAGAACAAGAGCCTTACAAACGCCAGTAAAGTGCTAGACGGGAGTGGAAGCACGGAGAGTCGGTAAAGGAGAATCGGGTAGATGTGCGAAGCACATACTTCCGCCCTCCCCTTCAAGGAAAGATTCCTCCGAGTCCACAGACGTACTGCGAGCTCGGCCTTCTCTTGCACCTCCGACCAATTCATTTCCAGCAGGAGGTCGGGACCGAACCAGACGCCGAGTATCTTGACCGGCCCGTCCGTCCAGTGGAAAGGCCCGGGAAGAGAAACTCCCCTCCACGAACCCAACCGCAAGCCAACAGACTTATCGCGGTTGATCTTGGCCCCTGTCACCATCTCATAGCCGTTGATTTCTCGGCTGACTTCGTTAATTTCGGCCCTACTCGACACCAGAACCGAAACGTCGTCAGCGTAGGCGGAGTACCTGGCCGAGGTGGTAGCACCAGGTAGGGAAATTCCGCGAAGGACCGGATTCGTCTTCAACTTACGCAGGAAAGGTTCCAGCGCAAGAACGTACAGCAATGGAGACAGCGGACAACCTTGACGAATGGAGCGAGACAAAATGAAAGGCTTCGATCTTACCCCATTCACTTCTACCAGCGCACCGGGAGTCGCATACAGCAGTCGGATCCAAGTGCGAAAGTGCGGCCCGAAACCGGCGGCCGAAAGAACAGCCTCCAGAAACCGATGGTCAACCCTATCGAAAGCCTTGGACTGATCCAAATTGATCAGCGCGGCATCACTGTCGACTTTCTCGATGATCAAGCGAACCAAATGCAGGTTGTCCTGAATAGTCCTGCCCTTCACAGCACAAGACTGCTCGGGACCAATCAGACTAGACAGGACAAGCTGCAAACGGTCAGCTAAGACCTTGGCTAAAATCTTCAACTCTGTATTTAACATCGTCAAAGGCCGATAATTATCTACCCCATCCCCACCGTCTTTCTTCTTGCGAAGCAACTTGATTACACCCCTGGTGAAGCGTTGAGGAATAGACCCCTGCTTCAACCAGTTGTTGAAAATCAGTGCCAGCAAGGGGACAAAGACGGGCGACTGCCTCAAGTACATTTCGTAGGGAAGACCATCCAATCCCGGAGTCTTGTCCAGGCCAACCTGCTTCAGCACATCCCAGATCTCAGACTCTGTTATGGGACCCTCGCACCCAGCCGCTTCAGCCGCCTCGAGGCGGGGAAAGTCGGCTAAATAGGCGTCGAACTGAGCAGTGCTCAGACCGGGCTCCCTGGTAAAAAGATCCTGAAAGTAGTCCCGAAAAGCCTCGCAAATACCCGCGTCTGTAGTCACAGTCCGCTTATCCGGCAATGTGATGCTCGCAATATGCCGACTAGATGCCCTACGAACTTCCTCTGAACGCAATGAGGCGGCCATATTCGTCGCCTCGCAAGACATTCTTTTTATCCTAGCCCTAACTACTAGAGCTTGATCCTTCTTGATAAGCAAGGAGGCCAGCTCCGCCTGAGCTACGGCTATGTCCCCACTAACACGGGATTTCACTGCCCGATCAACTTTGTCCTCTAGAGACTTTTGCGCTGCTAACCCTGCTCTATTGAGTCGTCGACTATAATCAGCAGCAAAAGACCTAAGTTTCGATTTTAAAGTGTCCCACCACCTATTCCCAACCACAGCTCCCGACAATTCCCGCTGTAGCATTAGTAAAAGCTGATCACGGAAATCTTGCTCACCAAATAATGATGAGTTCAATTTCCAATAACCAGCCATCTTAACCCTAGGCTTATCTAAGTTTACCCGAACCCGGACAAGCCTATGATCCGAGTAAACTATAAAATGGAAACTTGGACATTCTAAGAGCCCTACTTCGACTCTCTTAACTAGAACTCGGTCGATGTAGCTTGCGCTACCCACCGAGCTGCCGGCCCTAGTCCAAGTCCATGCTACCTCCCGGGGGTGTTCATTTCGATACTTATCGACGAGATCGAACCCGTCGATGAAGTCCCGAAATGGTTTCACATCCGGATTGTTAGTACCCGCTTTTTGCCCTACACGATCTATCGAGGGATCAAGGACGGCATTCCAATCACCCGCTAGAACTACCGAACGAGAAGTCGTCAAAAACGGCTCGATCTGCCGAAACAAACCAGGCCGCTGCGCATTGTCATTGGGCGCATAAACCCCAATGAGACGAAGAGCCTTATCCTTTATGGTAATATCCAGCACGCAAAGCCTGCCCGCCGGATCCGCGAAGACAAGAGCACAAACCGCGTCTAGAGACTTGCTAACCAGCCAGGAAACACCCCTCGAGCGTCCATCAAAACATGCTGAAAAGAGGACGAACCTCTTAGACAGAATGTCCTCATAATCGCGAGCTAAGAAACGGGTTTCCTGCACGCAACATACATCCACCCCGAGGCGCTGAAGATCGCGATCGAGCCTCACCCTTCGAGACTCCGACCTCAGGCCCCGGACATTTAAGCTTGCTAACCAGAGAGCCATTATCAGACCTAATTAGGGTTGGGACACTGGTTTAAACATGGTCGGAGTCAGGATACCGACAGCCTCTCCCATAGACCCATGGCCCATCTCATTATTGATGGTGCCGTCCTGCGAGAGACCGCCAATATCCCAAGGAAATGTTAATTTTAAAGCCCTATACAGGGAGGGGTGAACTAAAACAGGGACCCTCCCTGCACAAAACTGTTTCAAATGCTTGAGCTCCTTGCTCTGTGCAATGCCGATTGGGGGAGTCATATTATAAGCGTATATGGCCTCGTCAAACATGGCCCATGCCTGCCGAGCACCAGCACCAGTCCTTATTACGGTGAGTACCCTCTGGGCATTTGGAAAGTTTTGGGGCTCTTCTACGTCTTTGTTAGCGTACTGTCTGATAGACAATAAATACTTCAGTTCTTTTATTCTGTTCCCATAATCTTTGGCCCTTTCAGCTTGGGCCGGGGAAATTTTACACAGGTCCTCCCCTGTATTATAAATAAGTTTTTTCTTTTTTTTTTCTTTTGATTCATGGGTGGGGCTTCTTTGCCTTTTAGGAGCGGGAGGGGGCATTTCAGATTTTTGACTGGGAGAAGGGCTGGGAAGAGGGGTGGAAGAGGGCTTTTCTTTGTAAGGGCTGGGAAGAGGGGTGGCAGAGGCTTTTTCTTTGTAAGGGCTGGGAAGAGGGGTGGCAGTGGATTTTTCTTTGTAAGGGCTGGGCTCTCTACTGAGGGGAACAGGTGATGAGGGAGGGGTCGCTTTTTTTTTGGGAGACTTGTTTTTGGGCGTCGCTGGTGGGGACAAGGAAGATGATGTTGAGGGAGTGGCTTTTTGTATTACCCTCTCCTTGTCTAATTTTTTCTTGAGCAATTTGATTTTTTCAGATTTCTCAAATCCAGGGTCATATTTGAGTCTTTGCTCGTTGAGTTTAGCTTCGGAGGCCGAGTCATCGCCCTTAGCGCTGATATTGGGAGTGGGTCTGTTTGTATCTTTTGCCCTTGGGGCTTCATTGGGACGAGGCCCCGCTGTCTGGTGCTTCCCTCTGGCCTTGCCAGCAACCAGCCATTCCCCCTCCCCCTTCTCCACGACTACACTAGCAGCGGGCGAAGGTTCTTTGGGGAATGTGGCTTCCGATGTTTTGCCAACCGGGGGATTTTCCGCACCGGTCCCAGATGCTGACATGCCCATTACAGGCGTGGCGGTAGTTAAAGACTCGGTCAGAGGGGGAATTTGGTCGACGACGGGCGCCTGACTTCCAGAGGCCTTCTTCTCTGGGCAGGAAGAGGAAAGGTGACCAGGCTTTCCGCACTTCCAGCATACGGGCTTGCGACCGGTCACAATGACCGGCAACTTCAGGCGCCCTACTTCCAGACAGTTGGGGATGGAGCGGAAGGCATCTACGCTCAACATGATTTGAAAACTCCATCCCCCTTTCAGGCTATCGCAGGTAGCACTTATGATTTCGCCGTACTGCGATAGGAACGCAGCAAGGTGTTCCCCGATAACCTGAGGAGGGACCTCATATATCGCTACAGTGGTCCTTCTACGCCCTTCGTATTCTGTGCGCAGGATAAGGTCTTTAGTTATCAAGTCGCGACTTGATGCTGCGACACAGTCTTCCGGCGTGGGTAGCAATACGTCCCACATGAAAAAGCCGGCTCCTTTAACAACTCGGAGGGGCTTAAACCCCAAGGACTCCAGTGATTTTATCACTGTGTCTTTCGTCGAGCGACAAATTTTGCGCGTACGCTTGTCCACGACGAAGACCGATACGATTCTTTTATCAATCTTTCTTAGTTCTTGGACGTCTTCCAAGAGTCCACCTTCTACGACAAGGTGAGCGTAACTCTTGGCTCGCTCCAAAAATTCCGCAACATTGATCACGCAACTCGGTGGGGACGTCCAACAAGAGGGCGATTCCCCGGCCTCTGGATTCTTAGTAGTCTCAGGTTTGTTTTCGTTAACTTTTTCAGGTTCTGCAGGTTGGCTTCTTCTCGCCTCCGCTGCTTTCTTCAAAGTATCAAGCATTTCCTCATTCGTCGGAATTAGAAAAGGAAATTCGCTTTCATCATCTTTGTCGGGCGGTTTTTTTTTAATTGGGAATAAATGTTTTTTTACTGACCGTTTAAAGTCAGAGAAACCGGGTTTTTTCTTTTTTATAAGGAAAGACGGAGCTTTTACTTTTTTTTCCATTTTTAAATGCGACACGGGAGGGTTGGTAGGAAGAGGTTATAAGGCATAAGAGAGAGGGAGGGAGAGAGAGAAAGAGAGGAAAAAAAAAAAAAAAAGGGGGGGGTGAAAATATGGGGGGGTCAGCAAGGTCGGGAGGGTGGTAATAAATCAGGGGGTAATAAAAAATGGGGAGAAATGTGGGTGGTACAACAATTCAAAAGAAACGAACAAAGCAAAACAAATAGCAAAACAAATGCACGTACGAAGACAAGTAAACAAGTTTCGCCTTTTGGCGAAACTACAAATTAAAACAATCACAAAAACAAAGAATTAAAGGTACAATAGACAAGAAATAAATTAAAAAACGAACAGAAAAGAAAGAAAAACGCGATACAAAAACGAAACACTAAATATGACAAGTTACAAGAAGGCCGCCGTTAAAAACGGTCAACCGAAAACAAAAAGGTAAACAAGGAACGAAAAAGATGGACAGAAATTACAAAATAAACAGAAAATTTACAAAACACTAAATTTACAAACAAATATTTAACAAATATATTACACACGCAATGAACAGATAAAACGCAGAACTTTACACAGAACTAAAATAACACGTAGTAAACAAAGGAAAATAAAAAGGTCGAACGTATGAAAAAATAAACGGAAGAACCTTTTTTTTTTTTTTTTTTTTTTTTTTGTTAAGTGGGCACGGGAAGAAGGTAAATTTACAAAAATAAAACGTAAAAGAAAATCAAAAGGTTAATAAAGAAGTCAAAATAAAAATGGGGAGGATTTGGAATTAAAAGGAAAAAATCAACAATTTAAGAAATATTCAAACGCTAAAAAATTCAAAAAATAGTCAAACAAAGGTAGGTTAGAAAAACGGTCAAATAAAACTTAGCTAAATACAGCAGTCAAAACAGAACAAGGTAAAGTACTCCAAAGGTCAGAAAAAAGTCCAACACACACAAAAAAAAGTGAATTTTGGAGTAACTTACTTTTTAAAATTTACGGTTGTTAACGGCACAGGAAAGATTCATAATTTGAGGGTTTCCAAGGTTACCGATAAATCCATTCATCTAGACAAGGGGTGGTAGAGGGTTCAATTTTTAATTTTCGTTGTCTCAGTTAATAGTTACATTTGAAAGCGGGGTTATGTTTAGGGATGGGTAGGGATGTATCTTTTAACAAATTCTGACATCCGCTAAATTCATGTCATCTGGGTTTTTTTCTAACGGCAAAAATTCTTATGGTATTTTTTCTATTTGTATATTTAAAGATTTTGAGGGACTGTTTAGGCTAGAATATGTTTTATCCACCTTTCTAAAAAAATTATTTTTAATATTTAATATACTATACTTCTTTATATATATATATATATATATATATATATATATATATATATATATATATAACACTTTCACCCCGTTTCTAATCCTCTGGATGGAGCGGCTCGGTGATAGTAGTCGTGGCTCTCGGGGGCATAATCCATGGTTAAAGGAACTTGGATGAGTTCCATCACGGAATATGTGAATAAGCGGCGCGATGTCGAGTTTAATTTGTTACCTCTTTATCACCGGGGGCCCGTGGTACAGTTGGTATGACGTTTGCTTAGTAACGTAACTCTCCGGGTTTCAATTCCTGGTAGTGGATGCGGACTGCTGAGGAGTCCCAAATATAGGTCGAAACGGCCGCCCAGTGCTTTCTGCATTCTGTTGAGGTTTCTTCTGAAACTCGATGAAATACTTAATTATGATTATTTCAAATCCTCCTAACAATTTCTCATATATATATATATATATATATTTTGTTCGAGTTGTTCGAATGGGTAAAGCATGTGAGAATCAAAGAGGTTAGGATTATGCCCACATGAATTGACGGAGACAAATCTTCGGTAAACCTCTATCAAAAATCAGACCAGTTATATAACATTTCGACACCTACGAAACATTACGTCACTATGCCTTCTTCCAGTATGTCACCTATGCAACTTCGTGTAGCCACACCTCCTCCGGCATGCACCCACGCAAGCACACATTTCTTCCCACTCAGGACACCTGTACGTCCTGTTTATTTTAGCCACTGGGTGCATTATTACCTTTTTATGATATCACCAGTTCTGATTTCTGCTCTCACACTGATGCAGCAGAAGTAAGGTCAAAGGTCTTTCCTCAACTGATATCCTACACGGAACAGTGATTGATACTATAAACAACACATAGAAAAAGGAAGCGGTTGTTTTATCTCAAACTTAAATGCTTCTGTTTCATAGTCAGTCCCTTTGGAAGCCGTTTAAGTCTTGTAAATGGCATTTACTTTGATCAAATAGGAACGGGGAAATAAAGAAATGGATGGGCGACTTTTTTAAAGGCCAAGTGACAACAAACCGATGTTGCATATTGCTGCTTGGCTCAAATGAGGCGACAAACACACACACACACACACACACACACACACACACACACACACACACACACACACATATATATATATATATATATATATATATATATATTGTTTGTGTTGTGGCGAATGGGTAGAGTGATGGAGAATCAATGGGGTTAAGATTACGCACACAAGAATTGACGGAGACAAATCTTCGCTGAACCTATTTGCCACCGTCTCTGTCCAGATAAAAAATCAGACCAGTTATATAACATTTCGACACCTACGAAACTTTACATCACTATGCCTTCTTCCAGTATGTCACCTAGGCAACATCTTGTAGCCACACCTCTTCCGGCATGCGCACACGCAAGCACACATTTCCTTCCACTCAGGACATCTGGACGCCCCGTTTATTTTAGCCACTGTCTGCATTACCTTTTTATGATATCACCAGTTCTGATTTTTTTTCTTTAAGCGTTTCAACCCAAGCAAGGCGGGAAGCCACTAGCACGCAAGGGGTTACAGAGAGTTGGAACGAGAGCAAAGAGGAGGGATTGAGGAAAGGATGAAGAGAATTTTTGCTCACACACTGATGCAGCAGAAGTAAGGTCAAAGGTCTTTCCTCAACTGATATCCTACACGGGACACTGATTGTTTCCGAGCGCTGGTGTATATTAACAATTATGTTTGAGACTGGACTTATACGTTGCGTGGTTTTCACGCCACCCGTTCGTATTGCCAGCTGCTTGCCAGGTTGTGTTGATGGATAAGGAGTTATCAGGAGCTGATCTATGAGATCTACAAAGATAAGTTGTCCCGCATCACCTACCTACGCACGCAGGCGAACGGCTAAGCCATGAATAAAACATTTATGGAAAACAGGATTTGCGTTCTTATTTCTCGATATGGTGTTTGTCTTTCATCTTGTTACCTTATGAGCACGCAGCAGGTCATTTTGCAGCTTTTGGTGCATGCCAACAAGATCAAAAATTGAAATGCAACGTTGAGTAATCACTGGCCGGTCAGTGGATAGCTTGGTCATCGTGTTTTGTGTTTACAAGCCGATTTCTGTATTTAGTTCCTTAATGGGGAATGTTGAATGCCTGTCCCAGGTGCCTTTAATATGTAGCGGTGGTGATAGTCAGAAAACTCCAAATCTTCAGTGAAACTCTAGCCAGTATCTCTGTCTAGATCAAGAATCGAACAGGTTTTATAACATGTGGACATCAACGCAACCTCATGTGGTTACGCTTTTTTCGATAGGTCACCTATGCAACCTGGTGTGGCCATGCCTCTTCTGACATGCGCCCACGCAAGGTCGCATTTCCTTCCGATCAGGTCACATGCGTGCCCTTTTTATCCAAGGCTCAGGACATCTATATGCCCTGTTTATTCAAGTTTCAGGATACCTATGTTCCCTTTTTATCCTAGGCCCAGGACACATATGTGCCCTGTTTATTCAAGACTCAGGACATCTATCTGCCCTTTTTTTCCTAGGTGTCCTAAACCTAGGGAAAAAAGGGCACATAGATGTCCTGAGTCTTGAATAAACAGGGCACATATGTGTCCTGAGCCTCCAAGCCTCAGGACACCTATGTGCCCTGTTTATCCAGGGGGTTAGGACACTTGTGTGTCCTGTTTGTCCAAGGCCCAAGACACCTATGTCCCATGTTTATTCAAGTTTCAGGACACCTATGTGCCCTGTTTATCCAAGCCTCAGGACACCTGTGTGCCCTGTTTATCCAAGGTTCAGGTGACCTATGTGCCCTGATTATCCAAGGCTCAGCACACATAGGTGCCCTTTTTATCATAGGCTCAGGAGACCTATGTACCCTGTTTATCCCAGGCTCAGAACACCTGTGCGTCTTGTTTATTTTATCCACTGGATGCATTTACTGTTTATGCTATTACCAGGTCCGATTTTCGCTCATGTACTGATGCAGCAGAAGTAAGGTCAAAGGTCTTTCCTCAACCGAGATCGAACAGTCTATCGTAATGAATAGATGTTCTCTCAGTAAAGCTAATTACTCTGAAGGCCTATTGGACCTAAGTTCAACCGAGACCTCAAGTGGAACTGCTATAAACGATCCATCAATAAAGATTTTGTAAAAATGGTCGGCACTAAGTACCACTTCTGTAAGTACCTGACTCCTCTTGCTATCATCTACATTTACAAGATCCAGATCAGACTTAAAATGAAGTATTGTTGACATAACTGTGCTTGAGCTGCTAAATTCTTACTTTCCAGCCTTGCTAGAGTCCTCCTGCCAGACTTCCTCTGGCAAGAGTCAGATTAAACCAAAAATGAATTATTGCCGATATATCTGAGCTGGAGATTCTTAATCCTCACTTTCCAGCCTGGGTAGGGCCCTTTTACCGCGTTTCATCTTGACAAGAGTCAGATTAGGCCAAAAATAGTGTATTGCAGATATAGCTGGCCTGGAGTTTCTCAATTCTCACTTTCCCGCCTCTATAGAGTCCTTTTGCCTCGCTTCATCTTGACAAGAAACAAAATAGACCAAAAAAGGAGTATTACCAATATATCTGGGCTGGAGCTGTTCAATTCTTACTTCCCAGCCTCGGTAGAGTCTTTTGCCTCGCTTCATTTTGACAAGAGACCCAAAAATGGAGTATTGCTGCCATATTTGGACTGGAGCTGCTCAATCCTCACGATCCAGACTTGAAAAGAGTCATTCTGTCACGATTCATCATTACAAGAGTCAGATTAGACCCGAAATGGAGGATCGCTACCATATCTGGAGTGGAGCTGCCCAATCTTCGTTTTCCAGTCTTCCTAGAGAATTCCTACCTCGCTTCATCTTTACAAGGTCAAGATTCGACCAAAAAATGGTTGTCTGAACTGGTGCTTCCAAGTCCTCGAGAGCCTCAATGTTCAAAGATGTCTACACGGACTTGTTGGTGATTAATTATTTTCTACCCTGTAACCCCTTTCCTACAGACGTAACATTGCGAGCCTCTCCTTGTCGTTACTTCCATGTTATGTGTTCCGACGAGCTGCTTTCATTACTCAGATCACCCCTGATCTTTACAACTGGGAACTGCCATGTCACATACACAAGTGTGAATCATCCCCATTCCCTTTGTATTCCATCAGTAAGGAGGAAGTTCCACAGAGACAACTTCTTCCCAAGAAGTGCTGCTTTGTGGAACAGACTGCAGAGAGGGTGTTTTCCAAATCATTACACTCCTGACCTCTTCAGCTCTAGGGTTAACTGTTATCTTTTCTGCATAGCCCAATGGAGTTCTTGCCCTATCTTGTGCTCATAAAAGATGCTGTAAACTTGGATGTGCGGGTGGTGTAATGGCTCGGATTTGTTCATCTGACAGCCGAGTTCTAATTCCAGTTGGGTTCGTTATATTATTCACTTACGGTCAAATACACTTGATAAAGGTATGAGTCCACCTCTTCTTCCCCAGATATGGGTTAATTAGTATAAAATAAAACCTTTTTTTTATCTCCAAAGAAAAGAAAATAACATTGCGTACAAAATATTTAGATTTCGTCATTAAATTACCCACAGAGGTCGATATAACGCGAAACAAAACAACCAACACCACACGATAACAATCTACCTTGAGTGGTTCTTGGGCCTTGTATTGCATGAATATTTAGCATAAAAAAAGCAAAGGGAAATAAACCAATGATCTATTTTTGAGTAATCTGTATGTCTTTTTTTATCACGCTTTTGTATATTGAAATATAAGATTTTAATTTTAGTTGTGTTGTTGTGTCCTCCGTCTAACAAATTCCTTCCGCGTGAAACGAAAGCGGGAAATAGGAATAAAATGCTTAAAAAGCGCTTTAAGATCGGCGAAAAGGTTGTTTTTTTCCCCCGTCTATTTGGGAATAATAAAGCTCACTGGGCGATCGGAACAATAGACAGACAAATTGGTAACATGATTGGCACTGTTCAGGGACCGAAGTTTATAGACAGACGTCATGTAAACCAAATTAGAAAACGGTACGAAAGCGTAGTCGATCGGGATCCCATAGAAGATGACACTGTGGACGTCGAAATTTGACACGTTTGATGTTCCAATACCGCAATCAGTGTCAGAGTTCAGAAGGCCCAAGAGAAAAAGGAAATTTACGGAACCTTTAGAAATTAACCCGAAAAGCAAAAAGATATTGAACATCTTTCATTTCATACCATATCTACAGAAAAAGAAAAAGAATGAATAAAAAAAAAACATCTCCTCACTTATGACCTTTGAATTGCCAGAAAACCACAATACGGATTTGGATTATTGGAGATTATTAACATTATAATTTACCATTAAACTTATCCAATTTTTCATTATTTAGGAATAATGTTATGGTCCCGGTTCCTTGTACGACGGTGATGGTCGAAGGTAGAACCAATGAAGAATAACTCGAACACAGGTATGGAATAACACAGATATATTACAAACAGAATATGTACAAAGAAGTAGAAGTGTTAGTAATCACGATCAGGTTAGGTTAGAGAGAACTATGTTGTCTCGACCAGTATCACTATTCCAATGTCTTACAGTAATTGTCTGACGCGACTCTGTCTCTGACTGACTCACACTCTGACTCTGTGTCGATATTTAACCCCCCCCCCCCGCCACACGGGTCGAATGTGGCACAAAACCGGTTTAACGTGGGTTTACCGAGCCCGTAGGCTCGGCCAAACATATACCCATTAGAACCCGTATGCACGGGTTCAGGGACTGTCTACCTCCCCGGACGGCACTTTACCCTGCCGAGCCGGAGAGTTCGACAGCAAAGAACTGTCTAAACGACTGTTCCAGTCACTGGGTGACTGACACTGACTCTGTGTCTGACTCACACTATGTTCATTAACACGCCCACGTGTGTCAAATGTGGCACAAGGCCGGTTTAATGTGGGCTTTCCGAGCCCGTAGGGTCAGGCAAAAATTGCCCGTAGAACCCGTATAAACGAGATCGGGTTGGTCAACCTCCCCGAACGAGGCTCTGCCCTTCGGCGGAGCCTCGTCCGAGTTCCTCTCTGCCCAGAGGCAGAGAGTTCGACCGAATAGGTGAGACGTCCAAAAAAAACTGACTCACAGGATGTTCATTAACGCGCCCACGTGTGTCAAATGTGGCACAAGGCCGGTTTAATGTGGGCTTTCCGAGCCCGTAGGCTCGGGCAAAAATTGCCCGTAGAACCCGTATAAACGGGATCGGGGTGGTCGTCCGAGTTCCTCCCTGCCCAAAGGCAGAGAGTTCCCCTCTGCCTCAGAGGCAGAGAGTTCGACCGAATAGCTGAGACGTCCAAAAAGGACTGGGTCTCACTGTATTTAGTGTCCTCCCCACGAGGGACAGATGTGGCACAAGGCCTGGTTTAAAGTGGGGTACCCGAGCCCGTAGGCTCGGCCAAAAAATAGCCCGTAGATCCCGTATAAACGGGATCGGGCCGGTCAACCTCCCCGAACGAGGCTCTGCCCTTCGGCGGAGCCTCGTCCGAGTTCCTCTCTGCCTAAAGGCAGAGAGTTCCCCTCTGCCTCAGAGGCAGAGAGTTCGACCGAATAGCTGAGCCGTCCAAAAAGGACTGGAGTATTTAGTGTCCTCCCCACGAGGGACAGATGTGGCACAAGGCCGGGTTTAAAGTGGGGTACCCGAGCCCGTAGGCTCGGCCAAAAAATAGCCCGTAGATCCCGTATAAACGGGATCGGGCCGGTCAACCTCCCCGAACGAGGCTCTGCCCTTCGGCGGAGCCTCGTCCGAGTTCCTCTCCGCCCAAAGGCAGAGAGTTCCCCTCTGCCTCAGAGGCAGAGAGTTCGACCGAATAGCTGAGCCGTCCAAAAAGGACTGGAGTATTTAGTGTCCTCCCCACGAGGGACAGATGTGGCACAAGGCCGGGTTTAAAGTGGGGTACCCGAGCCCGTAGGCTCGGCCAAAAATAGCCCGTAGATCCCGTATAAACGGGATCGGGGTGGTCAACCACCTCGAACGAGGCTCTGCCCTTCGGCGGAGCCTCGTCCGAGTTCCTCTCTGCCCAAAGACAGAGAGTTCCCCTCTGCCTCAGAGGCAGAGAGTTCGACCGAATAGCTGAGACGTCCAAAAAGGACTGGAGTATTTAGTGTCCTCCCCACGAGGGACAGATGTGGCACAAGGCCGGGTTTAAAGTGGGGTACCCGAGCCCGTAGGCTCGGCCAAAAAATAGCCCATAGATCCCGTATAAACGGGATCGGGCCGGTCAACCTCCCCGAACGAGGCTCTGCCCTTCGGCGGAGCCTCGTCCGAGTTCCTCTCTGCCCAAAGGCAGAGAGTTCCCCTCTGCCTCAGAGGCAGAGAGTTCGACCGAATAGCTGAGACGTCCAAAAAGGACTGGAGTATTTAGTGTCCTCCCCACGAGGGACAGATGTGGCACAAGGCCGGGTTTAAAGTGGGGTACCCGAGCCCGTAGGCTCGGCCAAAAATAGCCCGTAGATCCCGTATAAACGGGATCGGGTTGGTCAACCACCTCGAACGAGGCTCTGCCCTTCGGCGGAGCCTCGTCCGAGTTCCTCTCTGCCTAAAGGCAGAGAGTTCCCCTCTGCCTCAGAGGCAGAGAGTTCGACCGAATAGCTGAGACGTCCAAAAAGGACTGGAGTATTTAGTGTCCTCCCCACGAGGGACAGATGTGGCACAAGGCCGGGTTTAAAGTGGGGTACCCGAGCCCGTAGGCTCGGCCAAAAATAGCCCGTAGATCCCGTATAAACGGGATCGGGTTGGTCAACCACCTCGAACGAGGCTCTGCCCTTCGGCGGAGCCTCGTCCGAGTTCCTCTCTGCCCAAAGACAGAGAGTTCCCCTCTGCCTCAGAGGCAGAGAGTTCGACCGAATAGCTGAGACGTCCAAAAAGGACTGGGTCTCACTACTGCTTTCTCTTGAGACGCAGTATTTATGGTGTACGGGATAGTCCATTATCTATTATGGGTAAGTTCCCATAACAAATAATGAATAGAGACATTAATAAAAAAAGGATTATTGTTAACACGTAAAATGTTTGTCGTAAAAATAAAAAGTTGTGAACGTAATTTTTGTGAAAATGGTTTTATTTGATTGAATAAAAAGTATTGTGTGGTAATTATATAAAAAAAGATGTGACCAAGTAAATGGTTAAAGAAACAAAGTGTTACAGATATATCATATATTAAACAGTAAGTACAACAGAGGAGTATTACACGACTAGTGAGTGTGTGTCGGTTGACCCAGCGTTCAATCTATCCGACTGTTAATAATTTACAGACCTCCACCCTCACGAAGGATGTATGTGGCACAAGGCCGAGTTTACCGTGGGTTCTCCTAGCCCGTAGGCTCGGCCAAAAATATTCCCTTAGAACCCGCATAAACGGGTTCAGGGCCTGTCTACCTCCCGGGATGAAACTTTGCCTTTCGGCAAAGCCTCGTCCGGGTTCTTGTCTGCTCGAGGCAGAGAGTTCGACAGATGAACAATCTGGTTGACTGTTAATATTTAACAGACCCTCCAAGGGTGTATGTGGCATAAGGCCGGTTTAGTGTGGGTACTCCGAGCCCGTAGGCTCGGCCAAAAATATAGCCTGTGAACCTGTAATAACGGGCCCAGGGACTGTCTACCTCCCCGGACGAAGTTCCTCTCCGCCGAAGAGTTTGACAGCAACGAACAGTCTGGTCAACTGTTCCTCCAAGGCCTTCTCTCCTACTAATCTTATAGTAGGCGGAAGAGTCCAACATAGACTCTTTATTGAGAGGACACCACAAGTTGATTTAAACGAAATATATTATTAAAAGAAATACATTATTAAAAGAAATACATCAGTAGAACAAACATATTATTAAAAGAAAGACATTATTAAAAATGATATTATTAAAAAGACATTATTAAAATAAAGACATTATTAAAAAATATATTATTAAAAGAAAGACATTATTGAAAGAAAGACATTATTTAAAAAGAAGTGTTAAAAGAAAGACATTATTAAAAAGACATTATTAAAAAAGCCAGTATTAAAAAGACTTAATTTAAAAGACATTATTAAAAGAGAGACATTATTAAAAGAAATAAATTATTAAAAGAAATACATTATTAAAAAAGACATACTTAAAAATACATTATTGTATTATTAAAAAAGGAATTATTAAAATAAAGACAATATAAATAAAAAGTCATTATTGAATTAAATACATTATTAAAAAAGGGCATTAATAAAAAAACACCTTATTAAAAGAAAGACTTTATTAAACAGACATTAATAAAAGAAACACCTTATTAAAAGAAGGACATTATTAAAAAGATACTATTAAAAAGTCATTATTAAAAGAAAAACATAAGTAAAAAAGATATTATTAAAAAAGACATTATTAAAAGAAAGACATTATTAAAAACGTTATTAAAAGGAAAACATAATTAAAAGAAAGACATTATTATGAAATCATTATTAAAAGAAAAACATTATTAAAAGACAGGCATTATTAAAAAACATTATTAAAAGAAAGACATTATTAAGAAACCATTATTAAAAGAAAAACATAATTAAATGAAAGCATTATTTAAAAAAGACATTATTAAAGGAAAGACATTATTAAAAGAAGACATTATTGAAAGAAAGACATTATTAATCCTATTTTTCTTGTCTTTCTGATGGCAAATGTTACACCAGAAAGTTAACTTTAATAATGTTTTGTCTTGTATAATTTTTAACAGATTTTCTTCCGATTCTGTTTTTCCACTTTGAAATCTGTTTAAAATACTCTTGTTTGTTACATAAATTTAATATTGTTCTCTATGAGACAAATATACTTTTAAAAATCATTGCACCCCAAGGAAGGCGGCAATGCCACTAGTACGCAGGGGATTACAAGGAGTAAATGTGAAAGAGAAAACTGATAATAGGGAGGATTGAAGGAAGGACAAAACATGAACTGGATTCAAGAAGACAGAAGATGGCGATTGACGTTACATTTAAAGTTTTGAAGAGTGTAGTTATCAGGGAAGAAAGCAATCGGAAGTGAGTTCCACAGGTGGGGTGTAGCGGTTGCATTTAACTATTTCAACGATAAAAGGGTGGGACTTAGATGCCAATCTAATAGTGCGCTCAAATTTGTGTAGTCGGGGCAACTGAGAAAAAACTCGTCAGAACAGGTACCCTGAAAATATTTGTAGAAAAGACAAAGTGAAGCTATGTCATGTTGGTTAGAAATTGACTGAAGTCGAGATGCCAACGCAGGTTTGGTTTGGTTTGTTGTGGTTTACGGCATATCAACACCTCAAAGGGTTATTTAATGTCGACAACATTTTTAGGATAGATTCGTATGAATAGAATACATATTCTTTGGCTTAGATTGGTTTGGTTTATTTTGTTTTACGGCATATCAACCTCAATGGGTTGTTTAATGCCGACAACATTTTTAGGATAGATTCGTATGAATAGAATATGTATTCTTTGGTTTAGATTGGTTTGGTTTATTTTGTTTTACGGCATATCAACCTCAATGGGTTATTTAATGCCGACAACATTTTCAGGATAGATTCGTATGAATAGAATATGTATTCTTTGGTTTAGATTGGTTTGGTTTATTTTGTTTTACGGCATATCAACCTCAATGGGTTGTTTAATGCCGACAACATTTTTAGGATAGATTCGTATGAATAGAATATGTATTCTTTGGTTTAGATTGGTTTGGTTTATTTTGTTTTACGGCATATCAACCTCAATGGGTTATTTAATGCCGACAACATTTTTAGGATAGATTCGTATGAATAGAATATGTATTCTTTGGTTTAGATTGGTTTGGTTTATTTTGTTTTACGGCATATCAACCACAATAGGTTATTTAATGCCGACAACATTTTCAGGATAGATTCGTATGAATAGAATATGTATTCTTTGGTTTAGATTGGTTTGGTTTATTTTGTTTTACGGCATATCAACCTCAATGGGTTATTTAATGCCGACAACATTTTCAGGATAGATTCGTATGAATAGAATATGTATTCTTTGGTTTAGATTGGTTTGGTTTATTTTGTTTTACGGCATATCAACCTCAATGGGTTGTTTAATGCCGACAACATTTTTAGGATAGATTCGTATGAATAGAATATGTATTCTTTGGTTTAGATTGGTTTGGTTTATTTTGTTTTACGGCATATCAACCTCAATGGGTTATTTAATGCCGACAACATTTTTAGGATAGATTCGTATGAATAGAATATGTATTCTTTGGTTTAGATTGGTTTGGTTTATTTTGTTTTACGGCATATCAACCTCAATGGGTTATTTAATGCCGACAACATTTTCAGGATAGATTCGTATGAATAGAATATGTATTCTTTGGTTTAGATTGGTTTGGTTTATTTTGTTTTACGGCATATCAACCTCAATGGGTTATTTAATGCCGACAACATTTTTAGGATAGATTCGTATGAATAGAATATGTATTCTTTGGTTTAGATTGGTTTGGTTTATTTTGTTTTACGGCATATCAACCTCAATGGGTTATTTAATGCCGACAACATTTTTAGGATAGATTCGTATGAATAGAATATGTATTCTTTGCTTTAGATTGGTTTGGTTTATTTTGTTTTACGGCATATCAACCTCAATGGGTTATTTAATGCCGACAACATTTTCAGGATAGATTCCTATGAATAGAATATGTATTCTTTGGTTTAGATTGGTTTGGTTTATTTTGTTTTACGGCATATCAACCTCAATGGGTTATTTAATGCCGACAACATATTTAGGATAGATTCGTATGAATAGAATATGTATTCTTTGGTTTAGTTTATTTTGAATAGAATATGTATTCTTTGGTTTATTTTGTTTTACGGCATATCAACTTCAATGCGTTATTTAATGCCGACAACATTTTTAGGATAGATTTGTATGAATAGAATATGTATTCTTTGGTTTAGATTGGTTTGGTTTATTTTGTTTTACGGCATATCAACCTCAATGGGTTGTTTAATGTCTACAACATTTTTAGGATAGATTTGTATGAATAGAATATGTATTCTTTGGTTTAGATTGGTTTGGTTTATTTTGTTTTACGGCATATCAACCTCAATGGGTTGTTTAATGCCGACAACATTTTAGGATAGATTCGTATAAATAGAATATGTATTCTTTGGTTTAGATTGGTTTGGTTTATTTTGTTTTACGGCATATCAACCTCAATGGGTTATTTAATGCCGACAACATTTTTAGGATAGATTCGTATGATTAGAATATGTATTCTTTGGTTTAGTTTATTTTGAATAGAATATGTATTCTTTGGTTTAGATTGGTTTGGTTTATTTTGTTTTACGGCATATCAACTTCAATGCGTTATTTAATGCCGACAACATTTTTAGGATAGATTTGTATGAATAGAATATGTATTATTTGGTTTAGATTGGTTTGGTTTATTTTGTTTTACGGCATATCAACTTCAATGCGTTATTTAATGCCGACAACATTTTTAGGATAGATTTGTATGAATAGAATATGTATTCTTTGGTTTAGATTGGTTTGGTTTATTTTGTTTTACGGCATATCAACCTCAATGGGTTATTTAATGCCGACAACATTTTTAGGATAGATTCGTATGAATAGAATATGTATTCTTTGGTTTAGTTTATTTTGAATAGAATATGTATTCTTTGGTTTAGATTGGTTTGGTTTATTTTGTTTTACGGCATATCAACTTATATGCGTTATTTAATGCCGACAACATTTTTAGGATAGATTTGTATGAATAGAATATGTATTCTTTGGTTTAGATTGGTTTGGTTTATTTTGTTTTACGGCATATCAACTTCAATGCGTTATTTAATGCCGACAACATTTTTAGGATAGATTTGTATGAATAGAATATGTATTCTTTGGTTTAGATTGGTTTGCTTTATTTTGTTTTACGGCATATCAACCTCAATGGGTTGTTTAATGCCGACAACATTTTAGGATAGATTCGTATAAATAGAATATGTATTCTTTGGTTTAGATTGGTTTGGTTTATTTTGTTTTACGGCATATCAACCTCAATGGGTTATTTAATGCCGACAACATGTTTAGAATAGATTCGTATGAATAGAATATGTATTCTTTGGTTTAGATTGGTTTGGTTTATTTTGTTTTACGGCATATCAACCTCAATGGGTTATTTAATGCCGACAACATTTTTAGGATAGATTTGTATGAATAGAATATGTATTCTTTGGTTTAGTTTATTTTGAATAGAATATGTATTCTTTGGTTTAGATTGGTTTGGTTTATTTTGTTTTACGGCATATCAACTTCAATGCGTTATTTAATGCCGACAACATTTTTAGGATAGATTTGTATGAATAGAATATGTATTCTTTGGTTTAGATTGGTTGGGTTTATTTTGTTTTACGGCATATCAACCTCAATGGGTTATTTAATGCCGACAACATTTTTAGAATAGATTCGTATGAATAGAATATGTATTCTTTGGTTTAGATTGGTTTGGTTTATTTTGTTTTACGGCATATCAACCTCAATGGGTTATTTAATGCCGACAACATTTTTAGGATAGATTCGTATGAATAGAATATGTATTCTTTGGTTTAGTTTATTTTGAATAGAATATGTATTCTTTGGTGTAGATTGGTTTGGTTTATTTTGTTTTACGGCATATCAACCTCAATGGGTTGTTTAATGCCGACAACATTTTAGGATAGATTCGTATAAATAGAATATGTATTCTTTGGTTTAGATTGGTTTGGTTTATTTTGTTTTACGGCATATCAACCTCAATGGGTTATTTAATGCCGACAACATTTTTAGACTAGATTCGTATGAATAGAATATGTATTCTTTGGTTTAGATTGGTTTTGTTTATTTTGTTTTACGGCATATCAACCTCAATGGGTTATTTAATGCCGACAACATTTTTAGGAGAGATTCGTATGAATAGAATATGTATTCTTTGGTTTAGATTGGTTTGGTTTATTTTGTTTTACGGCATATCAACCTCAATGGGTTGTTTAATGCCGACAACATTTTTAGGATAGATTCGTATGAATAGAATATGTATTCTTTGGTTTAGATTGGTTTGGTTTATTTTGTTTTACGGCATATCAACCTCAATGGGTTATTTAATGCCGACAACATTTTTAGGAGAGATTCGTATGAATAGAATATGTATTCTTTGGTTTAGATTGGTTTGGTTTATTTTGTTTTACGGCATATCAACCTCAATGGGTTGTTTAATGCCGACAACATTTTTAGGATAGATTCGTATGAATAGAATATGTATTCTTTGGTTTAGATTGGTTTGGTTTATTTTGTTTTACGGCATATCAACCTCAATGGGTTATTTAATGCCGACAACATTTTTAGGAGAGATTCGTATGAATAGAATATGTATTCTTTGGTTTAGATTGGTTTGGTTTATTTTGTTTTACGGCATATCAACCTCAATGGGTTGTTTAATGCCGACAACATTTTTAGGATAGATTCGTATGAATAGAATATGTATTCTTTGGTTTAGATTGGTTTGGTTTATTTTGTTTTACGGCATATCAACCTCAATGGGTTATTTAATGCCGACAACATTTTTAGGAGAGATTCGTATGAATAGAATATGTATTCTTTGGTTTAGATTGGTTTGGTTTATTTTGTTTTACGGCATATCAACCTCAATGGGTTGTTTAATGCCGACAACATTTTTAGGAGAGATTCGTATGAATAGAATATGTATTCTTTGGTTTAGATTGGTTTGGTTTATTTTGTTTTACGGCATATCAACCTCAATGGGTTGTTTAATGCCGACAACATTTTTAGGATAGATTCGTATGAATAGAATATGTATTCTTTGGTTTAGATTGGTTTGGTTTATTTTGTTTTACGGCATATCAACCTCAATGGGTTATTTAATGCCGACAACATTTTTAGGATAGATTCGTATGAATAGAATATGTATTCTTTGGTTTAGATTGGTTTGGTTTATTTTGTTTTACGGCATATCAACCTCAATGGGTTATTTAATGCCGACAACATATTTAGGATAGATTCGTATGAATAGAATATGTATTCTTTGGTTTAGATTGGTTTGGTTTATTTTGTTTTACGGCATATCAATCTCAATGGGTTATTTAATGCCGACAACATTTTTAGGATAGATTCGTATGAATAGAATATGTATTCTTCTGTTTAGATTGGTTTGGTTTATTTTGTTTTACGGCATATCAACCTCAATGGGTTATTTAATGCCGACAACATTTTTAGGATAGATTCGTATGAATAGAATATGTATTCTTCTGTTTAGATTGGTTTGGTTTATTTTGTTTTACGGCATATCAACCTCAATGGGTTATTTAATGCCGACAACATTTTTAGGATAGATTCGTATGAATAGAATATGTATTCTTCTGTTTAGGTTGGTTTGGTTTATTTTGTTTTACGGCATATCAACCTCAATGGGTTATTTAATGCCGACAACATTTTTAGGATAGATTCGTATGAATAGAATATGTATTCTTCTGTTTAGATTGGTTTGGTTTATTTTGTTTTACGGCATATCAACCTCAATGGGTTATTTAATGCCGACAACATTTTTAGGATAGATTCGTATGAATAGAATATGTATTCTTCTGTTTAGATTGGTTTGGTTTATTTTGTTTTACGGCATATCAACCTCAATGGGTTATTTAATGCCGACAACATTTTTAGGAAAGATTCGTATGAATAGAATATGTATTCTTCTGCGCTTAAAATTTATATATATATATATATTATAATTTATTTTTCCTGCATTTTCAACATTTTAGTTTCTGTCCATATTTCTGAGATGAGGTATTGTGTACACTATTTACATTATTCGGACTATTGTCCTCATCTTTGTTGCCATATTTATCACAACGTTTCGACCGTTGTACGCCCCGGTCTGCTTCAGATAGTTGGAATGTCGAACTTTATTTTACTCGCTGGGGTAGAATGTTCAACGTGCCATATCTAATTGATGTCAGTTATCTCCTGTTAATTCACCTCTCCAAGTTCTCCACTACCTTAACCAGGTAACTCACAACTCTTTGGGCCTTGTCACTGGATCTAACCAACACCTTTATCCACTATGCCATGTCGTAAATATTAATATGTATGTAATTTTTATTATATATATATATGTAGAGTATAGACTGTAATTTTTCTAATTTTAAATCTTGATTATGAAAAGAATGTTTTCTTTACATTCCAGTACGGGAATTATACACAGTATATTATCCAGAAAGAACATTATACAGTTTATTCCGATTATGTGAACATTGTTTGAAAATAATTATTTGAAAACCGTTATTCGAAAAACATTTATTCAAATTGTAAATTGTTTGAATGGAAATTAATGGAAAAGACAATTATACTAAATGACAATTATTTGAAATGCAAAATTCTTTATTTCAATAAAAATGTCAAAATTAAAAGAGTAAATACACAAATGATAATTATTTGAAATGCAAATATCGTTAATAAAACAATTTAGCAAGAAAAGATGCTTATAACCTTTAGTTATATGATACTGTACGCATCGTGCCATGTCTCTAGATATCACCAAAGCGTTTAATAGGGTCTGGCATGCCGGCCTTCTTCGCAAGCTTCAGGGCTATGGAATTTCAGGCAGATTGTTTGACTTAATACAATCATTCCTGTCAAACCGTGTATTGAAGGTCGTTCTCAACGGATTCCTCTCCAGCTCCTATCCCACGAACGCAGGTGTTCCCCTAGGCTCCATCCTAGGCCCTACTCTGTTCCTTATCTTCATTAACGATCTTCCTGATGTCATAGGTTCCCAAGTAGGCATCTATGCGGACGACACTACTATTTAATCCTGCCTCAAAAACAAATCTAGTGTCGCCGACAAAACTAACCTGGCCGCTTGTCTCGAAAAGGGCCTCCAATCGGTTGTGAACTGGGGCAGGAATTGGCTGGTTAACTTTAATTCCTCAAAAACAAAACTGTTCTCTTTTACTCACCAGAGAGAACCATCCCTGCCCCCCATTAGAATGTCAGATGCTCAACTTCTCAAGAGCTCCTCTTTGCGACTACTCGGTCCCACATTGACTGCCGACCTGAGATGGAACAATTACATTGAGTCAATAGCTTCGTCCACCGCAAGGAAAGTTGGCTCCCTGTGCAGTGCCAGGAAATTTTTCTCGCCGGAGTCGATCCTTCAAATCTACAAATCAACCATTCGCCCTTGCATGGAGTATTGCTTCTCAAAACTGTTAAATGTAGCCGTCTCTTCTACTCCAATGGGCTCATGTTTCGCACCTCTCGCCTGTGGAACTCCCCGCCTTTTCCTGTTTCCCTGATAGATATAATCTCCAACTATTCAAATGTAATGTCAATCGACATCTCCAGATGCCTTGATCTATCCCCTATCCTTCTCTTCATCCTTTCCTCTATCACTCCTATTTGCTCTCGCTCCAACTCTCTGTAACCCCTTGCGTGCTAGTGGCTTCCCGCCTGGCTTGAGGTGAAACGCTTAAAAAAATAGGCAACTACTGAAGAGTATCGGTTAAAGGATGCCACTAATGTTTTAAGTTTTCCATTTACGTCACGATGTTTCTTGATGCTCTTGATAATTTGGCAACATGTTCTTACTTTTGCAATATTAATTTCTGTCTGACAAGTCCTGTTCTCTTTTAAGAGCGTCTAAGAATTTCCATATGGATGATGGGATGACACTTGCCAAAAAGCACTATGCCATCCTTCAAGGGCGTTATTAGTCGAGGTAAATCAGCGTTGACTCTCTCAAAGCAAGACAACATATGTATTTCAAACATAGGTATTTCAAATAATTATCATTTAGTATAATTGTCCTTTCGATTAATTTTCATTCAAACAATTTACAATTCGGATAAATGTTTTTCGAATAATTGTTTTCAAGCAATTTTCTCGATACCTTGTAAAAATGGCGTACAGAACGTTAGTTCCAATCCTGCTGCTCAACGACGCATATTACGTCATTTTCTTCTAAGTAATTCTAAAATCAACTCTCGTTCCGAACGAGAGGTCTATTTCAAATCTCGTCGTTCGAATGGGAGTGAAGATTTTTAGTTTGGGTTTGGGTTTGCGGTAGTTCGCTGCTGTTGTTGACTTAAGGAATTCAAATATAAAAAGTAGAGATTAAGAACATAATTAATTTGTTCCTATCAAGTAGGTTCGAGTGTAGGCTGTAAACACGCGTCGATCTGGGAGAATAATGAAACACATCTGGCTCCAGGCCGTATAACAACTGTTCTATATTTTCCTCTTTCAAGTCAATATAGTTTATTATAGGTTAAGGCGAGTTAAACAACTGGTACTTTTGTTGGGTTACGGAAAAATAACAACAATGTTAAAACTATTGTCTGTATAATTTTATCAAGTGCCATTATCCTTCCCAGTGTTGTTTATAAATGAATTTCTTATTGTTGCCATTTTTTTTATTACTTCAGTATTTCGACCGACCCATTCTACGGTCTTCATCAGGTGTGCAAATATACCTTCTATAATTCCGAGAAGGGTTATTATCGTTTCAAGCGCCGTCAGTAAGCGAAATTATTCATAGCGTTGCTTTTGTTGTTGCCCCTCTTTTTCGGCCGATCACTTCTACGGCTTTCATCAGATATGCAAAACTGCCTTCTATAATTCTGGGAAGTCACTATTATTGCAAGCGGTGTCCCTAGTTTAATTTATTCATAGTGTTGCCGTTGCTACCCCAATGTTTCGGCCGACACATTCTACGGTCTTCTTCATGTGCGTAAACCTTATTTCAATAATTCTCAGCAGAGTCATAATATGGCGTTCTCGACTGAAACGGAACGGAAGGAGACCTATCCCAAAACTTGTCGTTCCACTGGGAGCAAAGAATTTTAGCTTCGGTTATGGTTTGCGGTACTTCATCGGGTATACAATCATTTATAATTGTTCCCCCAATCTTTCGGCCGACACATTCTACGGTCTTCATCGGGTGTGCAAATATACCTTCTATAATTCCGAGAAGCGTTATTATCGTTTCAAGCGTCGTCAGTAAGCGAAATTATTCATAGTGAATCACAGAAAGCCGTAGAGATTAAGAACATAATTAGCTTAGAAAAGATAATTCTCTTAATCCCGTTATATATTTGTTTTTACTTAGGTTTAATTACAATTAATTTATATATATTTATTAATATAGGATTCGTATCTATCACACTCCACACAGATAAAAGTTTGTACGAAATGTTTTATGCATTTTAATCTTAGAAGACTAGAATGAGCTTCGTTGTTGCAACAATGTTTGGAAAACCACTTCCCGGAATTATTGAATACAGCTTTGTACGACTGATAAAGGCCGTAGTATGGATCGGTCAGAACGTGTTAAACTAAACTAAAAAAGAGATACTAAGAAAGCCAATATCACTAACAAATTTTTAAACAATAATGACGATTCTCACAATTAAAGAAGATAACGTTGTATTCCTGATGAAGGCCGTAGAATGGATCGACCGAAATATATAGGAAACAACGAAAGTGATACCAATTTCAATTCTGAGCAACATTTGCAATGACGTTCTTTACTAAAGGCCATATCATTGTGCAACTCTCGCTTAGAACTGGATGTCTATCTCAAATCTTGTCGTTCCACTGGGAACGAAGATTTTTAGATTCGGTTTTGGTTTGCGGTAGTTCCTTGTTGTAGTTGGCTAAAAAAATCAAAGAAAGCCGTAGAGATTAAGAACGTAATTAATTTGGCTAGAAAACATAATCCACTTAATCTCGCTATATTTTTTCTTTACTAATATCTTATAATTAATTTATAATTTAGCGAGGATTCGTATTTATCACTCACCACACAGTTAAAAATTTGTGCACAATGTTTTATGTATTTTAATCTTTGAATACTAGAATGAGCTTCATGGTTACAACAATGTTTGGAAAGCCTCTTCCCAGAATATATCTATGTACAGCTGATAAAGGCCGTTATATGGAGCGGCCAAAACGTGTTAAACTAAACTAAAAAAGAAACACGAGGAAAGCCAACATCACTAACAAATTTTGAAACAATAATGACGATTTTCAAAATTAAAGAAGATAACGTTCTATACTTTAAAAAGACCGTAGAATGGATCGGCTGAAATATATAAGTAACAGCGAAAATTCTGAGCCACACTAGGAATGACGTTCTTTACTAAAAAACATATCATTGTGCACCTCTCGCCCAGAACTGGATGACTATTACAAATCTTGTCATTCCACTGGAAGCAAAGATATTTAGATTCTGTTTGGGTTTGCCGTAATTCGCTGCTATAAAAGTCACTCATGTAATAAAAAATTTAAAGTAAAAATTATGGTAAAAATACATTTCAGGTGATTTTACTATAGAAATGCATTGGAAATGATTTTGCTACAGAAATGTTACTCTAACGATGCATCATTTACTATAGAAATGCCCTGGAATTGATTTTAATAGCAGACGTTTATGCAACCCTTGACCAGTAATTTGCTGCTGGAGGTGGCATAAGAAATTTTAGCTGTATTATATCTATATAAATAAATGCGAATATCAGTGAGTCACACCTTTTCAACTTTACTCCTAGAGGCCGTAACCCAACATATCATACCATTTTGGAATCAGGGTGACTCTGTGAGAAAATTAAAAACATTCCGGGTCCGATCCGGACCCGCAATTCTGAAATTTTCGATTCCCAAGTTTTCATTACTGCGATTGTTTCGGCAATTTTTTTACGTGATTTTTTGCGACGAATTTTTTGCACGATAGCATTTTTTTATAACTTGGAAATGAATTTAGGAATAATCGAAATTAATTGCGAAATCCAGGGAAAGTCACTCATGTAATAAAAAATGATTGTTTGCATGGAAAGTAAGGACCTACGTTCATCAAATTGTTTTTAAATTAAGTGGCGACAGGAAAATTATCGTTGAACTTTTAAAAGGTAACCTTAAGTAATTAATGCAAATACTTAAATGCAGCGATCAATTTTTGAGTTCTTCTGTAGTTTATTTTTGCCTATCGCAAACTGCAGCAGTATGCCTCGCAAAAAGAAAATCCCCGCCAACAGAGGACTAGATTGCAATCCAAAGAGACAAAGCTGCAGCTAGGAAAAGAAAGTTCCGTGCAAATGAAAACCCAGATTAAACAGCAGCCAGGAGATCTTCCAATACTGAGAATATGCAAAGACTTAGGGGCTCTCAAACACCTGAACAAACCGAAGGCCTAAACTTGCTATCTCCAAGAGCCGATAGGGCAGCTTTTAAGCTAGTTTGGAATAAATTTAGCTTAATTAATTGAAGCAAGTATAAAATGTATTTATTTTGGACTTGTTATATTATTTTACATTCATTGAAAAGCAAAGTTCTTGTGCGAAATTCATTACAATGAAGTAAATTCAGCATTTTGTTTTTGTCCATTGGAAGTTAATTTAATATTTTTTCTTGGTGGTTAATTTGATATACTTCTCTAACTACATTTTTATTCGTAAAAGCATATACACTAATATACACTAATATAAGGTGACCCCAAGAAACGGGAACTTTTTAACAATCCAATAAAATCAAGAGTGATGGAAGAAAAATATTTAATTCATAGTAATTGAAACCTTAAAACATGCCATTTAAGAAACAATGATGGAATTTTCATTTTTTTAAAATTACGTCCTCCTGTACGAATGCATTCTTGAAATCTGCTGTTGAGATTCCTCATTGACTGCTGCAACATCTCAGCTGGGATACTGTGAATTTCATTCTCGTTACTAAAATGGCGAAATGTTTACTTGCTCAAGGTCATTGTCTCGCAGTGTTGCCACTTACTCATGTCTGGCAATACGCACTTCAAAAATTCCCGTTTTTTGGGGTCACCCTGTACCATGCATATATACTAATACAATACTTTTTTTTAACGAAAACTCTTATTTCTGTTTCATGAAGGTAAAAATGTATTTTGAAGTTTTGCTACAGCTCTTACACGGTAATGTAAATTTATCTAAAAATCTTTTCTGGCTTTGAAAGAAATGCTAGTTTGGGTGGGCATAGAAAACGAATTCATAAATCTATCAGTAATGCCCAAGATTTGCAGACTGGCAGAAGAATTGAAATGTTCAATGTACGTAGCAGTGTGTTATTTGATTCCAGGCAGATGTTCTTGTCTTTCCAAATGGTTTTAGTTTTACGACATCTACCACTTTCTGCGTTGGTCTTAAAATTATTTCTATCCTGGAGCCGACTCCGCCTGTAATCGAGCCAACATATCTGAATTGCTTCAATAATTTCGTGACCAGCGACATTTATCTTGCACGAAATCCGTTTCTCATTATTATTTGTGACAAGACTTTTACATCCGCATTAATCTCTACGCCATATTGATTTTCTAAGAGTAGCTTAGATGTGACATAAGGCCGAAATTATGGGACACCCAGTGAGGATCGAACTCACTTCCCAGTCATAATTGTTTTAGAGAGACAAGCTTGCTAACCATTACACCGCGCCAAGGTGCCCTATCTCTACGCTATATATATATAAGCAGGACCCGTGCTTGATTAGATGGAGAATATTTCAGCACCTATTTGTGAGTGCATTGCTAAGGTTTTTTCGGCAATGTTTAACCTTGATGCCTACAAAAAGACAGTCTGTCAAAAGCACCACGGTTATTCCCTTGACGCCACTATTAATGTATGCTTTTTCATTCCGTAGGCAATGTTTATTGTTTTAAAAAAGTGATGATTAAAATTTTAATAACACCTAAGCATATGGCTCTCCCCCAAATATTATACAGCCTCCGAATCTGATACGAAGCCCCCACGGTACTACGTAAAATACCATATAAAATGCAAATTCTATTGTAACCTAATTATGCACAATAATGGATCATATGCAATATAGGTGAAAAATTCAAGAAGAAAAATAGAAAATAAATCTAAATACAAATTAGAGACCTGTCATAATAGATCATTCCATCTTAAATAAATCAACAATGTTTTGTGGCAATTTTTAGCATCGACTTTTTTCGATAGAGTACCATAATACACAGGGCCGGTACAATCGTCTCGTGCCTCCCACCAATTTATGATAGGCCCCCCCAATCTATGATACCCCCCCCCCCCCGAACTATATCTCAATTTTCATAAGGTAGTATCTATATAAAATACAAATTTTATTGTAACTTAATTATGCACAATAACGGATCATATGCAGTATAGGTGAAAAATTCAACTAGAAAAACTGAAAAGAAATCCAATGTATCTAAATACAAATTAGAGACCTGTCATAATAAATTATTCCATCTTAAATAAATCAACAATATTTTGCGGCACTTTTTAGCATGAACCTGTTATTTTTCGATGAGCACCATAATACACAGGGCTGGTACAAATATCTCGTGCCCCCACCAATTTATGATATGCCCCCTCTCCGAATCTATGATACCCCCCAAACTACTACATCTCAATTTTCATAAGGTTGTATTCATATAAAATACAAATGTTTATTGTAACCTAATTATGTACAATAATGTATCATATGCAATATAGGTGAACAATTCAAGTAGAAAAATAGAAAATAAATGCAATGTATCTAAATACAAATTAGAGACCTGTCATAATAGATCATTCCATCTTAAATAAATCAACAATGTTCTGAGACAGTTTTTAACATCAACTAGAGATTTTTCTTGTTAAAAAAGTTGAATAGTTTTATTAGTTTTAAATAATGTCGTTTTCTCGCATGAAGTTGAACGTCAAAAAACGACATTATTTTTGCACCAACCTAATAACTCAGCCAATATTATGGATAAAAAAATAGTGAATTTTATATTCCGTGTTTTTTTCAAGACTTAGCATGAGCAAAACAAATTCATGGATTTTGACAAAAAAAAAAGACCCCAGAATAAGATCAGAATTCGTGAAAATTGTTCATCTTTTAATTGTTATCTGTGCTTGGTGTGACTTGTAATGTATATAAATATAGGTAGAAAAAAGCAAATGATGACAAGATAGCGATGGTCACAAAACAATGCCCGAGTTCCCCAATCAGGCTTGCACCCCTACCCCGACCGCGGTGTTCGGAGGTAGTACGCAAGCAGGTCGTGTCTGTAGGAATTTTCATCCATGTTATTCTCCAGGCTGGCGAGTTCTTCCTGTTTGCCAGCGAGAACATCTATACTGTCAAAAATGTCATCTATTTAACCCCACTCCAGACAGTAGGGTAGTTTTTTTTTTTTCGGCTTGAGCACAACTTTAAGATACGGCTTAAAAATAAATAATTTTCCCCGAACCATGACAGTAAAGACAATTAAATGGGTTACAGAGTGTGAAAAAATATAAGACAAGGAGAAACATTAACGAGAAGAATAAAAGAAGAGGAATCAAGATGACAGTTGATAACGTTTGACATTGCATTTACATATTTTTTAATGTTTCGGACCATTTTGATGGTTTCTGGTATATATTTAAATATAATTTGTCTAATGTCTGAGTATTTTAGCTTTCATAAACCATTATGAAAGACTGTGCCAACTGCATGTCTTATGTTGCTAAGATTGTAATGAATCCTGGTAGGACTTCTAATTCTCTCAGAATCCCCTCACTGTATAGATTGGTTAAGTCCCGTGTGCAACCCATTCAGTAGGAGTTCTTGTAGTTTCCTTTCTATGTCTGCTATCAACACTGTGTCGTCTGCATATTTTATGTTGTTAAGATTGTGGCTGCCGATAATGAATCCTGGTAGGACATGTAATTCTCTCAGAATCCCCTCACTGTATAGATTGATTAAGTCCCGTGTGCAACCCATTCAGTAGGAGTTCTTTTAGTTTCCTTTCTATGTCTGCTATCAACACTGTGTCGTCTGCATATTTTATGTTGTTAAGATTGTGGCTGCCGATAATGAATCCTGGTAGGACATGTAATTCTCTCAGAATCCCCTCACTGTATAGATTGATTAAGTCCCGTGTGCAACCCATTCAGTAGGAGTTCTTGTAGTTTCCTTTCTATGTCTGCTATCAACACTGTGTCGTCTGCATATTTTATGTTGTTAAGATTGTGGCTGCCGATAATGAATCCTGGTAGGACTTCTAATTCTCTCAGAATCCCCTCACTGTAAAGATTGATTAAGTTCCGTGTGCAACCCATTCAGTAGGAGTTCTTGTAGTTTCCTTTCTATGTCTGCTATCAACATTGTGTCATCTGCATATTTTATATTGTTAAGATTGAGGCCGCCATAATGAATCCTGGTAGACTTCACATTCTCTCAGCTTGTATAAGTCTGTATCGCTTGAATAATTATGACAAAATTTAGCCCTCGGAAAATTTATAAAAGAAGGTTAAAGTTAAAAAAAGAATTCCGCAAAGTTTCAAACAATTTAAATCATTATTTTTAAGCTCTACGGTATTCTAAATTTGGCGGATAAAAGAGCCAATTTCTACCTTTTCTTCTTCTATATGCCGCGTCCCTTTAGCACTTAGGTAATCATGGCTCTCCACAACTTCCTAGCCCTCGTTTTTCTTATAATCACAATGTTTCAGCCGTTGTATTGTCCAGCTTTCTGCAAAGTTTCAAGCAACTTTCAACTTCCTATCTGTTATGGAAACCTACCCATAATAGTAATGGACTAGCCCCTACTCCATAAATACTGCGCCTCAAGAGGAAGCCGCAGGGAATCAGTCAGACAGAGAGAGTGAGTCGGGCAGTCGGCTAGACGATTACTGTAAGACATTGGAATAGTGATACTTCGAGACAACATAGTTCTCTCTAACCTAACCTGATTATTATTACTAACACTTCTACTCTTTTTTACATATATTCTATTTGTAATATATATCTGTGTTATTCCATACCTGTGTTCGAGTTATTCTTTATTGGTTCTACCTTGGACCATCACCGTGGTACAAGGACCTGGACCATAACACTATCCCTTGTAGCTTTTAACAGGTTTTCTCCATTTGCTAAGTCTCCCGACTCATATTCGGCCATCACGGACAGTAAATGGCTCACTGCATTCCCCTATCTCTGTTGCCTTGAATATGCCCCGTGAGTGTTAGGTTTTCTAAGCCTTCCTTCTTCATTATGTGTCCAAGGAATTTCAACTATCTCTTCCTGATTGTGAGTATCAGTGTTCTTTCTGTTGCCATTTTCTTTACCTCTTTTTCGTTGCTTACTCGCCATGTCCGAGAAATTCTTAGTATCCTTAGCCACCAGTTATTTTTCCTCATCCGGGGGGAAATTATCCAGCACTTAATGACATATAAGAGGTTGGATCTCTCATAACAATCCAGTACTCTTTGTTTTTGTTATATACCGTGAACACTAATGCTTATGTTCCAATCCTCATAAATACGTTTGACACTATAGTAAGAGTGTGTGTGTGTGTGTGGGGGGCGTAATATGCTGTCTTAGTAGTCCACCATTAGCAGTGGTTTACCTACTTCACGCTGCTGGCGAGTATTGTATTTTGTTGATGTTATAAAGATTACCATTTCATTTCCAACCTCAGTTTTCGTTATTCCTCATTCAGTAACCCTTTCTAGTTTACAACAAAGATGCACTCGAAATGATTTTTACTATAAAAATGCATTGGAAATGATTTTTACTATGAAAATGCATTGGCCAATGATTTTTACTATGAAAATGCATTGGAAATAATTTTTACTATGAAAATGCATTGGCCAATGATTTTTACTATGAAAATGAATTGGAAATGATTTTTACTATGAAAATGCATTGGACAATGATTTTTACTATGAAAATGTATAGGAAATGATTTTTACTATGAAAATGCATTGGCCAATGATTTTTACTATGAAAATGCATTGGGAATACTTTTACTCTTGTTATATACTGTACCTATGAACACTATTGGCTAAGTCCTAATCCTTATAAATACGTTGGACACTATTGTAAGTAGGGGTGGGGTAATATGCTGTCTAAGTAGTCCCCCACTAGCAGTGGTTTACCTACTTCACACTGCTGGCGAGTATTGTATTTTTTGATGTTATAAAGATTACCATTTCATTTCCAACCTCCATTTTGATTATTCCTTATTCAGTAACCCTTTCTAGATTACAACAGTTTTGTTTCTAAAGAACATTTTTTCCTTTTCTCAGCACCTTGCTTAGTTTTTGAAATGCTTCCAAAATAACCAGCCTGAGATAGGTTTAAAGATGGCGGTATTTTTAATATAGAATTGCAACCAGCAGAAAGAAGAAAAAATGATTAATTCTGTTAAATCTCAGCTTTCTCTTACAACTTGCATCAGACCGTAACTGTTCTTGACTGTGTTTATCTGTGACTTCTCTCTGGGATTCTATGAAACTATTTGTAATGAATATTCGTTCAGGGACAGTATTAATTTTTAAACCTGTCATTTCAAATTAGCTTCTACGAATTGAACGTTGGCCTAGAATGTATCTCGTTTAAACCGAAAGTGAGGAAAGAAAAAGGTTGCTTCGTTCAAGATTCTTGAGGGGAAAAACAGCGCTGCATAAGACGGGAATAATGGACAAACATTTTACCATAAATAATAAATGCGACGGGGAAATAAGATGCAATCCATGCTTTTTGACGACTGAGTAACCCTACGGGAGAGTTATTCGGACTAATGACCTCGTCTTTTTTATAATCACATTGTTTTATCTTCAGTACTTATGTGATCATGACTCTCCACAACTTCCTAGCCCTCGTCTTGCTTATAATCATAAAGTTTCAGCTGTTGTTCTGTCCGGCTTTCTGCAAAGTTTCAAACAACGTATTCTAAATTTAGCGGATAAAAGAGCCAATTCCTACCTTTAGTTTTTCTCTGTGCTGCGCCCCTTCAGCACATAACCGTTCATGGCTCTCCACAACCTCCTATCCCTTGTAGCTCTTAACAGTTTTTCTTCATTTGCTAAGTCTCACGACCCATGTTCGGTCATACGTTCAAAGCTCTGACGGTAAGTGGCTCGCTGCCTTCATCTATCTCTGTCGCCCTGAATATGCCCCGTGAGGGTCAAGTTTTCCAAGCCTCCCTTCTTCATTATGTGTTCAAGGAATTTCAGCTGTCTCTTTCTGATTGTGAATATCAGTGTTCTTTCTGTCAATCCGTTTGACTCCTTTCTTTGTTTCTGACGATTGATTCCTATCTCTTTATACTTTGCTTAGTTTCTGAAAGGCATGAGATTTTCCAGTATTCAAATTTTTCGAGTGCAGGATGATTCAACACCGCTGACTCAACACCGCCGACTCAACACCAACGACTCCTCTTGATGACAACTCAACTCCGGGACAACTCACCACCAGCCTATTCAGCGCGAGGACAATTCAACGATATGCAAGCTATGAATTTTTTTTCATCAACTTTTTAAAAACAAATAAAAGTAAATTATTAGCGATCATTTTTAATACATAACTTTATTCTAAATTTAAAAATTTATTGAAAACATGCAATTCCACTCAAATATTCAGTTGCAGATCGTTGTACAAAAAAAAAAAAGAAATAATCTGCAAAATTCTTTAATTTACCTTCATATACTTCTAAAATTTAGTGGGAGGCACATGACTTCTAATTAATTGCTCCAAAAGGTGCATCTCGGTTTGTTTGCACGTTTTGAATCCATGCATTACACTTAGAGCCTTGATCACACACCCTAAATTTGATGTTGTTGTCTTTTTTGACTAAACTTATCAAATACAAATAAATGGCCTCCATGTGTAATTTTTTTCTTTTCCTTTTTGACTAAGAATTTCCATTTTGGGCGTGATGAAATGTTTGAAAATTAAACACCGGTCAGGCTGTTGTCACTAATAAATCACGAAAACAAGTAGCCAAAATTTCAAAGTCTCTACGACTCAAAGCCGACCCAGTCCTGGATATGAAGATAAACTACATTCGACAGCAAGGCCTCTATTCAGGAGGTTTTGAGGAGCGTGGAACCACCTCTTAATTGCTCGTGTTCCCAGGTCTACCCTGACGCGGGGTGGTAGCACCTGTTAGGGTTCCAGCTATGGGAAAATAGTTAACACCCAAACTTGGGTCAAAATACTATAAAAAAAATTATTGCCAGCAATGCATTTTTGAAAAAAGAATTAAGATATTACCAGCAATATATTTTTTTACAAAAAATATTACCAGCAATAAATATTTTGTCGGCATTAAATAACCCATTGAGGTTGATATGCTGTAAAACAAGCCAAACCAAACCAAATCAAAGTCGACCTATCAGATGTAGACATTATGACAGCCAACACCAGTTTGCAGCTATAAATTCGGCACCAGCGTTGAGTTGTCCTCGCGCTGAGTCGGTTGGTGGTGCGTTGTCTTGGAGTAGACTTGTCACGGAGATGAATTGGCCGGTGTTGAATCGGCGGTGTTGAGTCAGTGGTGATGAAATGTCCTCTTCCGACATTTTCGGGTACTTAACAGGAGCTCAAAGTCTTCTCTCAGCGAAAGTATACTGGCAGATGTATCTAGTATCAACCAAGGCGAATGAGTTTAACCCCCTTGGTAAATTCCCAAAAGTAATTGGATTCAGTTTGGTTTATTTTGTTTTACGGCTTATCAATCTCAGTGGGTTTATTTAATGCCGACAAGATTTTTCGTATGAATAAAATATGCATTCTTTGTGAGAAATCAGTTTGTAGATCAGATTTCATTGACGTATTTTTGTAAAGAGGTTCTTGCCGAGAGTCTGGATTATGGTTCACTGCTGGTAATATTTTTTCCAAAAGATTTACTATGAGAATTTTGGAAGAATATGGTATTTTTACAATGAGAATCTATTTTTTTTTTATAGTTTCATAGTATGTTGACCCCAGTTTTGGGGTTCACTATTTGCCAATAGTTAAGACTCTAACAGGTGCTACCACCCCAGGTCAAGGTGGACCTATGAACAACAGCAATTAAGAGGTGGTTCCAGGCTCCTCAAAATCTCCCGATCCAAAGCCTTGCTGCCGGATGTAGTTTATCGTCATACCCAGGACGTTGGACGGGTGGTGTAGCACAGGACAAATGAAAAAGAAAAAAAAAGACAAATCAAATGGTTTGTTTTGTTTTGTATTATTTTAATAATCTCAATGGGTTATTTAATGCCAACAAGATTTTTATTGCTAGTAATATATTTTATCTATCTATCTATCTATCTATCTATCTATCTATCTATCTATCTATCTCAGTATATATTGGTTTGGTTTGTTTTGTTTTACGGCATATCAACCTCAATGGGTTATTTAATGCCGACAAGACTTTTATTACTGGTAATATTTTTTTCAAAAAATATATTGCTGGTAATATTTTTCTTTTTCAAATATGTAATCCTGGTAATAATTTGTCCCCCAAAATATTGCTGGTATTAAAACCTATTTTTATACTTTCATAGTTTATTGTCCTCTTGGGGGTTTAACTATTTGCGCATAGTTGAGATCCTAACAGGTGCAACCACCCCGGGTCAGGGTGGACCTGGGAACACCAGCAATTAAGAGGTGGTTCAATGCTCCTCAAAACCTCCTGATCAGTGGCCTTGCTGCTGGATGTAGTTTATCGTCATACCCAGAACGCGGATGTAGTTTATCGTCTTACCTAGGACGTGGATGAAGTTTATCGCCATACGTAAAACGCGGATATAGTTTATCGTCACACCCAGGATTTTCGACCTTGTGCTACATAGAACAATTATGAGTGAGTAGTGAGTTCAAGCCTCACTTGGTGCCCCATACTTTCGGCCTTGTTACATATAGAACAATTATGAGGGAGTAGTGAGTTCAAGGCACACTTGGTGCCCCATACCTTCGGCCTTGTGCTACATAGAACAATTATGAGTGATTAGTGAGGTCGATCTCACTGGGTGCCCATACTTTCGGCCTTGTTCTACATTGTGTAATTGTTAGCAAGCTTGACTCACTAGATCATTTGCTCATTGGGTATTACGGAGAACAATTATGCCTGTGTAGTGAGTTCGATCCTCACTATGTGCCCCATAATTTCGACCTTGTTCAATATCTAAGCTACGCTTGGAAAATCTCTAGTGCACTTCGGCATGCTGTAATTGTTAGCTAGTTTGACTCCCAAGATCAATTCATCACCAGGTATTATGGATAACAATTATGACTGAGTAGTGAGATCGATCCTCACTATGTGCCCCATACTTTTTGCCTTGTTCAATATCTAAGCTACGCTTGGAAAAAGTCTCTAATGTTTAGAAAGCTTGTCTCCCTAAATCAATTTCGACTGGGTAGTGAGTTCGATTCTCACTGGGTGCCGCATACTTTAGGCCTTGTGCCACATCTATGCTACGCTTAGAATATCACCAGTGGCACTTCGACGTGATGTGATGTTTAGCAATCTTGTCTCGTTAAATCAATTACAAGTAAATAGTGAGTTCGATCCTCACTGGGTGACCCATACTTTCTGCCTAGTGTCACATCTAAGTTACGTTTAAAAAATTACAAGAGGCACTTCGATGTGGTGCAATGGTTAGCAACCTTGTCTCACTAGATGAATTACGACTGCAGAGTGTGTACCATCCTCGCTGGGTGCCCCATACTTTCGACTTTGTGACACATCTAGGCAACGCTTAGAAAATCACCATAGAGCACCTTGACGTAGTGTAATGGTTATCTAGCTTGTCTCTTCTTCTTCTTCTTCTTCTTCTTCTTCTTCTTCTTCTTCTTCTTCTTCTTCTTCTTCTTCTAAGCCGTGTCCCTTCAGGTAGTAGGCGATCATGACCCTCCATTTCCTGCTGTTTCTTTTAGTTGTGAATAAGTTTGAATTTTTGTTATTTCTCCCAGACCGTGTTGTGCCATCCACTTGCTTAAGTCCCTTAAGTATATCACCCGTTGCTTTCCTTTATACTCTTTCGCTCTATCCGCCCTGTGAGTATCAGATTTTCCACGCCCTCCTTTCTCATTACGTGTCCGAGAAATTTCAGTCAGCTCGTCCTGATATAAAGTATGTGTTTCCTTTTTGTTTGCATCCTCTCCGAAATCTCATCGTTGCTCACATGT
Source organism: Acanthosepion esculentum (assembly GCA_964036315.1). Classification (NCBI taxonomy): domain Eukaryota; kingdom Metazoa; phylum Mollusca; class Cephalopoda; order Sepiida; family Sepiidae; genus Acanthosepion; species Acanthosepion esculentum. The sequence continues at coordinate 20,238,125 of OZ038509.1, read as the reverse complement.
TCGGCCGATGGTATCCTCAGCATCACTAGATGTATTACGACTGAATAGTGAGTTTGATCCTGACACATTCGGCCTTGTGCCACATCTAAGTTACGCTTCTAAAAAATCACTATATATCTTGACATTTAATCGACACTCAATCCCCAAGGAAATCAGGTCTGGATTTACAACTGAGAGGGTCGAACAATACATCCCCAATCACTTGAGGTGTTTCAAATGTCAGTAATATGGGCCTCACAAAGAGGGCTGCAAACGATACACAGCATGTGCGAAATATAGTGAAAAAGACACGAAGAATATGAAGGAATAAAGTACTCATGATATTTAATGCGCTAATTCTTAAGAGAACCATCCAAGCTATGCGAAATCTTGCCATATATATATATATATATATATATATATATATATATATATATATATATATATGATTTTTAATATCAAGTATGTGGTGCAGTTCAATTTACATTACAATGAATCATTCATGCAGAAAACAGATATAGAAGTTATATCATTTATATCATTAACTTCTATATCTGTTTTCTGTATGAATGATTCATTGTAATATATATATATATATATATATATATATATATATATATATATATATATATATATATATATAGGCAGCAATCCTTCTTTTATGCAAGTTTCATTAAAAACGACAGACAAGGTACTACGGTTAAGTTTTTTATTTAATTTTTCTTGTGTACGAACAAGAGCTTTCTTTCTGGACAAAGGGTTTGTAAGAACTGTCCAGATGTTTTATTTTTCCGAGCGCTTTCGGCTATACCTTTAGCCATTATCAAGGATGATTTGATTTTTCAGCTTAATTGAGTGTATATGTCTTAGTGTGTAGTAGTGGTGTTTTAATTTCCAAATACGGTTAGCACGTTGTGGCTTTGTTCGTAGTTAATATTGTTAAGGATAGGCTTTTTCTTTTTTATTATTAAAGCCTCCATTATTTTTAACCTTTTTTTACAGATGGAAGCAATTAATATATTTGTGTTTTCTACTAGTAAATTTCTAATGGAGTCTGGTAAATTTGTGTGTGTGTTTAAATGGGTTCTAATGGAGCTGTGATCGGATAGGCGTAACGTAAGACGTCTGGATAAGCATGTGGTTGTGTAACCGATGTAATTATTTATGAGTCCGGTTTCGTTAGGAATGCAGTTCCTTAAGGGGCATTTGAACTCGTAAATAATGTTTGTTCTTTGCAATTTTGACTTATCAGGGGTGTTGTTATTTTTGAGGATGAGGTCAGCTGTCTTCAAATTTTTATAATAGATAATTAATTTGATTTTTTTATTTGGGTCGATTGGGGTGGTGTATTTCTTTATAATATGTCTTAGTGAGCATTCATCTTGTTTGTAATTCAAGTGCATTTGGTTTTTGTAATAAATGTGTATGTGATTTTTGACTGTGTGTTCACTTTCATTATTACTTACTTTAGGGAGAAATAGTCTTATTTGTTGGTCGATAAGATGGTTAGGGAAGTCGTTGTTGATTACGGTTTGTTTTACGTTATTAATTTCTTTGAGGAAGAGTAGTCAAGAGGATGAATTTTGGTGTGCTCTTTCTAGAAAGTTTTTTATTACAGCTATTTTATACCTAAGTGGACATTCGCTTTTAAAGTTTAGGTGACAAGAGTTCTTGCTGGTAGGTTTTTTGTATAAGGATGTAATGAAAGTGTTATTGCTGTATTCCAATCGACCCAAATAAAAAAATCAAATGAAAAATGAAAAAAGGAAGATGAAATCCAGAGAGCTCAATGCTAAATCAGAGCGAATAATTTAATTATGAATTACTCATAATAATAACGATGGGTCCTGCGGTTATTATATAAATAATATAATAATGGTTATTATATAAAAACCCACACAAAAGCACACACACACACAGAGTATCCCCCCCATATATATATATATATATATATATATATATATATATATATATATGCATAAATTATTAGGTGGATTTGATAATTATATTTAAGCAATGCATCGAGTCTGAAACCTCAACTGAACTATATTTGGGACTCATCTCTAATGCTCTAGAGTGAGCGGCTCGGTGATAGTAGTTGTGGCTCCAGGGGGCACAGTCCAATGGTTAGAGAGAATCTCAGTAGAGTTCCACCACGGAATATGTGAGCGAGCGGTGCTATATTGAGTCTGATTTGCTATCGCTTCGTCACCGAGGCCCGTTGAAACAGTTGGTATGATGTTTGCTTGACAACCAGTCGGTAGTGGATGCGCACTGCTGATGAGTCCTAAATATAGGACGAAACGGGCGTCCAGTGGTTTCTGCATTCTGTTAAGGTTTCAGACTCGATGATTTATATATATATATATATATATATATATATATATATATATATATATATATATATATGGTATAAAATGACAGTTGGAAAAATCTTAGATTTTGCCGACGCGTTTCGTCTTCCGACTTTTTCAACTGTAACTATATATATATATATATATATATATATATATATATATATATATATATATATATATGTATGTGAGTCTTGGCTTTGTCAAAAATGCCTGTGAGGGTTGTGACGCTCTTTAATCTGTCTACCTCTTTTCCCCTCGTGTTTTCAGATCTAGTTGAACGTGGTGGATAAAGAACGCTGCCGTTGGGGCGCATTCGCCTCTTTGGTCTTCAGTTGACTTTTGAACTCTTTCACAAACGCTTGTTTTACACACTCACATACACACACACGCACGCGCACGCGGGCACACACACACACACACACATGCATACAAAAATGCAAATACTTTGATAATACATGCATATAATTGCCGTCATTGTTTTGTATTATTTTTACCCGGACTCACATAAGTCCGCCGATAATATTTGCGGGACAAACGTTTCAGGAGCCCATAAATCTCTATCTATAAAAGGCAGGATGTGTGTGTGTGTGTGTGTGTGAGTGTGTGTGTGTGTGTGTGTGTGTGTGTGTGTGTGTGTGTGTGTGTGTGTGTGTGTGTGTAACGAATGCACGGCCGCAATTTTTGATGGATTTGCACCAAAATTTACATGCACATGCTCCAAGTTAGTGGAAAGACCAAGACCGACGTTGCATTTCTCAACTGCCATCGATATTGGAAATAATCGATTTTTTCATGTAGTTTGTAGCCATTTTCTACTGGCCAGAGTGAGAGCCTATAGCTGGCTGCCACGAATAGGCAGGTAGATTCTATTGGCCAACGTGAGAGCTAGCATGCAAAAAAAATCGATAGCTGCATTCGTCACAAGTGGGAAAAATTTAAATCTGCATGGCACTTTACTCCAATTGGCTCATTCGCTTGCTTAAATTCAACGTTGATTCTGATTCCGCAGAACTGGTTTGGGCGTGAAAAAGTAATTGTTGTTAACATTCTTTTTTCATTCGGTTTTTCCAGTTACAAGTGCTTTTTTAAAGCTGATCGTTTTGTGTTCATTTTGTTTAGTTCTTTTTTCATAACAGATTTAATGTTTAGTATAGAGCTAAGAAAAAATTCGCAGTGTGAGATAGGCAGGAAGTAAGGCATGTAGCAACATCAGTACGGCAAAGGACACTCCTTTAAAGGCAAGGAAGAACAAAAATATTTTAAGTCAAGTGATAGCGTTTGCTGTATGAGTCGTACGATTTTTGAATCAAGCACGGGCAACGCCGGGCCATGCAGCTAGTTCTATTATAAATATGTAATGTTGTTTTTTTTATTTTTTAGCGGCATATCAACACCTCAGTGGGTTATTTAATGCCGAAATCTATATATTTTGTACATAATTTTATACTTTTAGGGCAAAATTATGTTTTTCTTTTAGATATATACACCGTATCTGAAGTTATTAAGCACATCATCTAAACTTCAATAATTCAAATTCGGTTTGAAAAAAATTGTCAAATTTTAAACAGTCTATTTAAATATCAACGCAGTGTGAGATAGGAAAGAATTAAAGCAACATCAGCGCGGCAAAGGGCACTCCTTTAAAGGCAAGGAAGGGCAAAAACATTTTAAGTCAAGTGATAGTGATTGCTGTATGAGTCGTACGATTTTTGAATCAAGCACGGGCAACGCCGGGCCATGCTGCTAGTACATACTATAAATCGTATACAAATTTACTTATGTATATTTTATTATGAACAAAGCATTTACATACGCGCATGAACGCACGGGTGCACGCGCACACACACACACACACACACACACCAATGCAAATACTTTGTTAATACATGTATATAACTGTCCTTTATTTATAGTCATTGTTTTTTAATATACTTATTTTTACCCGGACTCACATAAGTCCGCTAATATTATTTACTGGACGAACGTTTCTGTAGCCCATAAATACATACTTAAAAATCGTCCATACAGCTCGCAGACAAAGAGGTAACTCCCATAACACATCTGAAGGTCATACTGCCTTATTTCTATATCTCTCTGTTGTCTAAGTCCGATGTGCCCGCTGGAGGTCGTGCACGCATTATTTTGTCATATAAACGATACTGACTCAATAACACGGCAGACATTGCAGCTGTTTAGTAGAAACTAATCTCGAGGAAAACATTGTCCAATCCAATCAAGAATAAGAGTTTAAATCTAATATAAGTTTTGATGAAGATTCTCCGTCAAGATGGCGGCTTGTACGGATTGCCAGGTTTATCGAAAAAATAATCATTATACAAAAATTAGAAAAATAAAAACTGATCATCAGCTGTTGCTGAGCAAAGTTAAATACCGCAAACCAGTAAATAAACTCCTTAAATTGTGTCCACATTTTTGTCCTTGTGCCAGACTAAATCAAAGAGAACTTGATAGAAGTCCAGGTTAAAAGATATAATTCATAATATTGATTCTCATGGCAATGTGATTATTGAACTTATTATTATTAAACATATTATTATTAAACTTATTATTATTAAACTTGGAAAGTTGACAACTTATATTCTTTCTATCTCTATAATTCTTCCATTTGGTTTTGGAGCTGCACTAACCTAACTTTAATATATATATATATATATATATATATATATATATATATATATATATATATATATATATATTATAATTTTTTTCATATAGACAAAAACAATTTATTCACTACAAAGATGCAACTTCGTTTCGGAGCATTTAGTTGCACCTCGACTGGTGAGAACCAAAACGGTTATGAATAATTCTGTTTGTAAGCAGGCCGCACGTGGGACATCACATCCTTTTTTCTATTTGTTTGTTTAAAAAAGGCAAATTTTAAGAGGGGTCGTATAATGATAAAGAAGAGACAGGAAAAGTAAAAGGGTGACAGAGTGAAACAATAGTGCTTGTTGATAGCAGTTTGGTGAAGGACTGTTGAAGTGTTAAAGTGATGTCTCGACCCCAAAGATTTAAACTCGACAACAACGGTCAAGAATTTAGGCATAGCATTTCCAAGCCTCCTGAGAGTGAGGGGGGGAGGAAACGTAGGAATAGGAGAGAGTAAAAAGATAAAACAGGAGGGGGGATGAACAAGGCCGAAAGTATGTGTCACATAGTGAGGATCGAACTCACTACTCAGGCATAATTTTTCTCCGTAATACCCAGTGAGGAAATGATCTAAGAAATCAAACTTGCTAACAATTACAGCATGCCGAAGTGCACTAGAGATTTTCCAAGCGTAGCTTAGATGTTGAACAAGGCAAAATGTATGTAGCACATAGTGAACTTAATAAATTAAGAGGTGGAAGTTTTTTCTCGGTATGTTGAATACATACGATATTTGAGTTGTTTTTAAAACAATAAGTTTTAGTTCAGAATTAAAGATATAAGTAGGAAGGTATATAAAAGTATGGGATATTAATATAACTTTTATAAGCAAATTTTGACCTATTGTCGGACTGTATAACTTGTAGAATAAGTATTAAGTACATCAATTTATATGATATTATTACTAGTAATATATATGTGCGAAAATATGATCTATTAAAAAAATTTTAGATAGATTAGTAGAAAGGTATATAAGAGGGTAGAAAGTATGTCAAAAGAGGTGAGTTATAATTTTAAACGTTTAGAGTTATGGATTTGAAAGTTTAGCCAGATTGTAAGGTTAAATCTTTAATATGCCTACAAAAAACAGTTGTTTCAAATCTTCATTTAATAATTGGCTGTTGTTCAAAAATTTAATAATACATATTTTTTCCTGAAAAAATAAAAAACAAGGCTTGTTCAAACACTTGCAAGTTCTGGCTTGTTTTAGGATTTTCCATATAATCTTAGGTGTTTTGCTTTCTTCGTTCAGTTTCAAAAAGTATTTAGAACGTGGGGTCATATTGCGTTTGCTTGTATTAGTAAAAGAGAATATGCGATTGTAATATCGATCCTTAAAAGGTCTTCTAGTGGATCCCACATGCAATGTAATATCCTTGGGGTTCTTATTTGAGGATATGTAGCACATATATGCAACGGATTTCGTTAGACACCTGTTTGATCATGGACACTGATCGTGGATTCTGCAATTACATAGCTCCGTTACCTGGAGTATATATATATATATATATATATATATATATATATATATATGTGTGTGTGTGTGTGTTTGTGTGTGTGTGTGTGTGTGTGTGTGTGTGTGTGAATGGATTTTTCATTTATTAATTCGACATATTTATTTTTTAAACGTTATTTTTAATGGATACTCGTATTTGATCAGATGATCTGTTTTTATTCATTTATTAAACATTTTATTTATTTATTCCCATCTATCGGCCTGAATATTCGAGAAATCTTCTTAGAAAAAATCTTGTTTGAAATAAATAAATATACTGTCTGATAAATAAATAAATCCAGAGCATCTACTCAAATAAGAGTATTCATTAAAAATAACTTTAAATATATATATATATATATATATATATATATACATACATTTATATATATATATATATATATATATATATATATATATATATATATATATATATATATATATATAGGAATAAGCATGATTTATATGGCATTTTAATGTATATTTTAAAATCTGTAAAACAAGCGGTTTTGTCCCAGCCTTATCAAAATTATTTCTGGGATATAAAAAAAATAAACGTGAAAATTTAATCGATATTAATGATAACTAATGGAGGGGGGAAAATAAATGAAAAAATGAATTTCAAGAAAGCTAGAGTCCAATAACATTCAGATCCAGTAAGCATTCCCTCTGTTTACAGAGGGAAGGCCCACGGGATCTGATATACAAGGACTCTAGAACCTTGAGGTGATATGAGGTGTGTGACATGGATAAAATCGAAAAACGGTTCACCCTAAAATCAAAGACACAATTCCTACTATTTATAACATGCTCTGCAATTGAGGGGCCAGAAGTATTAATTAGTTCACTTTTCCTGGCATCCGGATTCAAAATATATATGGCGGAACACGTTGGCGAGTATAAAAATTCTAAAATTACCATATTAGTGAAAAACGGACTCCTTAAAATTTTCAAAAAATTAAAACTTAGCGTTGCGACTGCACGCTCCATAAGTTTTTATCCGTTAACAATAATACATTTCTAAAAAAATATATTTCGATACGCATTTAATTTTTCGTGTCCGCTGTTACCTGGATCTACTAAAAATAAAATAATTTCCATGCCTGAAGATGGCTGAATGTACAGCCGAAAGTACTAGCAGAATAAAAAAAGACCTTATACAACTTGAAGCTATTAAAAACAAGCATCATAACATTCATCGAGTGGTTCGTAGGTTAATGCAACTTTAAAAAATTGTTTGCGAAGAAGGTTTTCGCCATTTATATCATTAACTTTACTAATCTACTTTTTGTATGAATGATTCATTGTAATATAACTTGAACTGCACCACATACTTGATATATATATATATATATATGTCAACCTACAATGTTGTTAAGTTGCGCACGGTTTTCCATACTAGACCTCTGCTTCCTTCCTTTTCTAAAGATAGGCTGTCCTATTTCCATAAAAGTTCTGTTGTGTATAAATTTAAATGCCGTTGCGACGCGGTATATATAGGACGTACCAATCTTAGGTAGGAGACGCCGGTGGCGCAGCATGTTCCTGCTTTTTTGCGTGTAGGCAGTTCCAGTCAGCCTATAAGAACAACTCAGTCAGTCAGTCCATGAGTCTGCAATAGGGCAACACTTGCTGGACAATAATGCCTGTGCTGCTGAGTAGGAAGACACGTGGTTTTCGGTCTTACAGAGTGCTCGATCTATACATCATTTTAGAGTATCCGAAGCCGTCCTCATTAAGCGTCAGCAACCCAGTCTTTGCAGAACAGAAGGAACATTTTCTACGTTCCTTACGTCTGTTGGAGGGTCTGTGAGTTTCCCCTTTTTCTATTTTAAAACTCTAGTGGAACTATTTATTTACACCCCCCCCCCACCGTTGTTCAATTTTAATTAATATAATTAAAATTTGTCTTTTAGTTGAGTTCCACCTTTCCCTCCTCATTTGCTTCATACAATGTCCTTGTATTTAATTAATAGTGCCAACGAATATCTTTGAAAAAGTGTTGGCCGAAAGGATACCTTAGGTATGACGTCTGTTCTGTTCAAGGCTAAATATCAGTTCTTTGTGTATAAATCTTTGTTTATATACATATATATATATATATATATGTGTGTGTGTGCGTGCGTGTGTATGTATGTATGCTTCATTAAAAACGACAGACAAGGTACTGCGATTAAGCTTATTATTTAATTTTTCTTGTGTTTGAACAAGTTTTTTTTTCTTTTTTGAACACAGAGTATGTAGAAACTGTTCTATAATCCCGATCGCATTCGACTGTATTTTTGCCATTATCAAGGGTAATTTTTTTTTTTCAGTTTAATTGAGTGTGTGCGATATGTGTATGTTATTAGTGTTATAAAGAGGTCATATTTTCCGAACACGGCTAGCAAATTGTGGTCTTGTTATTAAGTGTTGGCTTTTTTATTAATATTGTTAAGCGTTGGCTTTTTCTTTTCTTTTCTTTTGCAAGGTGGGTAAGCACTTTTTTAAACGTTGTACAGACTGGACAGGGAAGATTGTGCAGCTCCAGCCCAGATGTGGCAGCAATACTCTATTCTTGGTCTGATCTTAACCTTTTAAGTGTGAAACGTGAGTGAAGACTCTAACAAAGCTAGAATGTGAAGATTGTGCAGCCCCAGCCCAGATATGGCCGCAATGCTCCATTATCGTCTAATCTGACCGTTTTCAATGTGAAGCGTGGCAGAAGGATTCTATCAACGTTGGAATGTGAGGATTGTGAAGCTCCAGAACAGATATTGCAACAATACTCCATTTTCGCCTCAGATTACTCTTTTAAATGTGAAGCATGACAGAAAAGTCTATCAGGGCTTTAAAGTGAAGATTATGCAGCTCCAGCTCATATATGGTAGCAATATTGCATTTTCGTCTAATCTGACCGTTTTAAATGTGAAGCGTGGTAGAAGGATTCTATCAAAGCTGGAATGTAAAGACTGTGCAGCTCCAACACAGATATGGCCACAATACTCCATTTTCGTCTCATCTGAGTCTTTTAAATTTGACTCTTGTAATGTCAGCTTGAGTTTGCTATTTTCTGGGACGATAGAAATAAGCGACCATTGTTCCAGCATCTTTAGCAGTGGCACGAATATACGCGTTTTATTTGAGATCGAGCGTGAGCATTCGCCCCGGCAGGCGTTCGACGCAAGGAGCTTCTTTGAGTGTCTGATCACTTTATTAGGGTTGGTGCAGGTTTAGGGTCTGTTCTTTACTGTGATAACATCATTGCTCGTTTCCTGACTCAAGCTGAACAACCGTTTCGCCGTAACTATTTCAAGCCACACGCGAATGCGCATGCCCGCTTCATTAAAGATTCGATTTGTAGCTTCAGCAGAGAATACAATTAAGTGGCGTGTCTCTTTGATTAGTCAATTCGTCTTAAAGACACGTCCGGTCTTTCAATTGAGGCTATTTACTTTCCATAGCTTCACGTCTGAACCATTTTTCTGGAATGGGGTCGGGAACTTGCACTGTATTTAGCCTAACGCTCGTTTATCATAACGAATAGCTTTGTTTTCTTTTCTTTCTTTAAAAAAACAAAAAACAAACTTAAACTAATTAAAAATATAGCTTTTCACGTTCTTTTCACAATTCACACTAAAGAAGGCAATACTGCCACTAAGATGCAATGGCGGCTACTGGGAGTGAAAGAGAATGAACCATAAACCTAATCCTAAACAATGGATAAAGCTCTACTCCTGTTAAAAAGACCCTAGGAGGAGTGTGAACCGGGCGATAGGCGAACCTATCTCCTCCTATTAAAGCGAAAAATAAATAATTATTAATATATCTCCTAGCTGCTGTTTGATCTGGGTTTTCATTTGTATGGGACTTTCTTTACCTCACTACAGCTTTGGCTCTTCTGATTGCAATCTGTTGGTGGAGATTTCTTTTTGTACACCATGCTTCTGCCATATGTGATAGGCAACAATAAACTACAGAAGAACTCAAAATTGATCACTGCATTTAAGTATTGCATTAATATTCAAGCTTACATTTAAAAAAGTCAACCATATTTCTTCGCCAACCACTTAATTTAAAGACAATTTGATGTGTGTAGGTCCTTACTTTCTGTACAAAGAATTATTTTTATTTCATGATAATGGTGATATTAGCTGTTTCCCTTCAAGGAAACATTTGGCATTGATCAACTGGATTTCGAAATTAATTTCGATTATTCCAAAATTTATTTCCAAGTCAAAAAAATTGTTATCGTACAAAAAAAAAAAAAAATAATAATCTCAAAACATCACGTTAAAAAGACCGCCGAGAACAATCCCAATAATGAAAACGTTGGAATCCAAAATTTCATGATTGCGGGTCCAGATCCGACCCGAAATATTTTTAATTTGCTCACGGGGTCGGCGTGATTCCAAAATGACATGATATGTTGCGTTACGGCCTCGACGGATAAAGTTGAAAAAGTGTGACACACTGACATAGTGACATTGGCATTTATTTATATTGAAGATGAGTACAATAGTCCACTTGCAAAGGCTGTAAATAATATTTTCCAGAAACTGGGTGACCGTTCAAGTTTTATTGTGAATACATGTTTCAGAGTATTCCACTTCATATATATATATATATATATATATATATATATATATATATATATATTAAGACATTTTTATGTTTATACTTTCTTTTTAGAGATAAAAATATTTAAGTAAATGCTGTAGATTTGTATCTATAAAAAAGAATGTATTAACATAAAAATGTCTCTTATATATATATATATATATATATATATATATATATATATATATATATATATATATATATATTATGAAATGGACAAAGTCCGACAATTATTTTAAGACATTTTTATGTTTATACTTTCGTTTTTATAGATACAAATATTTAAGTAAATGCTCTATCTATTGTTTATTATATATATATATATATATATATATATATATATATATATATATATATATATATATAATATGTCCACTTATATTAATACGTTATTATAAAAGAAGTCGCATATTTGATTCCTGACATATGCATCTAACGTACAATCAATTAAATTCCCTGTCATGGCTGCTATAATAACGATCGCCAGAAGCTGTTGTACGCGCAAGAAATACGGAATCGATTTTCATTTTGCCATATATAAGTCGATGCTTGCAATAGCAGTGGTTACTTTGAGTGTAGTCTGATTAATATATGAAAGCCGGGAAAAACCACAGAATTCATTTGTTTTTTTGTGTTTTTAGTGTTCTTTAGATGGCAGACGAAAGAAGACATCTTTGACTCGATAGGAGAAAGACTTATGAGATATTAGTTGGTAGATCACGCTAATTACTAATTCGTCCTGAAGGGTCATTAAGTTTATTTCCCAGTGTGCAACGTGTAAATTTAGTTAGTCAAATTAAATTTTCTCATTTTGATCCGTGAGCCAGCTGACTCGAAGAAAACGCTCTTTCCAAACGAGTAGCTGTTTCTCATAGATACCTTTTTTCTTTCCTCTCACAACTTCTGACTCCTATGATTTAGATTTCGAAGAGAGAACAGCCCGTTTTCCTGGGCTTAATTTAATTTTCCACAGCAACCGTATCCAAAGAGATACGTATTAGAGCCATATCTTATGTTTTACACATTTTGGCAAACCAAAGAAAAACATTAGCAAAATGAATAACATTTATTTCACCCGTCGACCTTAGCAAATGTGAAAAACTTACTACGCACTATAATCACGGTGATGGTAATATTAGCCGTTTCCCTATAAGGAAACATTTGGCATTCACCGACTGAGCAGCCAGTACTCACAAATGTCTACTTTTTCCTTATTATATGTGAATTGCCATGATTCTTGGAAAAGACAGTAAGGGACATGGTAAAGGAAATATTAACCGTTTCCCTATAAGGAAATATTTGGCATTCATCTACCGAGCAGCCAGTACGCAGAACACATTTCTTTTTCCTTATTATATGTGAATTGCCATGATTATTGGAAAAGACAGTAAGGGACATGGTAAAGGAAATATTAACCGTTTCCCTATAAGGAAACATTTGGCATTCATCTACCGAGCAGCCAGTACTCAGAACACATTTCTTTTTCCTTATTATATGTGAATTGCCATGATTCTTGGAAAAGACAGTAAGAGACATGGTAAAGGTAATATTAACCGTTTCCCTATAAGGAAACATTTGGCATTCATCTACCGAGCAGCCAGTACTCAGAAAACATTTCTTTTTCCTTATTATATGTGAATTGCCATGATTCTTGGAAAAGACAGTAAGGGACATGGAAAATAATAATATAACCGTTTCCCTATAAGGAAACATTTGGCATTCATCTACCGAGCAGCCAGTACTCAGAAAACATTTCTTTTTCCTTATTATATGTCAATTGCCATGATTCTTGGAAAAGACAGCAAGGGACATGGTAAAGGTAATATTAACCGTTTCCCTATAAGGAAACATTTGGCATTCATCTACCGAGTCGCAAGTACTCAGAACACATTTCTTTTTCCTTATTATATGTGAATTGCCATGATTCTTGGAAAAGACAGTAAGGGACATGGTAAAGGTAATATTAACCATTTCCCTATAAGGAAATATTTGGCATTCATCTACCGAGCAGCCAGTACTCAGAAAACATTTCTTTTTCCTTATTATATGTGAATTGCCATGATTCTTGGAAAAGACAGTAAGGGACATGGTAAAGGTAATATTAACCGTTTCCCTATAAGGAAAAAATTGGCATTCATCTACCGAGCAGCCATCACTCAGGAAACATTTCTTTTTCCTTATTATATGTGAATTGCCATGATTCTTGGAAAAGACAGTAAGGGACATGGTAAAGGTAATATTAACCGTTTCCCTATAAGGAAACATTTGGCATTCATCTAACGAGCAGCCAGCACTCAGGAAACATTTCTTTTTCCTTATTATATGTGAATTGCCATGATTCTTGGAAAAGACAGTAAGGGACATGGTAAAGGTAATATTAACCGTTTCCCTATAAGGAAACATTTGGCATTCATCTAACGAGCAGCCAGCACTCAGGAAACATTTCTTTTTCCTTATTATATGTGAATTGCCATGATTCTTGGAAAAGACAGTAAGGGACATGGTAAAGGTAATATTAACCATTTCCCTATAAGGAAATATTTGGCATTCATCTACCGAGCAGCCAGTACTCAGAAAACATTTCTTTTTCCTTATTATATGTGAATTGCCATGATTCTTGGAAAAGACAGTAAGGGACATGGTAAAGGTAATATTAACCGTTTCCCTATAAGGAAAAAATTGGCATTCATCTACCGAGCAGCCATCACTCAGGAAACATTTCTTTTTCCTTATTATATGTGAATTGCCATGATTCTTGGAAAAGACAGTAAGGGACATGGTAAAGGTAATATTAACCGTTTCCCTATAAGGAAACATTTGGCATTCATCTACCGAGCAGCCAGCACTCAGGAAACATTTCTTTTTCCTTATTATATGTGAATTGCCATGATTCTTGGAAAAGACAGTAAGGGACATGGTAAAGGTAATATTAACCATTTCCCTATAAGGAAATATTTGGCATTCATCTACCGAGCAGCCAGTACTCAGAAAACATTTCTTTTTCCTTATTATATGTGAATTGCCATGATTCTTGGAAAAGACAGTAAGGGACATGGTAAAGGTAATATTAACCGTTTCCCTATAAGGAAAAAATTGGCATTCATCTACCGAGCAGCCATCACTCAGGAAACATTTCTTTTTCCTTATTATATGTGAATTGCCATGATTCTTGGAAAAGACAGTAAGGGACATGGTAAAGGTAATATTAACCGTTTCCCTATAAGGAAACATTTGGCATTCATCTAACGAGCAGCCAGCACTCAGGAAACATTTCTTTTTCCTTATTATATGTGAATTGCCATGATTCTTGGAAAAGACAGTAAGGGACATGGTAAAGGTAATATTAACCGTTTCCCTATAAGGAAACATTTGGCATTCATCTAACGAGCAGCCAGCACTCAGGAAACATTTCTTTTTCCTTATTATATGTGAATTGCCATGATTCTTGGAAAAGACAGTAAGGGACATGGTAAAGGTAATATTAACCGTTTCCCTATAAGGAAAAAATTGGCATTCATCTAACGAGCAGCCAGCACTCAGGAAACATTTCTTTTTCCTTATTATATGTGAATTGCCATGATTCTTGGAAAAGACAGTAAGGGACATGGTAAAGGTAATATTAACCGTTTCCCTATAAGGAAAAAATTGGCATTCATCTAACGAGCAGCCAGCACTCAGGAAACATTTCTTTTTCCTTATTATATGTGAATTGCCATGATTCTTGGAAAAGACAGTAAGGGACATGGTAAAGGTAATATTAACCGTTTCCCTATAAGGAAACATTTGGCATTCATCTAACGAGCAGCCAGCACTCAGGAAACATTTCTTTTTCCTTATTATATGTGAATTGCCATGATTCTTGGAAAAGACAGTAAGGGACATGGTAAAGGTAATATTAACCGTTTCCCTATAAGGAAAAAATTGGCATTCATCTAACGAGCAGCCAGCACTCAGGAAACATTTCTTTTTCCTTATTATATGTGAATTGCCATGATTCTTGGAAAAGACAGTAAGGGACATGGTAAAGGTAATATTAACCGTTTCCCTATAAGGAAAAAATTGGCATTCATCTAACGAGCAGCCAGCACTCAGGAAACATTTCTTTTTCCTTATTATATGTGAATTGCCATGATTCTTGGAAAAGACAGTAAGGGACATGGTAAAGGTAATATTAACCGTTTCCCTATAAGGAAACATTTGGCATTCATCTAACGAGCAGCCAGCACTCAGGAAACATTTCTTTTTCCTTATTATATGTGAATTGCCATGATTCTTGGAAAAGACAGTAAGGGACATGGTAAAGGTAATATTAACCGTTTCCCTATAAGGAAAAAATTGGCATTCATCTAACGAGCAGCCAGCACTCAGGAAACATTTCTTTTTCCTTATTATATGTGAATTGCCATGATTCTTGGAAAAGACAGTAAGGGACATGGTAAAGGTAATATTAACCGTTTCCCTATAAGGAAAAAATTGGCATTCATCTAACGAGCAGCCAGCACTCAGGAAACATTTCTTTTTCCTTATTATATGTGAATTGCCATGATTCTTGGAAAAGACAGTAAGGGACATGGTAAAGGTAATATTAACCGTTTCCCTATAAGGAAACATTTGGCATTCATCTAACGAGCAGCCAGCACTCAGGAAACATTTCTTTTTCCTTATTATATGTGAATTGCCATGATTCTTGGAAAAGACAGTAAGGGACATGGTAAAGGTAATATTAACCGTTTCCCTATAAGGAAAAAATTGGCATTCATCTAACGAGCAGCCAGCACTCAGGAAACATTTCTTTTTCCTTATTATATGTGAATTGCCATGATTCTTGGAAAAGACAGTAAGGGACATGGTAAAGGTAATATTAACCGTTTCCCTATAAGGAAAAAATTGGCATTCATCTAACGAGCAGCCAGCACTCAGGAAACATTTCTTTTTCCTTATTATATGTGAATTGCCATGATTCTTGGAAAAGACAGTAAGGGACATGGTAAAGGTAATATTAACCGTTTCCCTATAAGGAAACATTTGGCATTCATCTAACGAGCAGCCAGCACTCAGGAAACATTTCTTTTTCCTTATTATATGTGAATTGCCATGATTCTTGGAAAAGACAGTAAGGGACATGGTAAAGGTAATATTAACCGTTTCCCTATAAGGAAAAAATTGGCATTCATCTACCGAGCAGCCAGCACTCAGGAAACATTTCTTTTTCCTTATTATATGTGAATTGCCATGATTCTTGGAAAAGACAGTAAGGGACATGGTAAAGGTAATATTAACCATTTCCCTATAAGGAAATATTTGGCATTCATCTACCGAGCAGCCAGTACTCAGAAAACATTTCTTTTTCCTTATTATATGTGAATTGCCATGATTCTTGGAAAAGACAGTAAGGGACATGGTAAAGGTAATATTAACCGTTCCCCTATAAGGAAAAAATTGGCATTCATCTACCGAGCAGCCATCACTCAGGAAACAATTCTTTTTCCTTATTATATGTGAATTGCCATGATTCTTGGAAAAGACAGTAAGGGACATGGTAAAGGTAATATTAACCGTTTCCCTATAAGGAAACATTTGGCATTCATCTAACGAGCAGCCAGCACTCAGGAAACATTTCTTTTTCCTTATTATATGTGAATTGCCATGATTCTTGGAAAAGACAGTAAGGGACATGGTAAAGGTAATATTAACCGTTTCCCTATAAGGAAAAAATTGGCATTCATCTACCGAGCAGCCAGCACTCAGGAAACATTTCTTTTTCCTTATTATATGTGAATTGCCATGATTCTTGGAAAAGACAGTAAGGGACATGGTAAAGGTAATATTAACCGTTTCCCTATAAGGAAACATTTGGCATTCATCTAACGAGCAGCCAGCACTCAGGAAACATTTCTTTTTCCTTATTATATGTGAATTGCCATGATTCTTGGAAAAGACAGTAAGGGACATGGTAAAGGTAATATTAACCGTTTCCCTATAAGGAAAAAATTGGCATTCATCTACCGAGCAGCCAGCACTCAGGAAACATTTCTTTTTCCTTATTATATGTGAATTGCCATGATTCTTGGAAAAGACAGTAAGAGACATGGTCAAGGTAATATTAACCGTTTCCCTATAAGGAAACATTTGGCATTCATTTACCGAGCAGCCAGTACTCAGAAAACATTTCTTTTTCCTTAATATATGTGAATTGCCATGATTCTTGGAAAAGACAGTAAGGGACATGGTAAAGGTAATATTAACCGTTTCCCTATAAGGAAAAAATTGGCATTCATCTACCGAGCAGCCATCACTCAGGAAACATTTCTTTTTCCTTATTATATGTGAATTGCCATGATTCTTGGAAAAGACAGTAAGGGACATGGTAAAGGTAATATTAACCGTTTCCCTATAAGGAAAAAATTGGCATTCATCTACCGAGCAGCCAGCACTCAGGAAACATTTCTTTTTCCTTATTATATGTGAATTGCCATGATTCTTGGAAAAGACAGTAAGGGACATGGTAAAGGTAATATTAACCGTTTCCCTATAAGGAAAAAATTGGCATTCATCTACCGAGCAGCCATCACTCAGGAAACATTTCTTTTTCCTTATTATATGTGAATTGCCATGATTCTTGGAAAAGACAGTAAGGGACATGGTAAAGGTAATATTAACCGTTCCCCTATAAGGAAAAAATTGGCATTCATCTACCGAGCAGCCATCACTCAGGAAACAATTCTTTTTCCTTATTATATGTGAATTGCCATGATTCTTGGAAAAGACAGTAAGGGACATGGTAAAGGTAATATTAACCGTTTCCCTATAAGGAAACATTTGGCATTCATCTAACGAGCAGCCAGCACTCAGGAAACATTTCTTTTTCCTTATTATATGTGAATTGCCATGATTCTTGGAAAAGACAGTAAGGGACATGGTAAAGGTAATATTAACCGTTTCCCTATAAGGAAAAAATTGGCATTCATCTACCGAGCAGCCAGCACTCAGGAAACATTTCTTTTTCCTTATTATATGTGAATTGCCATGATTCTTGGAAAAGACAGTAAGAGACATGGTCAAGGTAATATTAACCGTTTCCCTATAAGGAAACATTTGGCATTCATTTACCGAGCAGCCAGTACTCAGAAAACATTTCTTTTTCCTTAATATATGTGAATTGCCATGATTCTTGGAAAAGACAGTAAGGGACATGGTAAAGGTAATATTAACCGTTTCCCTATAAGGAAACATTTGGCATTCATCTACCGAGCAGCCAGCACTCAGGAAACATTTCTTTTTCCTTATTATATGTGAATTGCCATGATTCTTGGAAAACACAGTAAGGGACATGGTAAAGGTAATATTAACCGTTTCCCTATAAGGAAACATTTGGCATTCATCTACCAAGCGGCCAGCACTCAGGAAACATTTCTTTTTCCTTATTATATGTGAATTGCCATGATTCTTGGAAAAGACAGTACGGGACATGGTAAAGGTAATATTAACCGTTTCCCTATAAGGAAACATTTGGCGTTCATCTACCGAGCAGCCAGTACTCAGAACACATTTCTTTTTTCTTATTATATGTGAATTGCCATGATTCTTGGAAAAGACAGTAAGGGACATGGTAAAGGTAATATTAACCGTTTCCTTATAAGGAAACATTTGGCATTCATCTACCGAGCAGCCAGTAGTCAGAACACATTTCTTTTTTCTTATTATATGTGAATTGCCACGATTCTTGGAAAAGACAGTATGGGACATGGTAAAGGTAATATTAACCGTTTCCCTATAAGGAAACATTTGGCATTCATCTACCGAGCAGCCAGTACTCAGAAAACATTTCTTTTTCCTTATTATATGTGAATTGCCATGATTCTTGGAAAAGACAGTAAGGGACATGGTAAAGGTAATATTAACCGTTTCCTTATAAGGAAACATTTGGCATTTATCTACCGAGCAGCCAGTACTCAGAACACATTTCTTTTTCCTTATTATATGTGAATTGCCATGATTCTTGGAAAAGACAGTAAGGGACATGGTAAAGGTAATATTAACCGTTTCCTTATAAGGAAACATTTGGCATTTATCTACCGAGCAGCCAGTACTCAGAACACATTTCTTTTTCCTTATTATATGTGAATTGCCATGATTCTTGGAAAAGACAGTAAGGGACATGGTAAAGGTAATATTAACCGTTTCCTTATAAGGAAACATTTGGCATTTATCTACCGAGCAGCCATTACTCAGAACACATTTCTTTTTACTTATTATATGTGAATTGCCATGATTCTTGGAAAAGACAGTAAGGGACATGGTAAAGGTAATATTAACCGTTTCCTTATAAGGAAACATTTGGCATTTATCTACCGAGCAGCCAGTACTCAGAACACATTTCTTTTTCCTTATTATATGTGAATTGCCATGATTCTTGGAAAAGACAGTAAGGGACATGGTAAAGGTAATATTAACCGTTTCCTTATAAGGAAACATTTGGCATTTATCTACCGAGCAGCCAGTACTCAGAACACATTTCTTTTTCCTTATTATATGTGAATTGCCATGATTCTTGGAAAAGACAGTAAGGGACATGGTAAAGGTAATATTAATCGTTTCCCTATAAGGAAACATTTGACATTCATCTACTGAGCAGCCATTACTCAGAACACATTTCTTTTTACTTATTATATGTGAATTGCCATGATTCTTGGAAAAGACAGTAAGGGACATGGTAAAGGTAATATTAATCGTTTCCCTATAAGGAAACATTTGGCATTCATCTACTGAGCAGCAAGTACTCAGAACACATTCCTTTTTCCTTATTATATGTGAATTGCCATGATTCTTGGAAAAGACAGTAAGGGACATGGTAAAGGTAATATTAACCGTTTCCTTATAAGGAAACATTTGGCATTTATCTACCGAGCAGCCAGTACTCAGAACACATTTCTTTTTCCTTATTATATGTGAATTGCCATGATTCTTGGAAAAGACAGTAAGGGACATGGTAAAGGTAATATTAACCGTTTCCTTATAAGGAAACATTTGGCATTTATCTACCGAGCAGCCAGTACTCAGAACACATTTCTTTTTCCTTATTATATGTGAATTGCCATGATTCTTGGAAAAGACAGTAAGGGACATGGTAAAGGTAATATTAACCGTTTCCTTATAAGGAAACATTTGACATTCATCTACTGAGCAGCCATTACTCAGAACACATTTCTTTTTACTTATTATATGTGAATTGCCATGATTCTTGGAAAAGATAGTAAGGGACATGGTAAAGGTAATATTAACCGTTTCCTTATAAGGAAACATTTGGCATTTATCTACCGAGCAGCCAATGCTCAGAACACATTTCGTTTTCCTTATTATATGTGAATTGCCATGATTCTTGGAAAAGACAGTAAGGGACATGGTAAAGGTAATATTAACCGTTTCCCTATAAGGAAACATTTGGCATTCATCTTCCGAGCAGAGAGTACTCAGAACACATTTCTTTTTCCTTATTATATGTGAATTGCCATGATTCTAGGAAAAGACAGTAAGGGACATGGTAAAGGTAATAATAACCGTTTCCCTATAAGGAAACATTTGGCATTCATCTACCGAGTAGCCAGCACTCAGGAAACATTTCTTTTTACTTATTATATGTGAATTGCCATGATTCTTGGAAAAGACAGTAAGGGACAATGTAAAGGTAATATTAACCATTTCCCTATAAGGAAACATTTGGCGTTCATCTACCGAGCAGCCAGTACTCAGAACACATTTCTTTTTTCTTATTATATGTGAATTGCCATGATTCTTGGAAAAGACAGTAAGGGACATGGTAAAGGTAATATTAACCGTTTCCTTATAAGGAAACATTTGGCATTCATCTACCGAGCAGCCAGTAGTCAGAACACATTTCTTTTTTCTTATTATATGTGAATTGCCACGATTCTTGGAAAAGACAGTATGGGACATGGTAAAGGTAATATTAACCGTTTCCCTATAAGGAAACATTTGGCATTCATCTACTGAGCAGCAAGTACTCAGAACACATTCCTTTTTCCTTATTATATGTGAATTGCCATGATTCTTGGAAAAGACAATAAGGGACATGGTAAAGGTAATATTAACCGTTTCCTTATAAGGAAACATTTGGCATTTATCTACTGAGCAGCCAGTACTCAGAACACATTTCTTTTTCCTTATTATATGTGAATTGCCATGATTCTTGGAAAAGACAGTAAGGGACATGGTAAAGGTAATATTAACCGTTTCCCTATAAGGAAACATTTGGCATTCATCTTCCGAGCAGAGAGTACTCAGAACACATTTCTTTTTCCTTATTATATGTGAATTGCCATGATTCTAGGAAAAGACAGTAAGGGACATGGTAAAGGTAATATTAACCGTTTCCCTATAAGGAAACATTTGGCATTCATCTACCGAGTAGCCAGCACTCAGGAAACATTTCTTTTTACTTATTATATGTGAATTGCCATGATTCTTGGAAAAGACAGTAAGGGACAATGTAAAGGTAATATTAACCATTTCCCTATAAGGAAACATTTGGCATTCATCTACCGAGCAGCCAGTACTCAGAACACATTTCTTTTTCCTTATTATATGTGAATTGCCATGATTCTAGGAAAAGACAGTAAGGGACATGGTAATTGTAATATTAACCGTTTCCCTATAAGGAAACATTTGGCATTCATCTACCGAGCAGCCAGTACTCAGAACACATTTCTTTTTCCTTATTATATGTGAATTGCCATGATTCTTGGAAAAGACAGTAAGGGACATGATAATGGTAATATTAGTCGTTTCCCTACAAGGAAACATTTGGCATAACTGACTTCTTTTTCCTTATTATATGTGAATCCGGGCTGATATTACGTAACCGTTCAGTACCCTTTTCTTTGCTGCTGTCGCTTCAAGTCTTTTCTTCCTCTGTGAGGAGATTGTTCAGCATACACTGATATATAGGGGGATTGATATGTGGTTGGTTGATTTTGTTTAGTGTCATATCAACTTCTATCGGTTATTTAATGCCGAAATGTACATATGTTGAACACCATTTTATGTCTTCAACTGCAGATAATTATGTATTGTCGGTAATCTCTATCTATTTTCGACGGATTTGCACGAAAATTTACATGCACATGCTCCAATTTAAGGAGAGGACCTAGATCGACTTTGCATTTCCCAACTCCCATCGATAGTGGAAATAATCGATTTTTTCATGCTTCTACAACAGTTTTCATGTAGTTTGCGGCCATTTTCTACTGGCCAGAGTGAGACCCTATAGCTGTCAGCCACGAATAGGCAGGAAGATTCTATTGGCCAGCGTGAGAGCCAACAGCTTTCTGACACGAATGTTAACTAGCATGCTAGCATGCAAAAAAAATCAATAGCTGCATGCGTCACAAGTGGGAAACATTTAAATCTGCATGTCACTTTACTCCAATTGGCTCATTCGCTTGCTTAAACTCAACGTTAATTCTGATTCCGCAGAACTGGGTTGGGTGTGAAAAAGTAATTGTTGTTAACATTCTTTTTTCATTCGGTTTTTCCAGTTACGAGTGCTTTTTTTAAAGCTGATCGTTTTGTGTTCATTTTGTTTAGTTCTTTTTTCGTAACAGATTTAATGTTTAGTATAGAGCTTAGAAAAAATTCGCAGTGTGAGATAGGCAAGAAGTAAGGCATGTAGCAACATCAGCACGGCAAAGGGCACCCCTTTAAAGGCAAGGAAGGGCAAAAATATTTTAAATCAAGTGATAGAGATTGCTGTATGAGTCGTACGATTTTTGAATCAAGCACGGGCAATGCCGGGCAATGCTGCTAGTTCTATTATAAATGTGTCTTCTGGGTAATTTTACTATAAATATGTAATGTTGTTTTTTGATTTTTTAGCGGCATATAAACACCTCAATGAGTCATTTAATGCCGAAATCTATATATTTTGTACATAATTTTATACTTTTAGGGCAAAATTATGTTTTTCTTTTAGATATATACACCGTATCTGAAGTTATTAAGCACATCATCTAAACTTCAATAATTCAAATTCGGTTTGAAAAAAATTGTCAAATTTTAAACAATCAATTTAGATATCAAAACATAGCCTGAGTTAAAATGTTAGGTAGTATCAATTTGTTTTATTGAAGTTATTTGATGTATTCTAAAAAAAAATGTCGTCTGAAATTATTAGGCGAAACCAAATAATCACATTTTACCTCAATAAATAGATAATAAAATCATCAAAATTTAATCAATTATTTTGAATATACGTTCTTTAATACTAGAGGGCGTCGCCAGTGAAGTTCTGAATTGGGTCATTGGACAGTTTCGGGTCTTTCAAACCATACTTCCCTCACCAAGTCGACCCCATCAGAGCTGATGCGCCCCTTCATCTAAATTGACAGCCTGCAGACACTGACTTATATTAGGGAAACTATACCCCTTTATCACGCATTTGATTGGAAGTTGACCAATAGCCAATTAGTATCTCGCTGATGTCTGAGTCGAATTCGATCAGGCCAGATGTAAACAATACTTTGAATATATGCTATTTAGCGCTTTCCTCGTATCCGAAGCGCTCTGAAGCGTAGCTGACTATGATTTTCGACATAGTTCTTAAACGCGTATCCACCGAGCCCTTTGAAATTAATTTCAGTATCTCGCTGATGTCTGAGTCGAATTCGTACGAAGTTTTTTTGTCGACGGCCGCAGGCCATTTGATCTTTTTTCCGAAATGTCTCAGATGGTAATTCAGGGGACACTTGTTCCTCTGCTTGGAAGAACTGGGCTCTCTGGTGAGCTTCCCGGCCCTGTACTTCCTGCGTCTCACCAGGAGGATTTCCTGTGCGCCGCATCTGGCCAGTTTCAATTTGACATTTCATTTTGGCTTGATGGATTTTTAGGCCGCGTATATTCTTGCATTTTCCCCCCGCATGAGCATGTGATAACCGTTGTCCGTGGGTGTGAGGCTTGGTTCGTCTCCGGTTGGTCCGTTCCAATAGGGATCTCATTCTCACCCCACTCTTGGGATCCCTTGGGGTGTTTATTATTTTGTGTGTCTGTAGCAAAATGTTGATCTGCATACCAGGTAGCTATCCCAAGAATGCTTTAATTTGTGGTCTCTCCTCACCGTCAATTGACTTTCCAATTTGTCATCTTATAATTCTTATAATAGAACAAATCCCAAACACATATGATAAGTCTTTGAATTCTTTACATTTTAATATAGTCACCCTTCTTATCAGTAACAGTCTGTAATCTATTATCCATTGATTTTGTTAATTTTTTACTTCGGCAGATTCAATTTCCGGCATCGTAGTTTTAACTGCTTCCCATAGGTATGTTTGTTGCTATATTGTTTGACAACTTCATATAATTTAATCTTTACAATTCACCATAGATTTTCGATTGGATTCAGTTCAGGACTTGATGATGGCCCTTCCATTATCTTCTCTTCTGTAAATCTTTTATGCTCAAGGAATTCACATGGTAAGCAAAGATGCATAAGAAGGGCCATTGTCGTGTATAAATACACACTTCACTTCGAAACTGCGAGACTGGCATAGTGTTGTATCATGAAAAGAAAGTCTTGTTCATAAAATCACAATAGTTAGCACTTTTCAGTTTAACTCCTTCATCGATTTTGAATGGTCCAATAAGGGTTTGGCCGACAATTCCAGCCCATATCATAACCCTTTCTACTTCTTTGTTGTATTCTTTTAATCACAGACACGCCTGAATTGGATAAAATCTATCCTTTGGCCCATCCATCAGATCCAGGAAAAGACACTGGAGATTCGTCCATGAAAATTAATTTAGAAAAGTCAGTTTTTTTATTTATTTCTTGGCCCAATTTTGATGCTTTAAAATATATTTGCTTTAGTCAGAGGAGCTTACCTAGGAGATTTTTGACAGATCCCAATTCACAAAGTATTCCACACCCTTTGTCCTTGACTCCTTCAATTCCAGACCATATCATGACACTGCCGTCTCCTTGTGGGCTTTTTTAGCCCCAGGTACGTCTGAAGGTACGTGCATCAAATGTCACTCGAGATTCGTCCGTGAAAATTACTTTAGAAATGTCAATTTTCATATATTTCTTGGCCCAATTTTGACGCTCTAAAATATTTGCTTCATTGAAAGGAGATCATATACAGATCCCAGTTCACAAACTATTCTACACCTTTTGTCCTTCTTGACTCTCTCAATTGCAGGCTTTTCAAAGATCTGAGTGCCAGTCAAAAGTGGTTGTTTCACTATAACTCGCTTTAATTTACGTTAATCTTGATGAAGGAAGTTTTTAAAGCATTTTCCTTTGCTTCAAGTTCTCAACAACCTTTTTTTTTATCGTTCGATGATCCCTGCAAAGCTCTTTTGATATCTCCAATCTGGACATTCCCTCACTGAATATCTTTGTTATTTTGTTTTTCAGTAGTTTTTAGATCCTTCCCATTACTCATGTTTCAATATATATTAAGGACAAAAAGAAAAATAGTTTTTATTATATTTCAGACGACTTAAGCTAATATTAGTTTAATCTGAATAATAACTCCAATCAGTCCATTTTCATAAATTCTAAATATCTCAAAAACTAACAATTAAAAATGGCAGAAAATTTAGTTAAATATTTTACTAAATGTGGAAATGGCTGAGTTTAAATTTGGCAAATATTAGTTCAGAACTTTTTGAGTTATTGAGGTTTAATTGATTTGCATGATAACTTCAAACAGGCTGTAGTTTTTAGATCATAAAATGTATTGTTGGTAATTTTACTGTGAAATTGTATTTCTATATTTTTAGTGTTGCATTGCCATTGTCATAGTGTTGCAATGTTGCATTGCCATTGTCATAATGTTGCAGTGTTGCATTGCCATTGTCATAATGTTGCATTGCCATTGTCATAATGTTGCAGTGTTGCATTGCCATTGTCATAATGTTGCATTGCCATTGTCATAATGTTGCAGTGTTGCATTGCCATTGTCATAATGTTGCATTGCCATTGTCATAATGTTGCAGTGTTGCATTGCCATTGTCATAATGTTGCATTGCCATTGTCATAATGTTGCAGTGTTGCATTGCCATTGTCATAATGTTGCATTGCCATTGTCATAATGTTGCATTGCCATTGTCATAATGTTGCAGTGTTGCATTGCCATTGTCATAATGTTGCATTGCCATTGTTCTAGTGTTGCATTGCCATTGTCATAACGTTGCAATGTTGCATTGCCATTGTCATAGTGTTGCATTGCCATTGTCATAATGTTGCATCATCATTGTCATAATGTTGCACTGCCATTGTCATAATGTTGCATTGCCATTTTCATAGTGTTGCATTGCCATTGTTGCAATGTTGCATTGCCATTGTCATAATGTTGCATTGCCATTGTCATAGTGTTGCATTGCCATTGTCATAATGTTGCAATGTTGCATTGCCATTGTCATAATGTTTCAGTGTTATATTGCCATCCTGAACGGACATGGCATCTAAAAAAAGGAACTAGTTTAGGAGAAGGAAACCATTCTACTTTCTTTCTCAAGAAGTTATGGTAATTCACGGACAATAAATAAATTTAATCTGGTGGGACATTATCGCTTAGTTTCTCTCGCAACGGGGTATTTAATTAAAAAATAAAATGATAATTTAAAAGGTAAGTTAGACTGAGCCCCAAACTTTACCTGGAAAAATTCTGGTGCAAAAATCAGTATTAACCATTAGAAGGCAATGGGCAAACATTTCGCTTTCTTAAAGTCAATTCACAGATAAAGAAAATGGATGCGTGGAGAGACATGATCGCCTACGCTCTGTCTGGACATGTCATAAGAAAGATCGAACAGCACATAGGTGGCTAATAGTGATCGAACTCTGTATATTAGTTAATGATCTTTGACAGCAGACTGCTGGCTATCGCCTTATAGCAAACGGTCATAAATATTTGAACTGCGCGTTCCTTACAGCGACAAATACTTTCTTAGCTGTTACGAATATCCATCTGTCAAGCTTTTCCGACTTTCTCTCGTTATCTTTCCTTTGTAGCAAGCAGCATCGTCAATTTTGGTCAATGACATCGCTTCGCATATGTGGGCAAAGCGCAGAATACTCCCGTCCAATCAAAGTACACACTTTGGGTCCCGCCCCTTTATCCATGAACAAATCGATACACCGCCCAGCGTCTGAATAAAAAAAATCATCATCTGTTTCCATTCAGTAAAAGAATTCTGGTGTCCACCTCTTTCTTGAAACGAATCAGCTAGAAGATGAGTTGTATAAAAAGTCGACTCTTGCTTCAAATCCTTCCGGCCATAGTCTGATCGTCTGTGTCTGTGTGTTAACATCATAACTGACACGTGTCAATGAATATCTATCTATCTACCTATCTATCTATCTATCTATCTATCTATCTATCTATCTATCTATCTATCTATCTATGTGACGATGTCTGTCTGTCTATCTATCTATCTATCTATCTATCTATCTATCTATCTATCTATGTAATGATTATCTATCTATCTATCTATCTATCTATCTATCTAATTTATTTGTCCATATCTATCTATTTTTCCATCTGTATCTGAATATCTATCTGTATCTCAGTGTTAATATCTATCTATCTATCTATCTATCTATCTATCTATCTATCTATCTATGTGTTAATATCTATCTATCTTTCTATCTATCTATCTATCTATCTATCTATCTATCTATCTATCTATCTATCTATCTATGCTTTATCGTCCTGGGTAAGACCTTAAACTACATGCGCGTCCTAGGTAAGACGATAAACTACATCCAGCAGCAAGGCCTCTGATCAGGATATTATGAGGAGCATGGAACCACCTCTTAATTACTGGTGTTCCCAGGTCCACTCTGACCCAGGGTGGTAGCACCTGTTAGGGTCCCAGCTATGGGCAAATAGTTAGCTATTACCAACAATGGAAAAATATTACCCGAAACAGATTTTTGTCAAAAAAAAAAATATTACCAGCAATAAAAAAAATGTCGGCATTAAATAACCCATTGAGGTTGATATGCATTAAAACAAAATAAAAACAAACAAAAATATCTATGCGTTAATATCTATCTATCTATCTATCTATCTATCTATCTATCTATCTATCTATCTATATATCTATCTATCTATCTATCTATCTATGTCAGTCTGTCCATTATCTATCTATCTATCTATCTATCTATCTATCTATCTATCTATCGATCTATCTATCTATCTATCTATGTACGTCAGTCTGTTCATGATCTATCTATCTATCTATCTATCTCTTTATCGCACTGAGGTTCTGTGATACAGCGAGACAGTAAAGTCTATCTCTTTATCTCTATATATAGATAGATAGATAAATAAATAGATATAGATAGATAGATAATATATATATATATATATATAGAGAGAGAGAGAGAGAGAGGGGAGAGGGAGAGAGAGTTGTGCTACTGGTGAGAAAGAAAATGTATATTTATTAATAGGATAAATTTTAGCTCTTATTTTACCTGGAGTTCTGTTTTATTACCCCAGCACTCATTGTGCGACAAGTTTATATTTATAATAAATGAGATAACGTTGAATAATTTTTTATATTTCATGAACGATACGGGAGGAAAATGTATGACAAAACGAGCAACTAACGCGTTAGTTGCTCACCGTAACGAGACTGACCACAACTTTGACATAAAAGATTCCCCAAGACGAAAATGTTCAGAGAATGCCTTGATAGCAACTTCATCAACAGTATTTTTGGCAACGGAGGTGCAACTACAGTTATACTACCCTTCGATTAGATTGTGTTGCGCATAAGGTGGTCCACATTTCCTTGAAAATTATAATGCGAAATCCTGGCTTTCATTTGAGATTGAACTCTGATCATTACCTCTTCACTCACTAAACAATTCGGTTCTCTCACCAAGGGGTCTATTAAATGGTTCCCTGATTAGGGGGGGTCATTTTCAGGAAGTTACAAAGGGGTGGAGCAAGATGTTGGGAAAATTGCCGTATCTGAAGGCATCTAAGTCGCACTTGTGTATAGGGCGCACCCCAATTTCAGCAGGGAAAAATCAAGAAAAAATTAGCAATTAGTAAAATTACTAAAATTATTAGCAAATGGTTATGAAGTATTATTTTGATTAAACAAGCCATGATTACAATTAAACGAAAAATAATAGGAAAAAAGAACACAGACCTATATAAAAAAGCTTTATTATATCCATAGGTAAGAAAACAAAATAAAAAATCAAGCAATTATTACAGTTGAGCAAAACAGTAAAGTTACCATTAAAATTTGATACATCTTCAAATCCATAAAATTCGTCGTCTTCGTTATCAAAACTCTGAGACTCATTTTCGATGCTACTATCATCGTCGTTAAATAATCCGCCATCTTCCGTTCCATTGAGAACATTGCTATTGCCACAGTTTTTGAAAGATTTTACAACAATTTCTGGTCTAATATTATCCCAAGTTTGCATCACCCATTCGCAGACTTATGCAAAGCTAGGTCTTTTTATTCTTCCTGTAAGTGTAAGGTTGTGATCAAGCATTGCCATACACATGTTTCATTGATCCTTCATGTTTAAGTTTAACCTAATAAGAGTTGTCAGGTAGCTAATTTCGGCCGACTATCGCGAATTATAAACTTTCATATGACATATAAGACGCACGGGAATTTTAAAAGATAATATTTTGTAAAAAAGTGCACCTTATATGCCGTCAAATACGGTACGTATCCCGGAATTTTAAGCAACAAAATAAACATCTTAAAAATGACCAGCTTTTTCTGGGCACAAATTATTTGATCGTCGTTGTATTGTTATGTTACGGGTGTTAACCTTTTCTTAGCTAAAGCTTTTAAAGGCAATTCCCTAAACTATATTCAAACAAAGGTACATGGTCATGCTGCCTGAAAGTAACAAGTCATATTATTGTCTGTCGCTTCCCTCATAGTCGTAGAAATACAGATTCGGAGTGAAAGACACATCATTCGAGACTGGATACAACAATTTATCCCAAACTAGAAAGACCCGTTAAAATTTCACGGTTTTAATATTTGAATTTTCTGATGAATCTTAACTCATGAGTTAAAGATTGAATAAGCTTCTGGCGAGTTCTACGACAATAAAATATCAGTAGAAATTCTCGTACCGCATCGATAAATATTTGAGCTTAGCAGCTTTAAAAAATATTGCAGTGACAAACATAAATATGAATGCTGGGCACTTCGACGTGGTATAACGATTAGCCATTTTGTCTCGCTAGAACAATTACGACAGAGTAGTGAGTTCCATCCTCCGTTGTTGCCCCATACTTTCGGCCTTGTGCCACATCTAAACTACGATTAGAAAATCACAAATATAAATGCTGTTTGTTATAAGCTGGGCATAGAAAACATTTAAACAGACAACTTTTTTCATTTCGCTGAAACAGACGTTAAACACATTATCGACTTTTCTATCTCCCCTTCCTTCTTTCTTTCTTGAAAGATTCACTTTCAAATGTATGATTTACTAGAAAGACCCATGAAAATTTCACGTTTTGAATATTCAGATTTTTTTTCTTATAAATCCTAATTTTTAATTTAGAAATTGAATAAACTCATGGCGAGTTCTACGAAAATAAAATATCTCTAGAAGTTACCGTACCGCAATAAATTGTTATGTTAAAATATTGAAATAAAAATCATACATATGAATGCTGGTCATTATTTTAAGAAGTAAGGGGATACAAATAAAAAAGATCTGAAATTGACAACTTTTTTCCATTTCACTGAAACAGACGTTAAATATCTCTAGCTTCCCTTCTTTCTTTCTTTCTTTTTTTTCTCAGTGAAACTCAGTATTGATATATCTTTTTCTTCCCACGCATTCAAAATGGAATGAGGTATTACAAACGAAGGAATAACGATGGGAGGGATAAGCACAATTTATATATATATATATATATATATATATATATATATATATATATATATATATATATATATATATATATATATATAGAGAGAGAGAGAGAGAGAGAGAGAGAGAGAGAGATTGATAATATTAGTGGTAAATACATATGCAATCATATATCTAAAATATAAATATATATACATATATACACATACATATATGTATAAAAAATAATTCCAAGACGATAGAATCCAGGTAGAACTCAATGCATATATATATATATATATATATATATATATATATACCGCTTACTGTCCACTTGAAATTTGATTTAAAATATATTAAAGTTGCTAACCTAGTGGAACGTTTAGGAAACTAGTGAAAGTAGCTCGTCGGAGCAGTTACCGTGAAAGTATTTATAGAAAAGACAGAGGGAGGCGACGACACGTATGTAAGAGAGCGACTGTAAACGAGATGCTAGATCAGGGCCAATGACATTGTATAATCGTCTTTGGATTTTGTCGGACCTTAAGACGAACAAAGGGGGCACCAGACTATATATGGCAGCAGTATTCCATGCAAGGGCGATTGGTTATATATATATATATATATATATATATATATATATATATATGTACACACACACACACACACACACACACACACTCACACACACACACACACACACACACATATATATATATATATATATATATATATATATATATATATATACATATATATATATATATATTAAATATGCGGTTCAGTTTAATTTATATTACAATGAATCATTCATACAAAAAGTGAATGATATAAAATGGCGAAATCCCTTCGCAAACGAAAATTTAAAGTTGAATGAAATCAATCGATGTTATGATCCTTGTTTTTAAAAATTATAAGCTGTATAAAGTCTTTTTTTAAATACGCAAGTACTTTCAACTGTACATTCAGTCATCTTCAGGCATGGAAATTATTTTGTTTTGGTAAAATTCAGGTAGCATTCGAGACGAAAAAATTAAATGCGAATGGAAATATGTTTTTTTTTTTTTTAAATGTGTTATTGTTAACGGATACAAACTTTTGGACCTGCAGCCGCAACACTAAGGTTGAATTTTTTGAAAGTGCGTTTTTTTTTTTTTACTAATATGGCAATTTGACAATATTTTTTTTGTTGTAGGAGTTTATCAGTTAATGTGGCATGAACTAAATTTTACCAAAACAAAATAATTTTTCTGACGTGACGAACCGATGAAAAAGATGCCGTGCTGCGTGACCAATGTCAAGTGTGCGTGTGCGTGTGTGTGTGTGTGTGTGTGTGTGTGTGTGTGTGTGTGTGTGAGAGAGAGAGAGAGAGAGAGTGAGAGAGAGATTGAGAGCGGGGGGACTGCTGCTTTTTTTTACACGCTCCCGTGTGCGATTCTGATTGGCTCCGCGGTGGCCCACGTAATGTCTATTTTTGGTCACGGAATAAGCGCGACTTGCAGATTTGTTTCCCGCTAAAATTCACAGTTATTAAATATCAATCTCATCCACCACAAGAGTTCTTCTATGTGCCGCGACCTTCAAGAGATGCTCGATCATGGCTCTCCACTGCCTCCAATCCTTTGTAGCCCCTGGCAACCTCTGCCAAAACTCCTACCTCGTTCCGACATCCATTCACACAAGCTCGTCAGTTATGTCGCCCACAGACTTCCACTGTCAATTTTTCCCTTTGATATGTCCAGTGAGTGTCGAATCCTCCAAGCCGTCTTTCCTCATTGGGTGTCCAGGAAATTTCAGCTGTCACAATCCCCTTCAGATTTTGTTGTTTACGCGCTCCGCTCACGGAATTCTCAGCATCCTTCTGTAGGATCCGATTTCTGTGTCCCCCAGTCGGCTCTTCATCTGTTTGGTGATTGTCCAGTATTCACTGGAAAAATAATAAGAAAATTGTACTAACATGACAGTAGAAAACTCCTTTTTTTTTGTTTCTAATGAAATGTTTTCCTGTTTCTTTGTACTTTGCTTAGCTTCTTGAAGTCATGTTTTGCTATTCCAATTCGCCTTCGATTGTCACGTTTATAACTTCTGTACATGCTTGATGTTGATGTCACTAATTCGTAGTTCGCAACAAGAGCTTTTACTCTTTCTGACAACCACCCATTCTACCTTTTAAAATCTGATAGTTCTTTCTTAGCATTTTCCTTTATTATCTTGTCAAGTAGGACCTCTAGTTTTCATTCCGTGTCTACTATCAACCGAGTGTACTACACGCACATATTATAATTGAAAGACGTACAGGGTGTCTCAAATGTTACAAAGGGATTTCAAAATTTAATAACTCCTTTAATTTTTTTAATTTAATTCTGTGGCGAACAATTGCGTCGAATCAAGCGAGTCAGAGTGGCTTGCATCTGGTGCAAAGGAAAATAAGTTCCTTACCTCAACACACGACACGTAGCCTTGGCATTTTGTTTCTTGAAAATGGTATGATTCTCCCCTCCTTATTTCAACAGTGTATATTCTATAACGGTAGCTTTTGTACAGCTTAGCCTGAAGTCGTGTTCTGATTGGTCGGACTGGAGGGGGCCATTTGCCTGGGTAATTGAGGACAAAAGCTGATTGGTCAGTCGGCCATGGTGTTTTTTATGATAAAAGAGGGCTGAAGCAGTGAGAAGGGGGATGGTTTTTACGTTGATAACGTGTGATGAACTCATGAAGAAGAAGCATTTATTATTGTACAAGCGACGTCAGAGGAATAGAGACTCATTTAACTGCAAATTCACAATACCATATAGAGTAAATATGGGAAATAAATTTATACTAGATAAAGATTACATCTTTTAAGTGGCGTTCATTTTCAGCTTCTCGCGAACGTGTCCTATCTAAGAAATTTTCGATCAGATCCATCAGTGTTTCATGTTTTTGGTGTCCGCCTGAATGTTGTTCTTCAGTTGTTGGAGAATCTGAGTTTTGTTGACATAAACTTTTGCTTTGGAGCAGCAGTATAGGTAGAACTCGGGGGTGGACAGTTAGAAACTTTAGAAATTATTCTTTTCCGGAAAATTTGCCTCAGAAGCTGGATTGTACGAGCTGTTGCCTATTCTTATATGGAAACAAGTCGATGCATTTAAAGATTCGTTGAAGATTCGAGAGATCGAAACCTGTTGAAACGGCCTTCGAGTTGATGCCATCGGATCTTGTATCCTTTATTCGCTCAAATACTCCTTCGTTCCAAACCGGTCATGGCATGCCACTTCGCAGAAGGTCACTTCCTTGGAGAATCTCAAACACTGGAGCGGCGGAGGTATGCTCGATGAATTTGAATAATTTATGCTTGAATTTGGTACAAATATTTCACTACTTGTATTTGTTTTTATTTCAGTTGTTTATTTTTAAGTGATTTATCTCCAAAACCGAATTTATAAACTACCAGAAAGAAAACTGAAAAAAGTTAATAATCAAAACATTTATCAAACTGCGTGGTTAAACAAGTATTAGTTTAAGATTTTATTGGACATAAAATGGCGGACTATATTACTCTTGTTATTAAGAAATAAACTGATCCCCCATGAGAATGAGTAACCATTAATAGGAAGATTTAATTAAAGATTGAAAACATTAACGGAAAAACTTGATAAAATATGGCGTTATTTCTTGGTGAACGAGTATTAACATAAACGGGTTTGGACATAATGTCAAGGTCATTTTCCTGCTTTTGATGCGAAATAAGATGAAAGCGAGAGAATTGCCATATATTAAGCCGATAATTGGAAAAATATATTTAAAGACCCAGATGGAAATGCTTAATATAATATAAGGATTTGTCCTAATTTTTAATGGTAGTGTAAGAGAGAGAGACAGAGAGGGGGGAGAGACAGAGAGGGAGAGAGAGAGATGCGTATGTTAGGTACTGACAATTTGCTGAGTGGGCTATGTGGTTTTACAGCTAGGTGTCTAGGTGTAAAAAGGAGAAAAATAAGATGAAAGAAATACTAGTGAAAAATGAATAATAATTGCCAAGGCTTCATCTAAGAAATTCAGACAACTTAAGACTATTACTACTTGGTGGAAAAGCAAGAGAAATAAGAAGAAAGAAATACTAGTCAAAAATGAATAATAATTGCTAAGGCTTCATCTAAGAAATTCAGACAACTTAAGACTATTACTACTTGGTGGAAAAGCAAGAGAAATAAGATGAAAGAAATACTAGTGAAAAATGAATAATAATTGCCAAGGCTTCATCTAAGAAATTCAGACAACTTAAGACTATTACTACTTGGTGGAAAAGCAAGAGAAATAAGAAGAAAGAAATACTAGTCAAAAATGAATAATAATTGCTAAGGCTTCATCTAAGAAATTCAGACAACTTAAGACTATTACTACTTGGTGGAAAAGCAAGAGAAATAAGATGAAAGAAATACTAGTGAAAAATGAATAATAATTGCCAAGGCTTCATCTAAGAAATTCAGACAACTTAAGACTATTACTACTTGGTGGAAAAGCAAGAGAAATAAGATGAAAGAAAGTGTTGGAACATACAGTAAACCTTATAAGAAATTTAAATTGCTTGAGTGTGTATCGTCTGGTTTTCTGTGAGAAAACGGACGCTGTGTTGGGCTCTTGCTTAAACATTTGAATTTCAAAAATATTTTTCCACCATTCCGATTTGTGGGAAAATAACTGTGTTTGGTTTTCACTCGAAACGAATTAAAATGTTTCCCTTCAAATTCCGAGAAGCAAAGCGGGAGCCTATCTTGGTTAATAAAAGCAAAAGACTGAATTGAATTAGTGAAGTCGACGAAAATATTTAAGTAAATGCTCTGTTTATAATAAACAGTATTAAAAAAAATAAAAAGAATGTATAAACATAAAAATGTCTTAAAATAATTCTCGGACTTTCATAATATATATATATATGATAGAAAGTAGGAGGATTTGAGAGAATTATAATTAAGTAATTCATCGAGTCTAGAAGAAATTAATAATGAAAATGTCTCGGACATTCAGGCCGGTAAATGTTGTTTAATACTATTTATTATAAACAGAGCATTTACTTAAATATTTGTATCTATAAAAAGAACGTATAAACATAAAAAATGTCTTAAATAATTGTCGGACTTTGTCCATTTCATAATGTATGACGTCATTTGTTTACATTTGGATACGCATCGAGCAAATATGAATGAATGAGAGAAAATCATTAAGAATTGTAAGTTTAAAAACAGTAAAATCGATATTGCTAATCGAACGCTCCTCCGTGGCACGTCAGGCTATATGACGGTTCCGTATAGGACACAGGTTCGATTCCTGTTGGAGGACGCATATTTTCTATGAAAATTTCTCGGATATTCAGGCCGGTAAATATTGTTAATACTGTTTATTATAAACAGAGCATTTTCTTAAATATTAGTATCTATAAAAAGAACGTATAAACATAAAAAATGTCTTCAATAATTGTCGGATTTTGTCCATTTCATAATGTATGTTTATCTATCTATTATAAGAAATTTATTTGGTTGAGCGTGTACCGTCTGCTTTTCTGTGAGAAAACGGACGCTGTGTTAGGCTCTTACCTAAACTTTTGAATTTCAAAAATATTTTTCCACCATTCCGATTTGTGGGAAAACAACTGCGTTTAGTTTTCATTCGGAACGAATTAAAAAGTTTCCCTCCAAATTCCGAGAAGTAAATCTTGAGCCTATCTTGGGGAATAAAGTAAAAAAAAAAGAGAAATGAATTCGTGGAGTCGACGAACAGCTGTTGCAGGAACCCAGGTCGGCCCGGTTAAGGAAAAAGCAACACAGAAGAAATTTGACGGCCACCAGAAGAATATTTGAAAAGAACATCAAATTCGCTCCTGCATCAAGGAAAAATTTTCGGCTGATGTGCTTGTTCTGTTCTTCGCTGTTATCACGAACTTTGCTTCGGACATTGTACCTATACCTTGAAAATTATTCAGAGAAGTACTTTTTCCTTATTTTCATTCATCTTTATGTTTTTTACATATTCTGGGGACATTATGCAGTATAGTGATTTTTATTGTAAAAGATGCATATTTTATTTGAAGTGATTTATTTGTACATACATGTTATTTGCCACCATTTCGCGTAGAAGGCAATTAATTTGTGCAATTCATTCATTTTTTGTGTGTTTTATAAGTATATCGTCTGTTTTTTTTTTAAAACTCCGATCGTGCCATCTGTCTTTGTTGTGTGGCCTTGTCCCCATTAAATGTTATATCATACATTTGATTGAGCTATATGTTTTTATAGGTTATTTTACCAAATAAAATACACTTTACTATATAGTCTGCTTCTATCTATCTATCTATCTATCTATCTCAGTCTGCTCATATCTATCTATCTATTTATCTATCTATCTATCTATCTATCTATCTATCTATCTATCTATCTCAGTCTGTTCATTATCTATCTATCTATCTATCTATCTATCTATCTATCTCAGTCTGTCCATTATCTATCTATCTATCTATCTATCTATCTATCTATCTATCTCAGTCTGTCCATTATCTATCTATCTATCTATCTATCTATCTATCTATCTATCTATCTATCTATCTATCTCAGTCTGTCCATTATCTATCTATCTATCTATCTATCTATCTATCTATCTATCTATCTATCTCAGTCTGTCCATTATCTATCTATCTATCTATCTATCTATCTATCTATCTATCTATCTATCTATCTATCTATCTATCTATCTATCTATCTCAGTCTGTCCATTATCTATCTATCTATCTATCTATCTATCTATCTATCTATCTATCTATCTATCTATCTATCTATCTATCTCAGTCTGTTCATTATCGCACTGAGGAACTGTGATACAGCGAGACCGTACAGTCTGCGAATGACATAATTTAGCTCTTGAAAATATATTTCAGTTTAGCACTGTTGAGTGATAGGCTAATTCCATAAACAACAGCCACCGGCGTTAATGCAAATCTCTTCAGTAAAATGAATTGGAGCACTCCCCCTGATTGGCATTTGTTTACATTCGTAAAAACAATACGCTAGATTTAGTTGTTTTTCTCTGTTGAATGAAGACAGCTCAGTGGTAGAAACTCCGACTGGCACCAAATCGGTTAGATTTCGATCTGCCTTGAAGCATTCGGATGTCTAGTCGCACTGAAGAGCTGTGATACAGCGAAACAGTACCCCCCCACGCATATATATATATATATATATATATATATATATATATATATATAGTTTACGAAAATGTTACATCTAACTCAATGCTGTCTCTCTACACCCCTACACTGCCCCCACTTCGTGAGTTTCCTTATTATTGCCCGTCATAAATGTGTAAATTTATTTTCATTTTTTCATTTCAACATTTGGAAATAAATCTGATGATCCACTGTCCTTTAAAAGGGCTGTGGTGAAATAATTTATTATATGGAACCTTAAAGCAATCTGTTTTTATTTAAATTATATATATATATATATATATATATATATATATATATATATATATATATATATATATAATGATAATAGAAAAAAAAAGAATATAGATGAATTCGGAGAGATTGAAACAAAAGATTCTTTCAAAATTTTGAAACTAGCAGCGTCTCTTGTTCATGCGCATGTGTAGCCACAACAACATCAACAAATCGCAGTCCGATGAAGTCTTAATGGATGAAACACATCACAAAAACTTGTTTCCAGTTTGTCATACTATTTTTTCAATACTATTCTTGATATCTGAATAATATACAGTGAGACCCCGCCTATCCGCGTTTCAGCATTCGCGGCTTCACGCATCCGCGGATTTTTCTTTAGAACATATGTACTTGTTATTCGCAGAAACCCCGAATATTCGCGTGTTTTTCTGAAGAACATATGTACAAATTATTCGATGAGAACTCCCTCGATTCGTGTCTTTTTTTCGATAGAACATATTTAAAATATTCTTGTATTAGTTTCCTGTTATTTAAGTGACTTAAAACATTTAGCAATCCATTTTTATAGTAAAAAATAGAAGAATTGTACAAAAACGCAAAAACATGCTTAGTGCTTGAGCTTTGTTCTTTGTTAGGGACTGGGGCTGGGGGTCATAAAAGTGGCTTATGCTAAGTCTGGGGGCATCAACACAGTTCTGTTTTTAGAAAATGTTTTAAACTTTATATTTTATGTCCCGTTACACATATTTTATACAGTATTTTCAATGGTTGTATCGATCTAAGCGTAATTAAAAATGGTTATTGTATATATGAAAAACAATTACGCTAAGTGTATGGTCACCAATACTATTTTTCAAAAATGTTTAAAAAAGGGTCTGAAATGTTTAGGATGAAAGTTTAAGGAATATGGGGTTTTAACAACCAAAATAGGTACTTATAAGCACTTTTAGGAGGGTTTGCTGGTATTCGCGGCCTGTTTAGGTCCTTAACCCAAGCGAATACGGGGGACTCACTGTATACCGTTATCTCATATATATATATATATATATATATATATATATATATATATATATATATATATATATATATATATATATATATATATATATATATATATATATATATATATATATATATATATATATATATATGTGTGTATGTGTGTGTGTGAGTGAATGCTCTGTTTATAATAAACAGTATAAAACAACATTTACCGGCCTGAATGTAGGAGAAATTTTCATAGAAAATATTTGTCCTCCGACAGGAATCGAACCTGTATCCTTACGGAACCGTCATATAACCTGATGTGCCTTTAACCGATTGGGCCACAGAGGAGCGTTCGGTTAGCAAGCTCGAATTTACTGTCTTTAAACTACAACCTTCCATGAAATGGAGAAATTCCGACAATTATTTTAAGACATTTTTATGTTTATAATGTGTGACGTCATTTGTTTACATTTGGATACGCTTTGAGCTGATATGAATCATGGGAGATTGTAGTTTAAAGACAGTAAAATCGACCTTGCTAACCGCACGCTCCTCTGTGGCCCAATCGGTTAAAGGCACGTCAGGCTATATGACGGTCCCGTATAGGATACAGGTTCGATTCCTGTCGGAGGACGAATATTTCCTATAAATATTTCTCGGACATTCAGGCCGGTATATATATATATATATATATATATATATATATATATATGTAATGGACTCTCCCGTCGGTTCCGACGTATGAGGATCTGACAACTTAATTGATTCAGTTATGAAATTTTGTGCGATACTCTTCAGTGGCATTTGAGACATGCTAGTGATTTACAAAGGAGGCTACATATGGTGCAAGAGTATATATACAGGGTGATTGAAAAGTAACTCCCCATTTTAAAATACTTATAATTTACTTATTAACTGTAATTTTTGTCAGAACAAATATGTGAGGAAAGCGTTTAGCATGAAGATGTATTTAAAATTCTATATGAGTACTAGATTTCACTACCAGCTTCTCGAACCACTCAGGAATCGTTAACTGATTTCACCATAACGTCTTGTGGTATGGAAGACATATCTTCTTGTATTCGCCTTTTAAGCCTTGGTTTGGTATAATAGACTTGCACTTTAACTAACCACAAAGAAAAAGTCAGGACTCCTGGCTGGCCACTCATACATAAAATAGGGACTTACATTTCAATCACCCTGTATCTATATAGAATTAATATAAGTAAAAATTGTCGCTTAGCTGATTGATGTTGCCTTCCGTATCTCGACTCCAGAGTTTCGTAGACGGACCTATCTATGTGTAGATGACTATGCTCTCGTTTCTCGATTGAGCACTCTAGAGAAAAAGTAATGAAAAAGAAAACAGTGGCTGCTTCTCCTATTAACGCATCGCTCTTCGGTTACGAATTGAGCTCTATTGCTACTGGCATTTGTATACATCACGTAAAAAAAATTCCCTTCCGCTCGGCCCTCCGCCGATAGTTCAGAGGTAGAATCTCTGACTGATGCCAAATCGGTCGAATTTCGATCCAGGCTTGAAAAAAAATCAGATGTCTAGCCACATTGATGAACTGTGATACAGCGAATGTGGATGAATATATATATATATATATATATATATATATAGGGTGACCCAAAAAGAACAGGAATTTTTTAAGTGCGTATTGCCAGACATGAGCAAGTGGCAACACTGCGAGACAGTGACCTTGAGCAAGTAAACATTTCGCCATTTTAGTAACGAGAATGAAATTCACAGTATCCCAGCTGAGATGTTGCAGCAGTCAATGAGGAATCTCAACAGCAGATTTCAAGAATGCATTCGTACAGGAGGACGCCATCTACAGGACGGAATTTTTAAAAAATGAAGATTCCATCATTGTTTCTTAAATGGCATGTTTTAAGGTTTCAATTACTATGAATTAAATATTTTTCTTCCATCACTCTTGGTTTTATTGGATTGTTAAAAAGTTCCCGTTTTTTTGGTCACCCCATATATATATATATATATATATATATATATATATATATATATATATATATATATATATGTATAATATTCCATCTACAAACTGGATTCTCCCCAGCCTCACTAACTACTGTTGGTGAGTCTCCACCGTTTTTGGTTTATTTCTCGCATCCGCTGATGAAGGACACACAGATGGTCACCACCACAAAGAGAACATGCATGATCTTTCACACTAAAAAATTTAGTTCATGCTACATTGACTGAAAAAAAACACTCTTACAAAAAGAAAAAAAATTCTCAAATTACAATATTAGTAAAAATTAGGCACTCTCTTAAATTTTC
>OZ038509.1:20176416-20191416 GCA_964036315.1 Acanthosepion esculentum | reverse complement strand
ATTTAGGGGATGGACATTTGGCCGAAGGACATTTGGCCGAAGGTCATTTGGCCGAAGGTCATTTGGCCGACGGACATTTGGCCGAAGGTCATTTGGCCGACAGACATTTAACCGAATGGACATTTACCCCAAAATGTCGTGGCGTCCTTACATTTATGTCACACTCTTTATCGCAATGTTCTACATATAATTATATTTATTTACTGTATTTATTTATAATTTTTCGTTTTTTACAGCCTTTTTAAAAATCTATTCTTTATATATTATATTTTACTTCAAATATTACTGTAAGATGATAAGTATTTTGAGAAAAAGCACATTTTATTACAGCAAAAATCTTACGCTTTTACGATATGAAAGATCTTTCAATTTCGCTTCTAATGATCATTATCTTAAAGGGATGGACTAGCTTTCATCCTACGAATTTAGATAATTAGGTGCTACTTTTTACCCAAATATACTCAAATATTTTTTAAAATACTAATTTCAGTAAACAAATATTAAGGTAAGAAAACTTTTAACTTTAAATTTAGATTTAGTAACTTAATCACTTGAAATTCAGTGGTAATTATTAGTACTATTCTACCTTATAATACTGCTAATTAAAATACTTCAAGTATTGCTTGTTACTATTTTTGCTTGTACTTTTTCAGTGAAATGTCCGTTAGCCAAATGACAGTTGGGCCAAATGTCCGTTGGCCAACGGAAAGCAACTCGGATTGAGGAATCGGAGAGCCGAGTTCGAATTCCGATCGAATTCATTACATTCTCTTCCGTGAATTTCCCTTGGGAAGTTTCTGAATCTATCACTTTCTTCTCAACTATAGGTAAATAGCAAGACTGATTCAGCCCTATAGCCTTGGTTGGCAACCAGTCTAGTCTACAAATCAGCCTGCAGAGGACTGAGCTTCGCCAGGCTGTCTTTCCCATAAAATATCGCTGCTGGTCTGCCCTCAGTAGATGTGTTGCCCTTACAGCCCTAAAGGTTTATGGGAATTGTGATTATACAAGCGCAACTAATGGTTCCGTTCGTTAAGCCTTAAACGGCGGGAAAAGGTCGCTCGAACGTGCACCCCGGTCTGGAAAATTTTTGAGAAAATTAATGTTTTTTAAAGATGGGTTTTATACCTATTATTGCTTTCATTATAAAAGTGATAAATAAATGATAAATATATAATCGCGTATCATGCGACTTTTTGAAGACCTTATTTTGAAGCTAATTTTAAGAGGGTCGCATCATATATGAGATATAAAATTAGCATATGTACTGCTGGCCCTGGTTTCACCGTTGACCAAACTATAAATCCATTTACTGTAGTCAAAAAGTACAGCTGTATATAAAATAAACATGATTTTGATAAAACTGAAGTTTTACTTAAATATATCCAATAATAATGCATGTGATATTTACATATTAATATCGTCTTATAAAATACAAACATAGTGAACATGCACACCTTTTGCATTGTTTACGTTTATAAGATGTTTAGCTGTTTCTCGTTTGGTTGTTTATGACTGTACATGTTTACGCAACAAGTATAGCGTTACTAACGATACTTTTATCCTTCTCTTTTACTTTTTTAACTTATTTAACTAGAAGATGGGATAAAGAGACAGAGGAGAAGAGGTT
This sequence comes from Acanthosepion esculentum, assembly GCA_964036315.1. NCBI lineage: Eukaryota > Metazoa > Mollusca > Cephalopoda > Sepiida > Sepiidae > Acanthosepion > Acanthosepion esculentum. The sequence continues at coordinate 20,189,786 of OZ038509.1, read as the reverse complement.
AGTCTATTGTAATTTGGTCTCTCAAAAAAGGAACTCACATGATACACGAGATACATGATAAAATCATTTTTTTATAAGTGAAAATTTTGTTTTCGCACGATACGCGAGATCTCGCGTTTCACGAGAATATCTGGCACCTTTTTCTCTCGCAGTTATCGCTTGTGGAACTCTTCCGAAACTTGCTTTCCTGTCAACTTTAGAATGCACGAAAATTTGAATGCAATCGTTATCGTCTGTTTTCTGAATTCATGTTCTTTTATTGTCCACCCCCACCACGACCTAATAATGTTTTTGTTTTTCTAATATTCTTTCACACTGAGTAAACCCAGTCTATTCTTTCCAACGTGTTACTAACGATACTTTTATCATTCTCTTTTACTTTTTCAACTTATTTAACTAGAAGGTGGGATAAAGAGATAGAGGAAAAGAGGTTAGTCTATTGTAAATTGGTCTCTCAAACACGGAACTCTCATGATAAACGAGATACATGATAAAATCATTTTTTATAAGTGAAAATTTGGGGCTCGCATGATACTCGAGATCTCGCGTTACACGAGAATATCTGGCACCTTTTTTCTCGCTGTTATCGCTTGTGGAACTCTTCCAGATCTTGTTTCTTGTCAACTTTAGAATGAACGAAAATTTGAATGCAGTCGTTATCGTCTGTCTTCTTAATTCAAGTTCTTTTATTGTCCACCCCCGACTTAATAATGTTTTTCTTTTTCTAATATTATTCCACACTGAGTAAACCCAGTCTATTCTTTCCAAAGTGTTACTAACGATACTTTTATCATTCTCTTTTACTTTTTCAACTTATTTAACTAGAAGATGTGATAAAGAGATGGAGAAAAAAAGGTTAGTCTATTGGAATTTGGTCTCTCAAAAAAAGAACTCGCATGATACACGAGATACATGATAAAATCATTTTTTATAATTTTGGGGTAACATGATACGCGAGATCTCTCGTTACACGGGTAGATACGGTATTTTACATTTGTTACATTCTAAAAATAAAGAAAAAATGAAATAAAACAAATGTTAAGTTCTGAAATTTAATATTTTTAACGGTCTGAAGGAGGCACAGTGGAGTAATGGATAGCGGCTCGGATTGTGGAATCGGAGAGCCGAGTTCGAATTACATTCGAATCCATTACATTTACTTACGTGCTAATACCCTTGGGAAAAGGTATGAATCCTCTTCTCCTCTCCCGGCTATGGGTAAATAGCAGGACAGACAGGGTTCTATAGCCTTAGATGGCAACTACCGCACAAAGAAATGGCAACCTACTGCGGGAAAAAAAATCTGCCTCGTCAGTCATGTATCGAAAGATTCATGATCGCCTAAGCCTGTATTATGCGTGGCATATGACTGACTGACTCTTGAAGCATTTCGTAAACAATGGCGCTATATATTCTTTGCGCCAAGTAGTCAACATTTTTCAACACCTTTCTCTTCGTGATGTCCGCACACAGACTTGTTTCGTTTGTTTTTCCAGGTTTATTTGCTGATAAATACTTCGGCAAATGGCGTAAACTTATGAATCTGAGGGGCTTTATAACCTTTCTTGAGGTGAAATGCTTAAAAACATAAAAACTGGTGCTCCAACTATATATCTCGAGATTTTTGACGTAATTCAAAGAAGGGTCTGTCATATAATCGATCCTGACCTGGAATCTCGGCCCCAGTCACTTTCTTACCAACGCCACATAGCTTCCCTTTGCCTTTCTTATAAATATTCTCATGGCATTTGTTCCAATGAGCTTTCCTTTTTGGTGCCTCGATAGTATAAATTTATGCGTGTTACTCAGGTGATTTACTTGCCCCACCCCAACTGAGATTGTGACACAAGGTCGGTTTCGAACGTGGAGACCGGAGGGTTTTCACTCTGGCCGCTGGTCTAAGTTGGTCCTAGCTGGTCCTAGCTTGTCCAAGCTGGTCAGAGTTGGTCTAAGCTACTCATAGCTGGTCTGAGCTTGTCCAAGCTGGTCAGAGCAGGTCTAAGCTAGTCATAGCCTGTCCAAGCTGACCAGAGCTCGTCTAAGCTAATCAGCCGTGATACCCCTGACCTGTGCGCGTTACTAAGATTAGCGGCTAGGTCTCACCGTTTCACTGTTGAACAAGCTAGCTAAAACCGCAAGTTCTATTCGAATAGTTTCTTTTCTAGCCACTTCTTGCCTGTGGAACTCACTTCTAAATTTTGTCTTTTTTGTTATCTGCCCTAAATCATGTTCCGTCATCCATTTACACAGGCATGCTTTTCTTCTATGTATGTGTCATTTCGGGATATTAGCGATCATGACTCTCCACAATTTCCTGTCCTTTGTAGCTCGTGATAAATTTTGTCTATTTGTTATCTGCTCTAAATCTTGTTCCGTCATCTATTTACTCAATGTCACTAAGTACGTTATGCATTGTTTTTCTCTGTTCTTCTTGCTTTCTATATGTCTTGTGAGTATCTAATTTTCCAATCCCTCTGTCCTTATTATGTGCACTAGAAATTTCAAGTGTCTCTTCCTGATGTTTAGTATAAGTTTCCTTTTTGTTTCCATTTTCCTTAAAATTTCTCTGTTGCTCATATGTTTGGTTCAGGGCATCCTCAGCATCCTCATGTAGAACCACCTTTTTGCTGCCTCAGATCTCCTCTTCCTTGTCCAGCATTCACTGCCGTATAAAATGACTGATATTACGTAACAGTCCAGTACTCTTTTCTTTGTTCCTACGAATTTTCTTCTTTTTCTTAATACTTTGCTTAGCTTTTGCAAAGCATCTTAGCTTTACTGTAGCATCATGCTTAACAAGGACACCAGACCAGATCAGTGAGTTAGTACAGTACACCACCCCGTGGATTCGCTACGATACCCACTGGGTTAAACTAAGCTCTAATAAATACATAAATGCATCTACCATAGATAGCTTGTGAAGCAGAGCGATTCGTTATTGCATTGGATTCACACCAGAAAATAACAGATGTCCGAATCGAATTTCATGTTCATAAGGAATTTTTATAAATCTACATGGAATTGATCTGTTATGACCTCAATATGTACTGAGTTCATACGATCGATACTAATATAAGCTTTGTACTCGGTGTCACATCAGAACGATAAAAGAGCTAGTTGCCTCAGGGGCTTAACCAAAAAGGTAACCAAAAAGCCATGAAATGTAATCTGTCGTTTTGCAAACACCGACAAGAACTAGGCACAACTTAACTCAGGATATATGTACACAAGTAAACCAAAGGATGTTATATAACCCACCTGACCAACGAGGAGGTTGAGTCTCTCACACCATCACAAAGAGATCGAACGTTTAAAGAAAGACCCCAAACCACATACCTTTGATCCAGCCGATGCTTAGTTGACGGAGTTCGAAAGTGAATAAATCATTGTTTGAACTATGAAAAATGTAGTCACAGAAATTTATCAGGTGTTACTAATATATAATTACAGCAGTTCGATTCTGAATACGCGCTCCAAAATTCTGGTCTTGTGCCAGGTTAAACTAATTTTGTTTCCTATCTTGTGGATAGGGTAGTTGAATAATTCTTTATTTTTACTGGTGACAGGGTCACTGTTCGAATTTTGGTAAATAGCATGGAATTTTATTGCTAATTTTCAAGTAAGCGAGTAGGTTGTTCCCACATAGAGTATTAGCGTAGAATATTTTTATCGTTCCTGTTTCGCTCTAGTTAGCTATGTTACGTCATACCACGGAATATCTTGGACGCAGTCACTGTCTAAGGGCGTTTTTCGATGGCAGTAAAAGCCTTCTTTTACGGCTGCTTAAGAATATCAATTAATTAAATTAAACCAACTTAAAGGTTTCATCTTAAAAAGGAAAAAAGTCGAGATTTGAATAGAAAACGAATTGAGATATGTATGCTTTTCAATGGCAAGAAGGCGGAGAAAGGGGAAGAGTGAGAGGAGAGGTGTAGGGTGAAGAAGAAGAGAAAGGAGGAGGGAGAGGGATCCGTAACGACAGTGATAGAGAGGGTGAGAGTGGAAAGTAGGGATGGAGAGAAGCAGGGAGAAAGAAGGAGGAAGAATAGGAATAGAGAGGTGTGATGGAAGACAAGGAGAGAAAAGAAGATAGAAAGAATGAAAGAGAGTAGAGAGCAGTAGGAAGGAGGAGGAAGGGAAATAGAAACGCTGCGAGACGGAAAGAAAGAAAGAAAGAAAGAAAGAAAGAAAGAAAGAAAGAAAGAAAGAAAAAGATTGAAATAGCGTGCAAGAGTCGTAGGAAGTATGAGAAAATGAGAGAGAAAGGAGAAAGAGGAGAGACACGAGAGTGAGAGGGAAGGGAGAGAAAAGGAAATGGAAAGAATGAAATAGAGGAGAGAGCAATAGGAAGAAGGGGAGGGGAGAGAGAAACTGTGAGAGACGAAGATAAAGAAAGAAAGAAAGAAAGGTTGGACTAGAGTAAGAGATTAGTAGGAAGAAGGAGGAATGAGAGTTAAGGAAGAAGCTGGAGAAATACGAGAGAGAAGGAAAGGGAAAAGGAAGAGGAAGTTAGAAATAGAAAGAAAGGGAAAGACAGATATAGAGAGACAGAAGAAAGGGAGAGTGAAAAAGAGAGAGAAAGAAGTGTAGGGAGTAGAGAGAAGGAGAGGAAGGAAGGTTAGAGAGAGATAGATAAAGAATGGAGTGAAGAAAGCCGCAGAGAGTGAGTGAAGCAGAAAGAATAAAGGAAGGAGGGAAATGGAGAGATATGGAGAGATATGGAGAGGGAGAGAAGCTGGGAGAAAGATAGATGTAAGTGGGAGAGAAAATAGTAGAGAGAAGGGAGGAGAAGGATTGAAAGAGAGATGTAGGGGGCGGCGGGTGCGAGAGAAAGGAAGAGACGGGAGGAGAAACCGAGGACAGAAGAGGAAGGGAAAGAGAAGGAAATTAGAGATAGAAAGAAGGGGAAAGAGAAAGGAGGCGAGAAAGGGAGAAAGGGAAGGAAGTGAGTGGGGAGAGTGGGTAAACCCGATGCCTGGTTTGTATGTACACGTCAGTAAAACAGAAATGGTTTTATCTGACAATCATCATTTAATAAGGTCTCAATATGAGAAGAGACCCAAACTAGACTCATTACGCTAATGAAGGGTTCAGCTTTCACTCTACAGTCGGCAGATACCGAACGAGATTAGCTTGATCTCGTACAACGCTATTTAGTCACTTCACGATAATTCAGTTCACGAAATAGGTTTGTGAAACTTCTTGTAATTTAAAAAAAAAAGTGCATTCAAAACACAAGAAAGATTCCTGCAATAATCATTCATGGGAAAACGATATATAAGTTTTTATATATCAAGAACAATTTTAAAGAAAGTTTTCGTGTAACACGTTTTGTTCTTTAGTAAAGACAGGAGAATTTCTTTTTCTACTTTTACTTCACATGTCATTCTCTGACAGACCTTTAATAAAAATGAAACATGTTAGATTGATAAAAGTTATATATTTGTGTTTTTTATATTATCATATATATATATATATATATATATATATATATATATATATATATATATATATATATGCAAATATGTTAGCTCTATCTCTGATATTGAGCTCATTCTAATAAGTACCGCGCATATAATATATAAATAATAATATATATAATATATTACACACACAGATATATATTTATACTTATATTTATATACACACACCTTTCACTCACACACAGAGGCATATATATATATATAAATATATATATATATATATATATATAAATGAAGGAATATAGTTTTAAGTGCTCAATATCAAAGATAGAGGGTATATAAATATAAATTTAAAAGTGAACATTGAAAGCTGACGATTGCATCCAGCATGAAACATCCTGTCGCTTTATATACAGGGTGACCCCAAAAAACGGGAATTTTTGAAATGCGTATTGCCAGACAAGAGCAAGTGGCAACACCGCGAGACAGTGACCTTGAGCAAGTAAACATTTCGCCATTTTAGTAACGAGAATGAAATTCACAGTATCCCAGCTGAGATGTTGCAGCAGTCAATGAGGAATCTCAACAGCAGATTTCAAGAATGCATTCGTACAGGAGGACGCCATCTACAGGACGGAATTTTAAAAAAATGAAAATTCCATCATTGTTTCTTAAATGGCATGTTTTAAGGTTTCAATTACTATGAATTAAATATTTTTCTTCCATCACACTTGGTTATATTGGATTGTTAAAAGGTTCCCGTTTTTTTGGTCACCCCATATATATATATATATATATATATATATATATATATATATATATATATATATATATATATATATGAATATAATTTAGGCTCTACTTATGTATTGAGCACTATTTTTTAAAAATAAAGACAAAAATACTAAAGAACTTCGGATTATTAACCTAACGTGTTCTTTCCCATATATATATATATATATATATATATATATATATATATATATATATATATGTGTGTGTGTGTGCGTGTGTGCGTGTGTGTGTGTCATTAGTAGAAAGTACTGATTCGCTATATCACAGATCCACAGTGCGACTAGACATTTGAATGCCTCAAGCCAGGATTAAGACCCAACCGATTTGGTGTCAGCCAGAGTTTCTACAACTGAGCTATCTCCACTCGGCAGAGTGAAACAGCTAAATCTAGCGTATTGCTTTTAGCGCAGGTTACTGTTGCTTATAGAATTAGCTTTTAATTCAACAGTGGCCAATTGAAATATATTTTCAAGAGGTAAATTATATATGCCTGAGCAAGCGCCTGCAATAGGGATCGGCTAGCCGCGTTAGTAGACGGGTATCCTCGAATACGAGTGGCCAGCTACACACATACACACACACACAATATATATATATATATATATATATATATATATATATATATATATATATATATATATATATATATATATAACGTTCTTTTTATAGATACAAGTATTTAAGCAAATGCTCTGTTTTATAATAAACAGTATTAAATAACATTTACCGGTCTGAATGTCCGAGAAATTTTCATAGAAAATGTGCCTTAACCTTTCGGCCACAGAGCAGCGTCTGGTTAGCAAGGTCGATTTTACTATCTTTAAACTTAAATCTTCCATGAATCTCTTCTATTCATATCTGCTCTAGCGTATCAAATGTAAACAAATTACGTCATATATTTTTTTTGAAAAAAAAATGTCTTTAAATATATATATATATATATATATATATATATACACATACATATATATATAAATATATATATATACATATATACACACACACACACACACACACACACACACACACATATATATATATATATATATATATATATATATATATATATATATTCCGGTATTAGGGGCTAACAAAGAATGAAAAATGTCTTGTATTTTGAGCCTAAGTGTGAAAATATAAATACGCACTATTGAATATACTTCCTTTCTTCAACAAGTATTATATATATATATATATATATATATATATATATATATATATATATATATATATATATATATATATATAGGTAACTATACTCGTGTCGAAAAACCTTCGAACTCTTGATTTAACAACAGCCAAATCACGAAGGAAAAAAAGGTTTTAAAAAAAGAAAGAGCCAGGAACATGAAAGTCTGTCGAAACTAATCGCACAGATACAGGTTCAAGGCCCAAAGAAAAAACCCCGATACGAGTAAACAACTAACTAAAGAGCTCAATACAAGCGTAGAGCAAACCTAGTCAAACCTAATGAGCCAGACACACCTACCAAGGTTTCACTTAGGCAGATCGTCAGGGTCGGCAGCCGACCCTGACGATCTGCCTAAGTGAAACCTTGGTAGGTGTGTCTGGCTCATTAGGTTTGACTATATATATGTATATATATTAGTATGATTGCAAAACAACCGTCTATATTATGTATTAGTGGCCAGCCAGAAGTTAATACCCTGTAACTTTTTTCTTTGAGGTTGGTTAAAGTAGCAAGTCTACTATACCAAACCAAGATTTTTTAAGAACTTGAAAGGCGAATACAAGAAGTTATGTCTTCCATACTACAAGAGTTCCTGGTGAAATTTCTGGGCGCTTCTAGATGCTGTTAGCGAAATCTGGTGTCCATATCAAACTTTAAATAAAACCTCATGCTAAACACTTTCTTCTCATGTCCATTTCTTTAAAAATTATGGCTAATATATAAGTTTGAAGTATTTTAAAATGTGGAATTACTTTTCAATCACTCTGCATGAAACTGTTAGATGTAGACGTCTCTTCTACTCCAACAGCTTCATGTCTCGCACATCTCGCCTGTGGAACTCCCTTCAATGTAACGTCAATCGACGACATCTCCAGTTGCCTTGATCTATCCACTTCCCTTTTCCACTTCCTTTCACCTTTCATTCCTATCTGCTCTCGCTCCAAATCTTTTGTAACCCCCTTGCCTTGATCGATCCACTATCTTTCTCCACATCCTCTCCTTTACCACTGCTATCTGCTCTTCCTCCAAACCTTCTGTAACCCCTTGCGTGCTAGTGGCTTCCAGCCTTGCTTGGGGTGAAAAGCTTAAAAAAAATAAAAATAAAATAAAACTCAGTTATCCCTAAATAATATATGGACAGGACCTGCATTTTTAACTAGATATATATATTTATTTAATTTAAATTATGTAATGTCAAAAATTGTTAACTTTTTAGAATGAAATTGTGGTTGAAAATTACTTCTGTATATAAATAGTGCATTGAATACATTATTATAGGGAAAAGAATGATAACATGGAAAATAGGTTTCGAGTGACGCGTTTCGTCCTTTACGACTTCATCAGACTAAAGTGATGGTTACGATGATTCGACTAGACTACATATGTGCATGAAGGATAGGGGACGCTGATAATTTAAATTCTAAATTTAACACACACACACACACACACACACACACACACACACACACACACATATATATATATATATATATATATATATATATACACACACACACACACATCGGATGCGATGGATAAATTGTCGTCTAAATTATGCAAAAAAAATGAAAATAACACTGAAATCTCATTTTAACAGATATATTTACCAAAATTACACAAAAATATCTTGAAATACTAAAGTATAAATTTATTCAATAAAGTCGCCATTGGCTTCAACGAAGGCCACCAGACACATTCAGAATCTCCTGCAACTCTTCTGGATGGTCTCCTTGTTTAAGTTGGTGAATGCTACCCTAATGCTTGCCTTCAGTTCATCTTTGGTGTTACCAGGAGTTTTGTTGGTCTCTCTCTCACCTGCGACCCACAAATAATAATCAAGGGGCTTGTAGTCTGGGGAGTTAGGTGGCAAGATGTAAGGGGTGAAGTGGTCGCCGAAATTGTTTGACAGCCATGACTGTGTTATCCTGCTTGTGTGGCATGGTGCAGAGTCCTGTTGACAGACATAAGCTCCTCCAGCAGTCACCCCTTTCAGCCAGAAAGAGCCAGAAAGACATTAAAAGACAGTAGTTAAACATCGGAAAACATAAGGAAAATTAATTCATTTTAATAATATTTGTCTGATGAAGGTCGCGGGCCGGAATCCCGTGTAGCAGAAATATAGAAAATAAAGTATAATATATATTTTAAAAATCCACACTATATCCAAAAACGTTTGCAGTTTTTCTCTTCTCTTTAAAATATACATTTATCTTTCGTTGTAACAACTATAACCTCTTCCTTAGTGACGAAAGGCGTCGGCAATGACTAAGAAATATAGTTTATTAATTAAATTTCACGCTTTTTTATATCCCAGAAATAATATATATATATATTAAATTTTTCAGAACAATTCTGAAGATAAGACAATTTGGATAAAAAAGAAAACAATTGGAAAATATATTTCTTAGTCATTGCCGACGCGTTTCGTCAATCCGACATTGTGAAGTGAAGTTTAAATGCGAAATGTTTTTTTAGTTATATTAAATTCCAAATATTAAAAATAGGACGCTTCTGTGTAAACCTCCTTCTGGATTTTGGTAACTTTTCTCCCCAATTGTCTTCTTTTTATCTATCTATCTCTCTCTCTCTCTCTCTCTCTCTCTCTCTCTCTCTCTCTATATATATATATATATATATATATATATATATATATATATATATTCAAGATCATCACTTGATAAGACACCGGAGGTGTTGAAACAAAATGGCTATTTTTGTAGTGATTTTATAACATATTTATGTTATAATATTTAAATAAATAATTATATCTGCTCTACTCTGTATTGAGCACTCTTTTAAGAATAATAATTGTTGGTTATTGGAATTTATTCCGTATATACCAGTCCTATACTTGGATATATATATATATATATATATATATATATATATATATATATATATATATATATTGTTAAATATAGTAGACATGAGCTGTTCTAATGTTCATACGTTTGCTTTAATTTACAGTGAAAATAAAGACAAAAATTGTCTAAAATTTGGATATTTTTTTATTAAGTTGCTCCTTGATCTAAGGTTTCGGCTCACATGGGCCATCTTCAGAGTGGTTAAACGGACATTTTAACAAAGATATTTACCATGGAAGATAATATTTTGTCATTTTGACATAGAAAATTTCTTTGCGACGATAACGGTTGCTGAATAGCCGGCGCAGTTTGTAACTTCATGATGCAGTTCTATGACGTCATACCACTACATATTAACAACAAAACCGTATGTCTGGATGCAATGTCATGTGTTGTGACTATTTTGAAATGTAATTTTGTTGAGTGTGGGTTGTTTCGTTTTAATGTAGAAAGCCTCCAATATCTGCAGGTTTCTTTTTACTGTGTGTATATGTGTTATCAACTAATATCTGTCTAATGTTATGTACATGGCAATGTTTTACTAAGAAATGTTGTTTAATAGAACTAAGATCAGAAAGGTGACAGGTTAGTCTACGGGAGAGTGTGGCTGTACTAAAACCAATATATGTAGTGGGTTTATTATTAGTATAAGAGATACAGTCTCTAAATGGGTATGTAAATTGGTACACTGCATTGTTTTTTGTAAAGGATTTTGTTGTGTGGTTGTAGGGTTATTAGAGACTATGAAGTCAATTGTTTTAAATTTTTTATAATATATGATGAGCTTAACTTGTTTATTATTATTAATGGGTTTAAGATTTCTACCAATTATGTTTTTAGTGTTGTTTCATAATGTTTGTAATTATTATGCATTTGGTTATAATAGTATAAGTTAATAGTATTATGTTTATTTTGACGTACACTATTATTATTAATATTATCAATTTTGTTACAGGTATTATTAAGTTTATTGAGATACATTTTAATTTGTTGATCAATTACGGAATATGGAAATCCATTATTAACAAGTGTTTATTGAATTTTATGTAATTCTTCATCGAATATGATTTTGGAAGAAGATAGTAATTGTGTGTATTGGATTAAGATTTTTTATAACAGCTAACTTATATCGTTGGGGGCATTCAATATTATAATTAAGAAGACGATCTAATGCTTGTGTGTTTCCTATATAGAGAAGAAGTAAATTTATGTCTGCTGGAATCAATAAATACATCAAGGAATAGAATTTTATTATAAAAGTTCTAATGTAAATTTGAGGACAGAATGACGTTCAAATTTGTTTTTAAGTTGTGTAATTTGATCAACATTTTTAGCTAAAACAAAAATGTCATCTATTTATCTTACATATATAGAGGGGGGTTATTAGTGTCATTAAGTATTTTATTTTCTAAATGTGCCATATAATAATTAGAAATATATATATATATATGTGTGTTTCTTTGTATGATATAGACATGTCTATTTATTTTTATACTGATTGTTTTCAGTTGTCTAATTTATTGGTGTTAAGATGAAATTCATCAAGGAAGCCACCGTAGTTTTTCTTAACCCAAGTACTTTCAATCTTTTTCAAGATCATCTTCAGCGGTAAATTACAAAGTTAAACTTATTGTAACTGCTGAAGTTATGGGATTTTTTTGTAAAACAGGCATTTCAATATCTGTCTATATTCCTGAGATGAGGTATTATGTACATTATTTACATTATTCGGACTATTGCTCTCATCTTTATCGCCATATTTATCACAACGTTTCGGCCGTTGTACGATCCGGCCTTCTTCAGGTGGTTGAAATGTCGAACTGAAAGCTTTATTTCGCTCACTGGGGTAGACTATTCTAGTTCCACGTGCCATGTTTTAATGGATGTTAGTTATCAGTTGTTCTCAAGGACACATGGCACAGTGTATAAAAGCGTTGGTTAGATCCAGTGACAGGACCCAAAGAGCGTGAGTTCAATACCCGGTTAAGGCAGTGGAGAACTTTCAGAGGGAAATTGACAGGAGATAACTGACATCCATGGCACGTGGAACTAGAACAGTTTACCCCAGTGAGCGAAATAAAGGGTACAGTTCGACATTCCAACCACCTGAAGAAGGCTGGAGCGTACAACGGCCAAAACAAAAAAAACAATAGCAGTGTGTTCGCGCCTGTTGTTTTAAAATCGTCATCACAGCAGAATGCAAATTTTTTATCGTAGTTATAATAAATTTATCTTTGTAATGAAGATACAGCGATTTAGTATACCTTGGGAAATATATTAATCCATAGCTCCTCCATCAGCTATGAGCTGAATAGAAGAAGAGATTATGTCCTATAGCCTTGGCTGAAAGAAACAGCAGCCTACTGCGGGAATATCTTCTGCTTGTTCAGTCATGAATCGAAAGGGACATAATCACTCAAGCGTGTGTCACGAGTAGCATTTAACTGACTGACTGAGTGAGTTTGGATCGAGACAATGTTTAAGAATTTCCATACCTCGATAGTATCAGTCAGTTATGTGCCATGCGTGATACACACTTAGGCAATCATGTATCTTTCGACACATGACTGACGAGACAGAATTTTTCCGCAGTAGGTTGCCATTTCTTTCTGCGGTAGATCAATTGCCATCCAAGGCTATAGAACCCAATCTGTCCTGCTATTTACCCATAGCTGGGTAGAAGAGGATTCGAACATTTCCCAAGGGTATTAGTACGTAAGTGAATGTAATGGATTCGGCTGGAATTCGAACTCGGCTCTCCGATTCCTCAATCTGAGCCGCTATCCATTCTTCCACCGTGCCTTATCGACCGTCAGTCAGTTATGTGCCATACGTGATACACGCTTAGACGATCATGTATCTTTCGATACATGACTCACGAAGCAGATTTTTTTTCCCGCAGTAGGTTGCAATTTGAACCACTAACGTCAAATGCATCCACTGAAAACAAAAAGACGTCGATAACTGAATCAAGACCGCCCATGCAGCATGCCGGAAGCTGTTCAAGAGTCTCCGGTAATCCACAAAAGACAAGCCACCAAGCTCATGGCTCGCTGAGCTGTTGTAATCTCAACTCTCCTGTACGCTTGTGAGACT
>OZ038509.1:20168916-20171416 GCA_964036315.1 Acanthosepion esculentum | reverse complement strand
TGAGAACGACAGGTCACTAAAGTCTTTTCAAGAAATCTCCTCCCATTTTGCCATTGTCAGAAATGTTTATCCTTTCTCCGCTCCCGCTTTTTTACCCTCTTTTTCGCCTCCGACCCGCGACATAGGCGTCGACCAATCAGAATCCGCCGTTGTCCGGACGCTACATGGTGGTCGTATATGTTGGGCGATGTTTGCGAGTTCCGTGCCAAAGCGCCTCACCACGACGTCGCATCCACCGCTCATACTTCGTCAGTCGCAGACCCAGCTTTCATCTTCGCCCAGGTGAGCACTTCTCGCACGCCCACTCGGACGCACAGACGCACGGACACGCACGCACGCACGCACTCACACACATACACACACACACACACACACACACACACACACACACACACGCATACACACACATAAACACAAACACACACGCAGATACGTGAGTACAAACACAGACGCGAAAACGCACATAGAGACGCACATAGAGACGCACACGCATATATTGATGCAAAAATACCAAAACAGACACACACACACACACACGCACACAAAATCACAGACACGCACACAGATAAGTACGAACGCGGACACACGCACACAGACACACAAAGGAAACCACAACTCAGTAATCGATAATCCTCGTATTACGGTACAGGTGTGCGTGCTCAGTTTTAGCGTAAGAATAAGCTACTGTGATATAGACCTTTACAGTTTCTTTCTCTGTTTGTCTCTCTCGCGCGAATCGCTGTTATTTAGCCCCAAAAAATTTGGAGTCAGATGAAAATTAAATGATAATTAAAAAAAAAAAAAATAATGGTAAAAGATTAAATTACTTTAAGCGTCACCCACTCAACATATCCAAAGCTTTTTTTATTTATTTTTTTTAATGAAATCCTTCCCGTAAGAACTTTTGGAAGTTTTTTTCTTTTTGTTTTGTTTTTGTTTTTGTTTTTTTGTTTTTTTTTTTCTTATCAAAGACTCGCTCGGAAATTCGACTCCCACGCAAAATTTCGGCACTGAAAGAAGACGCAAGTTGGTAAAAACTGAAAAACTGAATTCATACATATCGTTAAAAAGAGAAAAAAAAAAAACACGAAAAAAGAAATCTTGTACCCATAAAACGTCGGGGAAAAAAAACTCCTAAAAGAAAAAAAAAAATCTAAAACTAAAAAAAAACAACGCATTCTCATTAGAATATAAAAAAAAAAAGCGCGCGCGAGAGAGAGAGAGAGAGAGAAAGAGAGAGGGGGAAGAAGGATAGCGTTTAGTCGAATCGTCAGTGATCAACAAAACTTAATCGAGTGAGGGCGTGCCCTTAAATCGGACACTTCCCAAAGTGAATTGAAATTACAAAGGTATTTTTCTGGGGCTCGATAAAGGACCGTGTTTCGAAGCCCATTCGTGACGTGTACGTTACTGCCAAAGGAGAGAAATTTGACATCGAGCGCATTTGAAAGACGCTATGAATTTTGACGAGTACAGAAAACGAGGTAAGAACTGATGTTTCTTAGTTTGTTTTTTTAGACGATTTCTTCAAAAAAAAAAAAAAAATAGAAAAAAAAGATTTTTACAACTGTTTAGTGCTTTTGAACTTCATTAAATAAAAAAAAAATCACAAAAAAAACCTAATGACCAAAGAGAATGTTTGTAGAAAAATATATAATATTTACGTTTGACTACACAATTACTTACAATAAAAAAGCAAAGCATCGAAGCAGGTGGCTATGATGTTGGAACAGTATCGATAATTAATTTATTATTTTTCCCTATAGCATTTTATTGTTATGAACCAGAACCATTTTAATAATACATTTCTGGACGCTTCATTAATTGCTGTCTTAATTGTTATTGTAAGTAACAGTAAAGCGACTTTATAGCCACCCGGTATATATATATATATATATATATATATATATATATATATATATATATATATATATATATATATATATATATATATATATATATATATATGATATTGCACACTGGGTGCTGCTGCTATTAAAAGAGTGCTCAATGTATAACAACTGAGCTATAAATTCTATGAATAATGAATAAACGTTTTTTCCTCACCGGTAGAACAACTCTGAGTTTCATGAACACAACGAAATCGTCAAGCACCTGAGGAATGCATGATGCGAAATATATATATATATATATATTGAAAAATATAAAAATTAATGACTAAAGAAAAAGTTTGTACATACGTATAATATATTTCCAACTCTCGTTGATAATATATATATATATATATATATATATATATATATATATATATATATATATATACATATATCTTAGCCGGTCCCTAAAGTATGATATAATTTAAAATTCGTGACTTAGACGCAACCCGTATATATATATATATATATATATATATATATATATATATATATATATGTGTGTGTGAATATGTGCGGAAATATGTTCGTGTGTGCTTAAAAATATTTGGCTTGCACATGCTATATACAACTATATCTTTAAGTTGATAGATATTACTGTCACA
>OZ038509.1:20161416-20163916 GCA_964036315.1 Acanthosepion esculentum | reverse complement strand
TGTTGGTGCAAATCCGTCGAAAATTGCGGCCGTGCATTCGTTACACACACAGAAACATCCTGCCTTTTATAGATAGAGATAAAGACGCTTACTACTGTCATGTTCTTTGGCATATATCATCCAGTCTTCTGTAGTTTCCAGGAATCTTTGAAGGCGAGTTATTCTTATTTT
Organism: Acanthosepion esculentum; assembly: GCA_964036315.1. NCBI lineage: Eukaryota > Metazoa > Mollusca > Cephalopoda > Sepiida > Sepiidae > Acanthosepion > Acanthosepion esculentum. Next base: position 20,163,745 of record OZ038509.1, on the reverse strand, counting down.
ATTTCCTTTGAATTCTAAGGTTAGAAACGGTATGATGAAATTTCCCACTGACTCTATATATATATATATATATATATATATATATATATATATATATATATATATATATATATATATATATTACATAGATAAAGCCCTTCGTAAGGTGTGGGTTGTACTCGTGAGAACAATGTTTTGTATTTTTCTAAGGTATGGAATTCCAGAAATCCTTTCAATTAGTCTACTGGAATCTTTTCCAACCGATCCGAGGGCTCCAACTACAACAGGAATTGTTGATGTTCTCATGCACTATATATTTGAGATTTCGATTTCAAGGTCTTTGTATTTTGATAGTTTTTGGAAGATCTTCAAAGATACATTGCAGTCTGCGGGGACTGTCATATCAATAAGGAGGCATTTTTTTTGTTTGCGATCTCTAATAACAATGTCAGAGCGATTAGCTTTGTTTTTTCTGTATGTGTGTATTGTGTAGTCCCATAGAATTGGTCATATCTGGGTGGTGTTCATACCAATTATTATCATTATTATTATTATCGTGATTTGAGTTTGCTTGTTTGTTTTACGAACTGCCTCGAAGTTCCAACCCGAAAGTTCCATAGATAGAAAATCGACACACAGCTTGCTAATGTTGAGCATTTCAAAGACCTGGGAAGTGCCATCTCTCGTGACGGCTCATTGGACAAAGAAATTAATGCTCGAATCAGTAAAGCAAGTCAGGCATTAGAAAGGCTTCGGAGTCAACACAACATTCAGTTGACTTCAAAGCTAAGAGTCTACAATGCAGTAGTGAAGAAAACAGCGAATTACCTCGTCAGACCAATCGGCAGCGTGTCGCATGTATCCTACGACGGAAAATGTGTCGAAAAAGAAAAGTTCCTTGCCGAAAAAAGGGCATGTATTCCGCATGATATGCCGGAGACGGAATATTTAAATTAGAAACAAGTCAGTCACAGGAGTCGCCATAAAAGTATTTTGATATGCTAATATTGTGCGTCCTCTCCCAGTTGTCGACGAATGAAAAAAAATGCTCGGTAGATAAAAGCAGTTGGTGTTCTCGAATCGGGAGGAATCGTGTATTTTCGCTACCGCGTTCGTCGGGGAGTGAGTTATTTTTCTGGCTGGTTACGTGCATAAGACCTGCGAATCAAAATGTCAACATTTCTTTCTTCCTCTGATGTTCGAGTCTGAACTTACAGTGATTTGTTCTCTTCGTTGTGGTATTAGTCTGCGACAAAATCCACCGCAAGGAAAGTTGGCTCCCTGTGCCGAGCCAGGAAATTTTTCTCCCCGGAATCGATCCTCCAAATCTATAAATCGACCATTCACCCTTGCATGGAGTATTGCTACCATATACGGTCTGGAGCCCCTGCTGTTTGCCTCAGGGTTCTTGATAAGATCCAGAGACGGATATGCAATGTAATTGGCCCTGATCTGTCATCTCGTCTGCAGTCGCTCTCTCACAGACGCGACGTTGCCTCGCTCTGTCTTTTTTACAAATACTTTCACGGTAATTGCTCAGAGGAGCTGCTTTCGCTGGTTCCTAGGCCCCATGAATTTAAACGTCCTACGAGGCTGGCATCCCATTCCCACCCCTTCACCGTTGAAACTGTTACATGTAGACGTCTCTTCTACTCCAATAGCTTCATGTCTCGCACATCTCGCCTGTGGAACTCCCTTCCTTATTCCTGTTTCCCTGACAAATACAATCTCCAACTATTTAAGTGTAACGTCAATCGACATCTCCAGTTGCCTTGATCTATCCACTTCCCTTCTCCACATCCTTTCACCTTTCATTCCTATCTGCTCTCGCTCCAAATCTTCAGTAAACCCTTGCCTTGATCGATCCACTGTATTTCTCCACATCCTCTCCTTTACCACTCCTATCTGCTCTTCCTCCAAACCTTCTGTAACCCCTTGCGTGCTAGTGGCTTCCAGCCTTGCTTGGGGTGATAATCTTAAAAAAAAAAAAATATATATTCCTTTGCACTCCAAGAACTCTTACAGGTCTTGCCCTCCCTTGTGTATGGTTGAATCTTCGATAATGTACTGCAGACATATCAAGAAACTGGAGAATTTTACATGCGAGCTGTCCGTTCCATACTCTAAATTCGCTGGCAGCGCTGCGTAACCAACCTTGACGTCATGGATCGTGCTCACTCCTCAAGCATTGAGTCCATGCTCGTTAAGGCCCAACTCCGATGGGTGGAGCATGTCATTCGCATGTCGGAGCACCACTTGCCAGGATGTCTGCTGTACCGAGAGCACCTGTACGGCAAGAGAAACCAAGGCCATCCAAAGAAGCGGTACAAAGACACTGTGAAAGCAAACC
>OZ038509.1:20148916-20156416 GCA_964036315.1 Acanthosepion esculentum | reverse complement strand
CCATCCAAACTCTTCCTATTTCAGATACACAGACGATTCATTATTAATATCTTCACAAAACACTAATTTAACAGATCCTCTCTACAAACTTAACAACGTTGAAACTACAATAAACTTCACTTTTGAAAATGAAAACGTCTACACTCTTCCCTTCCTAGCTATCATATTACATAGAAATAATAACGAACTCAATTTTGACGTTTCCAGAAAGGCTACAAAAATTATCTGATCAGTTTCTACTCAAACCACTCTTCTAAAATTAAATCTGGAATTATTATAGGTTTCTGTCTGAGAGCATTAAAAATCTGCAGTCCGTAATATTTACCTGAACCAGAAACATACATAGAAAACACATTCAAAAACCTACAAAACTCATACCATTTCATCCACAATGCAAGAAACTAGCATACTATATATATATATTATAAATTAACTGATTTAAAAATATGGTTTCATCACTACACAGGAATTACTATGCTTCAAAAACAGAAACTAAAAACTTCAAATTCAGTTATATGAATAAATCAAAAGCATTAGTTCTGTTTCTTCTTCAAGCGAATTTTGAAATAACATATTCCAAAATTCGCTTGAACATGAAACAGAACTAATGCTTTTGATCTAATTATATAATTGAATAATTAGCTTTTAGTTTGTGTTTTTGAAACATGGTAATTCCTGTGTAGAGATGAAACCATATTTTTAAATCAGTTAATTTATAAAATTTATGCTTTGTAAATTTACATTGAGCACTCTTTTGTAAAAATAAAAATATCAATAAGAGCACCTTCTTACTGTTCTTTCTTTATATATATATATATATATATATATATATATATATATATATATATATATATATATATATATTGTATTTAGGAAGCAATCACGCTTTTATATATGTTTCATTAAACACGACTGACAAGGTACTGCGATTATACATTTAATTTAATTTTTCTTGAGTCCGAACAAGTGTCTTCCTTTCTGAACACAGAATGTGTAAAAACTGTCCAAATGTTCTATAATTCAGAGCGCTTTCGGCTATATTTTCAGCCATTATCAACGATGATCTTATTTTTGCTTTTTAATTGGGTGCATGGGTTGTGTGTATGTTTCTAGAGTTATGGAGATGTTTTATTTTCTGAACACAGCACATTGTGTCTGTATTCGTAGTTAATATTATTGAGTGTTGGATTTTTATTCTTTATTATTAAGGCTTCTATTATTTTTAATCGTTTTTTACATATGGATGAGGTTATTATGTTTGTATTTTCTACTCGTATGTTTCGGATAGAGTCTAGTAAATTTGTGTGGGTGTTTAATGAAACACACACACACAAACTCACACACATATATATATATTTTTTTAAATTGTGTATTTAGACAGCAAATTCTCTTTTAGACATGTCTGATTGAATAAATTACAGACATTATGTCTGCTAAATTTTAATAAAAATGAAGAAGTCGCGATGTCACAAGGGTCGAAACGTTGTCATTATGGCAACAAACATGACGGCATTAGTCCGAATGTAAATAATGACATCTCTTTATCCTAGAAATTCAGGCAGAAAATAATTACATGCATGAATGTCTTCAATGTATTTTTTCCAAAGAATACACTTTATTTGTATATGGAACGTTTACCCCTCCCCTAAAACAGGTCCGGTGAATGCCCTACGTACCAGGCATACCAGCTATATGACTATTTTAATCATTTATTGTTCATAATTATATGCCAATTATTAAGGGTTCTATTTAGCACCGGCTTCAGGGACAAACAACTCTTTATTTATCTAGGGCACGAGATGTTTATAGCTATTTTCTTAAAGGCTACATTAGTTGGATGTTAACTACTGTTACCTATTGCTGGGGTTCGAATCAGAGATTCAAGTGTTGATTTTCAAGGTAGACAGACCATCTCTATTTCAAGCATTGATGAAACAAGATCATCCTAAGGACAAACACGGGGGAGAATATGACCAAGAACTGCGTGTACTCGATCCCATGAAGTTGTGGCAAAGAATAGTGAAGCAATACGCCTCTCTGAAATTAAGGCTGGAGGAACACCGAAAAGCCGTAGTGAAAGGCGAGACAATGAAAGCAACTATAACTGATCAAGCATGGAGGGAAAGGGGTGGACATCAGCCCCTGTGAAGTGAAAATACTGCACAGGGAAGAACGCTGAAAGGTTAGACGTTTGAAAAAAATCAGCGCATGTACTTGCCTATGGGGATCTCCTTAGTAGGCCTAGCATAGAAATAAATGGATGAAACAGATTGTCGCCTCTGAGTGTTGACTTCAATGTTTACTTTTATATTAAAATACGCTATATCTCTGATATTGGACAGTTTATCCCACAATATATAGCACAACTTAAATATATATATATATATATATATATATATATATATATATATATATATATATATATATATATATATATATATCCTGTTTACATGTTATTTTAATAGATGCGATTTAATTAAGTAAATGCATTGATTTTAATTAAAAAGTGTAAAGTATATTTACCGGATTGAATGTTCGAGAAATTTCGTAGAAAATATGCGATCTCCATCATAAATCGAATCTGTCTCTGAAACGGAACCGACATTTAATCAAACGTGCTATACAACTTAAATAAGAAGATTGCGGATTGCCCCAATACATTTCCCATATAAATTGAGCTTACCTAACAGGATACGGTATTAGATGCGCGTAATCTATTAAAATATGAAAATGAAATCATTTTTTTAAAAAAGGGATGCAAAACAAGAAACTGTCTTCTTAACGGACTTATTCAACGCAGAGAGTAAGGCAATTCTGAGAGAATTAGAAGTCCAACCAGGATTCATTATAGGCAGCCACAATCTTAACAACATAAAATATGCAGATGACGCAGTGTTGATAGCAAACACAGAAAGGAAACTACAAGAACTCCTACTGAATGGGTTGCACACGGGACTTAATCAATCTATACAGTGAGGGGATTCTGATAGAATTAGAAGTCCTACCAGGATTCATTATCGGCAGCCACAATCTTAACAACATAAAATATGCAGATGACATCGTGTTGATAGCAGACATAGAAAGGAAACTACAAGAACTCCTGCTGAATGGGCTGCACACGGTACTTAATCAATCTATACAATGAGGGGATTCTGAGAGAATTAGAAGTCCTACCAGGATTCATTATAGGCAGCCACAATCTTAACAACATAAAATATGCAGATGACACAGTTTTGATAGAAAACACAGAAAGGAAACTATAAGAACTCCTAATGAATGGGTTGCACACGGGACTTAATCAATGTACACAGTGAGCGGATTCTGAGAGAACTAGAAGTCCTACCAGGATTCATTATAGGCAGCCACAATCTTAACAACATAAAATATGCAGACGACACAATGTTGATAGCAGACATAGAAAGGAAACTACAAGAACTCCTACTGAATGGGTTGCAAACGGGACTTAATCAATCTATAGAGTGAGGGGATTCTGAGAGAATTAGAAGTCCTACCAGGATTCATTATAGGCAGCCACAATCTTAACAACATAAAATATTCAGATGACACAGTGTTGATAGCAAACACAGAAAGGAAACTACAAGAACTCCTACTGAATGGGTTGCACACGGGACTTAATCAATCTATACAGTGAGAGGATTCTGAGAGAATTAGAAGTGCTACCAGGATTCATTATAGGCAGCCACAATCTTAACAACATAAAATATGCAGATGACGCAGTGTTGATAGCAAACACAGAAAGGAAACTACAAGAACTCCTACTGAATGGGCTGCACACGTGACTTAATCAATCTATACAGTGAGGGGATTCTGAGAGAATTAGAAGTCCTACCAGGATTCATTATCGGCAGTCACAATCTTAACAACATAAAATATGCAGATGACACAGTGTTGATAGCAGACACAGAAAGAAAACTACAAGATCTCCTAGCCGGTTCAATAGTAAATTGGTGAGATCTCGAGTCATAGTCGCGTTGGGATACTACAAATCCTTCTCATGTCAGCTGAGAAAGTTAGCCCGAGAAGTCACAACGAGTCACTTTCTTGAAGGTTTTCTGTTTTTCTATTTTTATTAAGACTCGAATACACCGGTAGATATAATTATATAATAGGCCGGTAGATATAAGTCACGCTGTTTATATCTATGGAAGTATAACATTTGAATGCGAGAATGTTCTATTCCCAATTTTGGTTATAATTTTCTGAGTGCAGATTCTGAAATGGTGGTGCTTCAATATTCATTATGAAAAGTATACGTTGAGATCTTTTGTGATTTCCTTTGTTTTGTGGGCACGGTGGCATAATGGTTAGCGGCTCAGATTGAGGAATCAGAGAACAAAATTCACTTACATACAAAAGGTATGAATCCGTTTCTCCTCTCAGCTATGGGTAAATAACAGGACAGAATGGGTTCTATAGTCTTGGGTGGTAACCAGAGTCTCTGAATTCAAACCACCCTGCTTCTTTAGGTAAAGACTAGAAGAGGGTAACAAATCTCACAGAGAGGAGGAACGGGGTAACCTTAACATTATCGGTGAAAATGCAACCTTCTTAATCCTTTTGGGAAAGGCATGGACCCATTTCTTCTCCGTACACACAGCTATGGGTTAAATAGGAGGGTAGGCTAGGTTTTCTAACCTTAGTTGCTCAATAGAATAAGAGAGAATCAATTCTGATGTTAAATATTTAATACCCTTGGGAAAAAGGCATGGACCCATTTCTTCTCCGTACCCACAGCTATGGGTTAAATAGGAGGGTAGACTAGGTTCTCTAACCTTAGTTGCTCAATAGAATAAGAGAGAATCAATTCTGATGTTAAATATTTAATACCCTTGGGAAAAGGGCATGGACCCATTTCTTCTCCGTACCCACAGCTATGGGTTAAATAGGAGGGTAGACTAGGTTCTCTAACCTTAGCTGCCCAATAGAATAAGAGAGAATCAATTCTGATGTTAAATATTTAATACCCTTGGGAAAAGGGCATGGACCCATTTCTTCTCCGTACCCACAGCTATGGGTTAAATAGGAGGGTAGACTAGGTTCTCTAACCTTAGCTGCCCAATAGAATAAGAGAGAATCAATTCTGATGTTAAATATTTAATACCCTTGGGAAAAGGGCATGGACCCATTTCTTCTCCGTACCCACAGCTATGGGTTAAATAGGAGGGTAGACTAGGTTCTCTAACCTTAGCTGCCCAATAGAATAAGAGAGAATCAATTCTGATGTTAAATATTTAATACCCTTGGGAAAAGGGCATGGACCCATTTCTTCTCCGTACCCACAGCTATGGGTTAAATAGGAGGGTAGACTAGGTTCTCTAACCTTAGCTGCCCAATAGAATAAGAGAGAATCAATTCTGATGTTAAATATTTAATACCCTTGGGAAAAGGGCATGGACCCATTTCTTCTCCGTACCCACAGCTATGGGTTAAATAAGAGGGTAGACTAGGTTTTCTAACCTTAGCTGCCCAATAGAATAAGAGAGAATCAATTCTGATGTTAAATAGTTACTACCCTTGGAAAAAGCATGAGTCCATCCTTTCTCCTTGATGCTGTGCTTTGAATAGAAGGGTTAACTCGGTTCTGCTACCTTGGGTGGCAACCAGTCTACGAGAAGGACTACTCGAATTAAATAGCAAGAACATTCTTTGTTAATGGCTAAAATAGGTATTTGTCATCAGGTCTCTATCATCGATGTTGAAACCCAGCTCAAACCCTGGCTTTCGGATTCTGATTCTTATAGCAGCAGTCCCTTTCAACCATTTCACGTTAGACTGTACAAAAATAAGCTTTGTTAATTGAAAAGCGAATAGCAGTTCCTTGTAAAAACAACGAACAAAGACTAGTTTCGTTAAATCAGTCGAACCACGGAATAAAACGGAATCACTAAAGTAGACCGTCATGTTTGTCATTGTTCTGGCAGCTGACTGTCATTTGTTTCGTATACGACAACAAAAAGGGACATTACTGTTCATTCGGAAAAAAAATCAAATCATGCCCGAGCAAGTAGGTAAAACACGCTTTATTTTCCCAAAGTACAATAAGGGGTTGTTGAGTATATTCAATAATGAAACATTTCAATAAATAAACAATAATCTGGACACTACCGTTCAAAACGTAATGATTCTTTGTAGTTATTCATTTATCTTTTTTTAATAATTTCACCCTAAGCAAGGCTGGAATGCCACTAGTACGCAAGGAACTACAGGGAATGAAAGTTAGAGAAAAGACTGGGTATGGGGGGGAGGTAGATGAATGGGATTCAAGAAGACAGAAGATGGCGATCGATGTTGCATTTAAATTTTTGAAGATTGTAGTTGGCAGGGAAGCAAGAAATCGGAAGGGAGTTGCTTAACTTTGGTAATTGTACAGGAATCAGTATTTCAACCTCACAGATGAATGAGAAGACTTCAGTGGGGAGAAGTGAGGAAGGGACAATAAAGGAACAGAGTTCAAGAAGACAGAAGATGGCGATTGATGTTGCATTTAAAGTTTTGAAGATTCTAGTTGGCAGGGAAGCAAGAAATTGAAAGGGAGTTGCTTAACTTTGGTAATTGTACAGGAATCAGTATTTCAACCTCACAGATGAATGAGAAGACTTAAGTGGGGAGAAATGAGGAAGGGAAAATAAAGGAACTTGGCTCAAAAAACAGATGATGGCGATTGACATTGCATTGAAATTTTTGAAGATTCTAGTTGGCAGGGAATCAAGAAATCGGAAATGGTTTGCTTAACTTTGGTAATTGTACAGGAATCCGTATTTCAGCCTCACAGATGAATGAGAAGACGTTAGTGGGGAGAAGTGAGGAAGGGACAATAAAGGAAAAGGCTTCAAGAAGGCAGAAGATGGCGATTGACTTAGCATTTAAATTTTTGAAGATTGTACTTATCAAGAAAACAAGTAAATGGAAGGTATTTCCAAGGGGGGAAGTGCAAGAAAAGAAACTGTTGGAGTAGAAGTGGCGGTTATATTTAGCTAATTCAACAGTAAAAGGGTGGGACCTAAATGCCAATCTGGTAGCACGCTTAAATTCATGTAGCCGAGGGAGCAGGGGGAAAAGCTCGTCGGAGATGTTGAGACAATCCACGGTGAGAAAGTGACTGAAGTCAAGATGCCAAGTAAGGGTCCTTTTTTGTCCTAAATTATGTCAAGAACCTCGAGATGAATAGCAGGAGAACCAGACCAGATATAGCAAAAGTATTTAATGCACAGACAAATGGTAGATTTATAAACGTTCAAGATGGATTCTGACGAGAACAATCTTTTGGCACGGCAAAGGGACTCAACTTTCCTTGCAGTAGATGCAGCTATTGATTCGATGTAGTCGTTTCACGTCAAGTCAGTTGAGCAAGTGAGACTAAGAAGGCGCTTTGTGTTACTCTCCAGAAGTCTAGCCTCAAAAATGCTGATAGCGGACGGAAGTTTCTCTACGGCGGTTAAATGAAAGCAGATACGTTTTGGAGGCATTAAAATCTCCAAT
>OZ038509.1:20141416-20146416 GCA_964036315.1 Acanthosepion esculentum | reverse complement strand
AATTCCATTTAGATTCCTTTTCTTTTTGTTTATGTCTCGATCACTTTTGTTACTGAATAATCCGATATTGTGATAATCTATCAAGAAAGGTGAAATGTGGTCTCTTTTGGTTTGCCATCAATCTGGATACTGACTAGGGAATGGTCGAACGTACTCCCATCCACTCCTGGGGGAGAATAAAACTTTTATTAAGCATTTATCAGGGCAGGGTGTGAGGAAGAGGTCGAGGAGGTTCGCCTGATGTGCCGTCGCATCAGGCAACCGGGTTGGTTCTTCAATAACATCATTTTGTTCGTACGTGGCGGAGAAATCTGCCTTCTTTATCGGCTCTGGTTAATATTGGTGCATATTGAAGTCACCGCAGTTATGAAAATTAGTTGAGGGAAATTCGGTCAGAATATTATGAATCCTTTCAGTTATTCGATGGAAGATTACTGTCTCATCGCCCTGAGGACGATAGAGCGCGAAAACGATTGTAGTACTATGTAAGTTCCACGCGGAAGACCATATATGGGAGACCAGGGTCCTCGTTTTTTGCATCCCTGCTACAGGCAAACCCGTCGATGTCCGCACTGAGTCCGGGGCTGTATCGATTTATGTGGCCGTGTTTGGATATTAGGGGTGAATAACCTGGGATTTTGAGCTCCTGTAGTGGGATTGAGACAAGAGGTCGGGTTTGGACTCGAAGATGGAGCTCCAACTTTTGGTAAGTTCGAACGTAGACCGCTCACATCGGTAAAGGAATGGTATACATGGGGGTCTACTTTTTTGAGGTTAGGTCTGCTAGTTTTGTTCGTTTTCATCGATTTCATCTAGGTTTGTGTATTGTTTTAGTACAATTCAGTCAGCTATGTGCCATACGTGATACACGCTGAGGCGATCATGTCTCTTTCGATACATCTTTCGAGGCAGATATTTTTTTATGCAGTAGGTTGCCATTTCTTTCTGCGGTAGACCAGTTGCCCTCCAAGGCTATAGGACTCATTCTGTCCTGTTATCTGTCCATAGTTTGGGTGGAGGAGAGTTGAAGAGGATTCCCAAGAGTATTAGCATGTTAGTGATTGTAATGGATTCGACTGGAATTCGAACTCGGCTCTCCGATTCCTCAATCCGAGCCGCTATCCATTACTACTTTTCCCCGCAGTAGGTTGCCATTTCTTTCTGCAGTAGACCAATTGCCACCCAAGGCTATAGAACCCGGTCTATCTTGCTATTTACTCATAGCTGAGGGGAGAAGAAGAGGATTCATACCTTTCACAAGTAAGTAATTGAATGTAATGGATTCGACTGGAATTCGAACTCGGCTCTTCACTTACTTTCTTTATTTCATTCTTTATTTCATTCTTTTTTCCTTTCATTATTTTCATTTCTTTCTTTCTTTTCCTTTTCTTCCTTCTTTATTTCTTCCTTTCCTTTTTGTGTCTTTTATTCATTTTTCTTTTCCTTCCTTCCTTCCTTCCTTCCTTCCTTCCTCAGTCATGTGCCTTATGTGATACACGCTTAGGCGACCCTGTATATTTCGATACATGACGAGGCAGTTTTTTTTTTCCTGCAGTAGGTTGCCATTTCTTTCTGCTCAGTTGCCATCCAAGGCTATAGAACTCGGTCTTTCCTATTATTTACCCATTGCTGGGTGGGGGTGAGAAGAGGATTCATACCTTTCCCAAGGGTATTAGCAGTGAATGTAACGGATTCGATTGGAATTCGAACTCGGCTCTCCGATTCCTCAATCCGAGCCGCTATCAATTACTCCTTTTTCCCGCAGTAGGTTGCCATTTCTTTCTACAGTAGATCAGTTGCCATGCAGGACTATAGAACCTGGGGGGGAGAAGAAGAGGATTCATACCTTTCCCAAGGGTATTTGCACGTAACTGAATGTAATGGACTCAACTGGAATTCGAACTCGTACGGGAGGGACGGTGGAGTAATGGATAGCGGCTCGCGTTGAGGAATCGGAGAGCCGAGCCCGTCAGTCATGTATCGAAAGATACATGATCGTCTAAGCGTGTATCACATAACTGATTTTAGTACAATACGATCACATAAACATATTATATGTACAGTGTAACCCGGATATAAGAGAGTTGTCGGGACAGGAGAAGAAGTATCTTATATCCGGGTTTCTCTTATATCCGGGTTTGGTCTATTATATATGCATTAACACAGGCTCTAATTTGGGAGCAGAGAAAATATATCTTATATCCGGGTTTCTCTTATATCAGGGTCTCTTATATCCGGGTTACACTGTATTATCGACAGGCACAGCAAAATAATGCCCTAAAATCCGGCAGCCTATCCCAGCCCAATAATTTAAGCATAATACAATATTGGCAGATAGGTCTCGTCTTTTTACAATTGGAATGGCTAGATGTAACCGTAAGTTCTATGCTAACAGTTTCTTCTCTCGCACTTCTCGCTTGTGGAAAACGTTTCCGGTTTCTTGCTTTCCAGTCAACTTTGATGTTCAAAAGACTAAATGCAAACGCCATCTTCTGTTTCCTTAATTCCTGTTCTTTTATTATCTTCTCCCTCTATAATACTGTTTTTTTCGTCGGATTCTTTCATACTGACTAACACCTTATGTCTTTGTGGCTTTATCGCCTTCTTTAGAGTGAAATTATAAAAAAAAAATCTAAAAAAAAAAATCTAGAGAGAACTCTGATTCCCAAGCGGAGAAAAAAAAATGTATTCATCATTTTTTAAGATTATTTGTGTAAATGGTAAAATAATATTAACCGGTTCTCTCTAAGGAAACATTTGTCATTCATTCAACAAGCAGTCAGTATTGTTTTCGGTTTAAATTTATAAAAACTTTCTCTTAGAATATTTTTTCTTGAAAAAGATTTCTTAAGTTGTTATTCGTCTTTCCACTATTGATGGGGGTTTCCTTACTAACCTTTTGTTTGAAGTAGTGTGGAAGGACAACATCTTGATTATGTCTTTACTTTCTCTTCGAGTTACATGTGCTATCGATTTTTAGTTGTTACTGCTGTTGGTAGTCCTCAAGTGATGTGGTTTCTGTTAGTTGATACAGTTCTTTGTGCATACACCTCATTTCTTCATTGAGTAATAATTAAATGGTGCATATATTAAGCGTGACCTGAATCATTCTAATTGAACTTGATTATATTGTTATGAATTGGAACGATTATATTGAAACAATTCCTAAGTCTGCTGCTAGAAAAGTTTCTCCAATAATTTTTTGAAAAAACTTTTCCTTTTTAGACGAATTCTTTTATTTATTTCGGAAGACTAAGAAATTAGGCACCTCGAAGTACCCGATCGGTGGCTAACACCTCTACCAGACGTATGAGTTGACAATTGGAGTTGTTTCAAGCTCAGAAGGGCATAAAAAGAATCAAAATCGACGCATAAACACGTCTGTAGCTGGTTTTTGAACGTTTTGTTTTGGAAACGTTTATACGCCCGTGTATATAAAAGGCACATTCGGTAAAAACGCATTTACACCTTTACGCCAGGGTGGAGGTTAAAATGCTGACATATATATATATATATATATATATATATATATATATATATATATATATATATATATATATATATGAAGAAATATAGTTTTAAGGTGTGCTATATTTATGGGATAAAGTGCTCAATATCGTATGTAATTATAAATAGTGAACATTGAAGTCAGCACTCAGAAGCGACAGGCTGTTACATGCAAGGCGCAATCGTCAGGCCGCGAATGTTCGATTTTTCCTCGACTATTTTTATATGTGGGTCAGGGGTGCATTGTAGGTAATCTATTCTGGCGGTTATTTTTGCGGGAGTGGCTTGTTTATTTATTTGTTTGGGTAAATTTATTTGTTTTTCATTTTCGTTTTGTATTATGCATTCTATTCGTTTTTTATGTTTTATTAACGTAGTAAAAAAACTGAGTGAAGGGGAAATGCTTAGGGGTCACTTATTTAACAGTGAGTCTTGATCTTGGATTCCTATATAACACAAGTGATTGGAGAAGCATCCTCTCAAAAGATTGTTCCACAATGTAACAGGTTTGTGACATATTGCGTTATGTTACATTTGCTTTTTACGGCTTATCAACCCATTACTGTCTATTTGAAACAAAAACATATTCGGGATTGTAAGAATAATTCTTTTTTTTATTCGAGGGTTTCAACAGTTCTTTTGGAGAATAACAATGATTTTTCCAGATACAAGTTCTGATATTTAACCATATCTGGGGGATGAGATGGATTTATGACTTTCCCAATGGTTTTTATGCGAAAGTGGATATAACAAACCCGACAGGAATTCGAACCCAGCTCTCCGAGTTCGCATTTCGAGTAGGTATCCATTACACCACCTGCACACCCACTTGTAAATAAATTAACTATCCCCTAATAAAAATGAAAAAAAAAAAACTGATTCAAGAGTTCGTCGAAAGCATTTTCGCATGAAAAGACGGGAAATGTTGGTCCTATATAAAACTGTGTGTGTGTTGTGTGTTGTGTGTTGTGTGTGTGTGTGTGTGTGTGTGTGTGTGTGTATCATTCATACAAGGATCATTAGAGGAAAGATGTGAAGAAAATATTTAATAAATATATATCAATAAATATGTATTGTTTACATAGAAGAATGACCGATTTGCCCAGGGATGAAATTCGGTCGTATGTATATTAGGAAGTACACTCTATAATATACCATTCGAAAGTTTTCTAAAAAAAAAAAAATAGGCAATATACGATATTTTGCGCCCTGTTCGAATGTGTTTAGTTCTTTCGTTTTTTACTTCGAAATTTTACCTCAGGTATCAATTTGTTTTGACAAGGTGAGCTATCTGAGTTTTCTTCCAAACGAGTACTAATATTACTATATATATATATATATATATATATATATATATATATATATATATATATATATATATATATATATATATAATAATAATATTTTTAGTTTTTAAAAATATTATTATAATATAAGCTCTACTTCTGTATGGAGCACTGTCCTTTTGAAAATAAAGCTAAATATTAAGGAAC
>OZ038509.1:20091416-20133916 GCA_964036315.1 Acanthosepion esculentum | reverse complement strand
GAGGTTAATATGTGTTTTAGGTTTTTAGATTGGCGTTTGCTTTTGATTATTTTGGTTGTTTTTATTATATTATTCAGTTTATTATTCTTGCTAAGTCGATCTAGATTTTTGGTAATTTTTGTGAATATTTCTGGATTGTTTTTGTTGTATGTTGAGACATATGCTAGAGTTGGCTCGACATTACGTTTCTTTTTATTTCTAAGTTGGTCTAGAGGGATTTCTTTTGCGAGTTCAAAACCTTTGTTTATTAGAGTTGTGGGGTAGCCTCGTTTTTATAGAGTTTTATGTAGTTCTTCTAAGCGGGTTTTTCGGAGGTGTTTATCAGTCACTATAGTACAAACTCTACGTGCTAGGGAATAGGGAATGGATTTTAGGCAGCTTTTAAAGTGAACATTGAAGTCAACACTCAGAGGCGACAGGCTGTTTCATGCTAGATGCAATCGTCAGGCCGTGAGTGTTTGGTTATTCTCGACTATTGATATATATGGGTCAGTGGTGCATTGTAGGTAATCTATTCTGGAGGTTATTTTGGCAGAAGTGACTTGTTTATTTATATATTTGGGTTAATTTGTTTTACTTGTTTTTTATTGTCATTTTTTATTTTATATTTATTTATTCTTTTCGGTTTTCGATGTTTTATTAACGTAGTAAATTTTGGGGGGATTTGTTTAGGTCGCTTATTTATTATTTTGTTTTGGTCTGCGAAAATAAAGCTATTTATTCGTCCAATTTTTGCATTCGTTGCCGTCGTCTATTCTGCTATTTTGGCGGGGGACAGTTTTTAATTTGTTTATTATTTTATGTGTTTATTTATTTGGATTGATTTTTTTTACTTGTTTCTGCTTCTTTATGTTTATTTTTATTAGTTCTAACGGTTATTTTAGCGGGAGCGATTTTTTTATTTGTTTATTTATTTATTACGATTATTTTTTCTTATTTATTTGCTTATTCTTTATTTTGTATATTTTTATTTATTCGGTTTTCGATTTTTTATACGTTATATTTTCGATTTTTTTTCGTTATATAGCAGTTATAGCTATTTTCTCGTCCAATTTTTGGATTGATTATTGTAGTCTATCCTAACGGTTATTGGTTTTTAATTTGTTTATTGTTTACTTTATTTATTTGGGTTTATTATTTTTACTTGTATTTTATGTATTTTTATTTTATTTGTATTTGTTCTATTACTATTTGTTTTAACTGGAGTGGTTTGTTAATTTGTTTATTATTTGCTTGGTTTAATTTATTTTACTTGTTTTTTATATTATTTTGTTTATTTTTATTTATTCTTTTCAGTTTTTAGATTTTTTTTCATGCCTGGCTTTTGCACATATGTATGAATAAAAACAAAAGGATACTTAAATATCATATTTAGTTGTTTCGCATATTTAAGTATATATCTCTGTTTATCAGTGAAATTGATAGCTACTGGTAAAAAAAAACACATCAAATAAAATATGCTTCTGTTCGAAAAACACATCAAATAAACACATCAAATAAAATATGCTTCTGTTCGAAAAACACATCAAATAAACACATCAAATAAAATATGCCTCTGATCGAAAAACACATCAAATAAAATATGCCTCTGTTCGAAAAACACATCAAATAAAATATGCCTCTGTTCGAAAAACACATCAAATAAACACCTCAAATAAAATATGCCTCTGTTCGAAAAACACATCAAATAAACACATCAAATAAAATATGCCTCTGTTCGAAAAACACATCAAATAAACACATCAAATAAAATATGCCTCTGTTCGAAAAACACATCAAATAAACACATCAAATAAAATATGCCTCTGTTCGAAAAACACATCAAATAAACACATCAAATAAAATATGCCTTTGTTCGAAAAACACATGAAAAAATATGCCTCTGTTCGAAAAACACATCAAATAAACACATCAAATAAAATATGCCTCTGTTCGAAAAACACATCAAATAAAATATGCCTCTGTTCGAAAAACACATCAAATAAACACCTCAAATAAAATATGCCTCTGTTCGAAAAACACATCAAATAAACACATCAAATAAAATATGCCTCTGTTCGAAAAACACATCAAATAAACACATCAAATAAACACATCAAATAAAATATGCCTCTGTTCGAAAAACACATCAAATAAACACATCAAATAAAATATGCCTCTGTTCGAAAAACACATCAAATAAACACATCAAATAAAATATGCCTCTGTTCGAAAAACACATCAAATAAACACATCAAATAAAATATGCCTCTGTTCGAAAAACACATCAAATAAACACATCAAATAAAATATGCCTCTGTTCGAAAAACACATCAAATAAACACATCAAATAAAATATGCCTCTGTTCGAAAAACACATCAAATAAAATATGCCTCTGTTCGAAAAACACATCAAATAAACACATCAAATAAAATATGCCTCTGTTCGAAAAACACATCAAATAAACACCTTAAATAAAATATGCCTCTGTTCGAAAAACACATCAAATAAACACATCAAATAAAATATGCCTCTGTTGAAAAACACATCAAATAAACACCTTAAATAAAATATGCCTCTGTTCGAAAAACACATCAAATAAACACATCAAATAAAATATGCCTCTGTTCGAAAAACACATCAAATAAACACATCAAATAAAATATGCCTCTGTTCGAAAAACACATCAAATGAACACATCAAATAAAATATGCCTCTGTTCGAAAAACACATCAAATAAACACATTAAATAAAATATGCCTCTGTTCGAAAAACACATAAAAAATATGCCTCTGTTCGAAAAACACATCAAATAAACACATCAAATAAAATATGCCTCTGTTCGAAAAACACATCAAATAAACACCTTAAATAAAATATGCCTCTGTTAGAAAAACACATCAAATAAACACATCAAATAAAATATGCCTTTGTTCGAAAAACACATCAAATAAAATATGCCTCTGTTTGAAAAACACATCAAATAAACATATCAAATAAAATATGCCTCTGTTCGAAAAACACATCAAATAAACACATCAAAAAAAATATGCCTCTGTTCGAAAAACACATCAAATAAACACCTTAAATAAAATATGCCTCTGTTCGAAAAACACATCAAATAAACACATCAAATAAAATATGCCTCTGTTCGAAAAACACATCAAATAAACACATCAAATAAAATATGCTTCTGTTCGAAAAACACATCAAATAAAATATGCCTCTGTTCGAAAAACACATCAAATAAACACATCAAATAAAATATGCCTCTGTTCGAAAAACACATCAAATAAACACATCAAATAAAATATGCCTCTGTTCGAAAAACACATCAAATAAACACATCAAATAAAATATGCTTCTGTTCGAAAAACACATCAAATAAAATATGCCTCTGTTAGAAAAACACATCAAATAAACACATCAAATAAAATATGCCTTTGTTCGAAAAACACATCAAATAAAATATGCCTCTGTTCGAAAAACACATCAAATAAACACATCAAATAAAATATGCCTCTGTTCGAAAAACACATCAAATAAACACATCAAATAAAATATGCCTCTGTTCGAAAAACACATCAAATAAACACATGAAATAAAATATGCCTTTGTTCGAAAAACACATAAAAAATATGCCTCTGTTAGAAAAACACATCAAATAAACACATCAAATAAAATATGCCTTTGTTCGAAAAACACATCAATTAAGTATGCCTCTGTTCGAAAAACACATCAAATAAACACATCAAATAAAATATGCCTCTGTTCGAAAAACACATCAAATAAACACATCAAATAAAATATGCCTCTGTTCGAAAAACACATCAAATAAACACATCAAATAAAATATGCCTTTGTTCGAAAAACACATAAAAAATATGCCTCTGTTAGAAAAACACATCAAATAAACACATCAAATAAAATATGCCTTTGTTCGAAAAACACATCAAATAAAATATGCCTCTGTTCGAAAAACTCATCAAATAAACACATCAAATAAAATATGCCTCTGTTCGAAAAACACATCAAATAAAATATGCCTCTGTTCGAAAAACACATCAAATAAACACATCAAATAAAATATGCCTCTGTTCGAAAAACACATCAAATAAACACATCAAATAAAATATGCCTCTGTTCGAAAAACACATCAAATAAACACATCAAATAAAATATGCCTCTGTTCGAAAAACACATCAAATAAAATATGCCTCTGTTCGAAAAACACATCAAATAAACACATCAAATAAAATATGCCTCTGTTCGAAAAACACATCAAATAAACACATCAAATAAAATATGCCTTGGTTCGAAAAACACATCAAATAAAATATGCCTCTGTTCGAAAAACACATCAAATAAACACATCAAATAAAATATGCCTCTGTTCGAAAAACACATCAAATAAACACCTTAAATAAAATATGCCTCTGTTCGAAAAACACATTAAATAAACACATCAAATAAAATATACCTCTGTTCGAAAAACACATCAAATAAACACATCAAATAAAATATGCCTCTGTTCGAAAAACATATCAAATAAACACATCAAATAAAATATGCCTCTGTTCGAAAAACACATCAAATAAACACATCAAATAAAATATGCCTCTGTTCGAAAAACACATCAAATAAACACATCAAATAAAATATGCCTCTGTTCGAAAAACACATCAAATAAACACATCAACTAAAATATGCCTCTGTTCGAAAAACACATCAAATAAACACATCAAATAAAATATGCCTTTGTTCGAAAAACACATAAAAAATATGCCTCTGTTAGAAAAACCCATCAAATAAACACATCAAATAAAATATGCCTTTGTTCGAAAAACACATCAAATAAAATATGCCTCTGTTCGAAAAACACATCAAATAAACACATCAAATAAAATATGCCTCTGTTCGAAAAACACATCAAATGAACACATCAAATAAAATATGCCTCTGTTCGAAAAACACATCAAATGAACACATCAAATAAAATATGCCTCTGTTCGAAAAACACATCAAATGAACACATCAAATAAAATATGCCTCTGTTCGAAAAACACATCAAATGAACACATCAAATAAAATATGCCTCTGTTCGAAAAACACATCAAATGAACACATCAAATAAAATATGCCTCTGTTCGAAAAACACATCAAATAAAATATGCCTCTCGACATTTTTTCTCTTAACCTGGAAAACCACCTTGAAACCATGCATGCTTTAATGTATAGCTAAGTGAAGCCATTACATTAAACCAATGTTCAATTTCCCCATTTCAAAAATGCGCACCACGCCTTTGTATCTTGGAACTATTTATTAAATAGTGTAATTGAGTCTTGCTCTGCTGTAATGTGATTCCGACAGATGTGTGGAATGCCCGCCGAGGCGAGCGAAATGCTAACAAATGAACAGTCTGTTCAAGTTATTTAAATTTCTAATCTTCTGATGGAATTGTAGATTTTTTAAATATTTAATTGTATTCGCACTGCTGGGTGCTGAAAAGTTCTCAGGCTGACCCACTTTCCAAAAGCAAATCTTTTCCTCCACATTCAATCACTGAAACGCTCTGCGTGACAGTGGCACTCCCGCTTTCCTTTCCTTGGGGTGAAATGCTCATATATATATATATATATATATATATATATATATATATATATATATATATATATATATATATATATATATCAGAACCTTTTACCCTATTACAGATAGCAGCTGAGTGGCAATCCCTTAAAATGACATCTGATATGAAACTGTGCATGAAACATAAGGTGTGGGAGAAATTCCACCTGTTGATATTCATCGATATTTTTAAGACTACACTTCTTTTTCTTCTTCTTCTTGTTCTTCATTTCTTCTTTTTCTTCTTTTTTTTCTTGTTCTTCTTTTCTTCTTGTTCTTTTTCTTGTTCTTGTTCTTCATTTTGTTCTTGTTCTTCTTTTTCTTCTTTTCTGCTTGTTCTTCTTTTTCTTCTTTTTCTTCTTTTCTTCTTGTTCTTCTTCTTCGTCTTCTTTTTCTACTTCTTGTTCTTCTCGTTCTTGTTCTTCTTTTCTTCTTCTTCTTCTTTTCATTTTCTTCTTCTTTGTCTTTTCTTCTTTTTCTTCTTGTTCTTTTCATTTTCTTCTTCTTTGTCTTCTTTGTCTTCTTTTTCTTCTTCTTCGTCTTCTTTTTCTTCTACTATGAGCCGTGTCACGTTGGTGATCATGGCCCTTCACAACTTCCTATCTTTTGTAGCAGATAATTTGATTCTGTTTTTTGTTATCTCTTCTAAGCCTTACCCCGCCATCCCCTTACTCATGCGTTGTTTTCCTCTGTCCCTGTTGACTTCAATCTGTCCTGTGAGTATCACATTTTCCAAGCTCTCTTTCCTCATGATGTGCCATAGACATTTCAGCTGTTCCTTCTTGGCTTTTAATAAAAATGTTCTTTTTACTTCCATTGTCTCTAGAACTTCGTCGTTGAGCCCATTTAAACGGTGGGTTATGTCAGACGTGATCTGCGAAAAGGCGAATAAAATGATGAGATACTGACGTTAGCGTTCAACCTCTACTGCCATAACACTGACATATACACTTCTGATATCAGGCGCCGATATAATAGGAAGCATTACTTTCGGAACAACCGGCAGGCATATATATATATATATATATATATATATATATATATATATGTATATATATATATATATATATATATATATATATATATATATATATATATATACTCTATTACTATTGGTGTGTGTTATCATTTGGCTCATTAGGAGGTGAGTATATATATATATATATATATATATATATATATATATATATATATATAGTGTAATTTTATATATATATATATATAGGAGGTGAGTACATATATATATATATATATATATATATATATATATATATATATATATATATATATATATATACTCACCTCCTAATGAGCCAAATGATAACACACACCCATAGTAATATACACGCTTACACACATCATACTCCCTCACTCCTTAAGGACCAAATAACACACACACACTTAACAGAGACACGCCCCCTTTCCAGGAACCAATAAAACTGTCAAAATAACCAAGGGAATTCAGAGCATGAATCCATCCAGCTATTATCTTAAATAACAACTTAAAAGAGACTGTTTGACCAACGCAAAGACTGACCAAAATTCATGTTAAAAAAAAAAAAAATTGGAAACTACAGACAAAAGTTCATTTTCAAGACATTCATTTCTGTAGTTCACTGCTACCAGCAAGCAGAAAATTATTTTTCTCCTGATGATGACTATGTTGGCCGAAACTAGTCGAAGAATCTAAATGAAATAATAATAAAAACGAAGGAATATTAATATACAACCCAGTGTGTCTGAAGATTTTAATTTTTTAATATTTTTTATTGTTCAATACATATATATATATATATATATATATATATATATATATATATATATATATATATATATATATATATATATATAAACAGCGAAATTTAAAATTTAACTGTATTGACTTTGAACTTTTAAGACAAAATACCGGACGCTGTGGAGAGTCATGATCTTTATCATACTGAATATAAAAGGAAAAAAAGAAGTAGAATGAAAAGCAACATTTAATGTTGCAAGTAGCGAAGTTCGCAGTCTTACCATCTGAAACAAACGATGCGGATGTTCCACACTAGTCCAAATAAAAGGTAACGAAGGAAACCTCCATCAACACTGGAAAGAGCGATAACAGCTATCGGACTTGAGAAATGCATTTTCCTGAATATTTGTTTGAAGAGAAAGATCTTATGAATTTCGACTGACCGTAGCAATGGCTGTTGGCTCAATGAATGCCGAATGTTTCTGTTGTGGTAGGATCCACCTAATTTGCATAGTGGAGTACCGACTATATAAATATGGTTGGTACCGCGAAGACAAGGAGGCGAATCAAGAGATCCAACTAGAGACTCTGCCCGAATGCGACTTAGTCAACACATTCTCCAGGAACGGTCTTCCCAGGAATATACAAAAGACTATATGTAAATATTGTGTACACTTTCTTGTTTCAATACATTTTGTTCTAAGTACATTTTGTGTTGCATTATTATTCCATGCATTAGTCAAGTTTCAACAGTTTCCTTATAAGGAAACGGCAAATATTACCATTAAGATTAAGAAGGTTTTGGGTTAGTTTTCTGATTGGCTTGCTCAAAGCAGAACTCTCTTTGTTTAGCAGACTTTTGTATATACTTTTCTTCCAAACATCGTTGTCTATTCAATACGAGTTGCTGCAAACGTCTTTCTAGAGTTGACTTTAGTCGCCGAAGTTGACTGTCATTACTGAAACAATCCAGAGTTAAACCCAGCATGTTGTCTCGCTTAACTTCTAACCATACTTGTTTGTACGTGTGGATTTGCGGCCAAAGAATTGGCTAGCTTCGTCTTTGTGGTCACCTTGGCAACGGGAATTTGATCTATTGTCCACACCTGGCCGAGCGACAAGATGTCAAGCACCCCCGCCGGGTCATATTTGGATTTAGTCCACGATTAGTGAAAAGGTTCGCGAGGACAGAGTTGACTGGGAAAGGGATAACTATTGATGCTGGCAAGAAAGTCTCCATCGTTGTCATTTAAAGAAAATCGTCTCATCATCGTCTCATATTTCGGCGTTAATTCAGTTAGGGACGATAAACACGGAAAGAAACTGTACAGTTCAACATGTTTTTCCTGGAACAGAAAAAAAATTGTAGACGTGCTTTCCAATTTTATAAGTTTACCATTCATCCGTGGATTGAATATTGTTGCCAATTACATCGGGCAGCAAGGCCTCTGATCGGGAGATTAGAGGTTTTCAGGAGAGTGGAACAACCTCTTAATTGCTTTTGTTCCCAGGTCCACTCTGACCTGGGGTTGTAGCACCTGTTAGGGTCCCAGCTATGGGCAAATAATGATTCCCCAATAAAAAAAAACTCAATAAAAGTATAAAAATAAACTTTTATAGTAAAAATACAAGCAAAACATTTTATATAGAAAATACTAAAATTACATATTTCTAGCAAAATGACCAGCAATACATTTTTATAGTAAAAATGACCAGTAATACATTTTTATAGTAAAAATGACCAACAATACATTTTTATAGTCAAATGACCAACAATACATTTTTATAGTAAAAATGACCAGTAATACATTTTTATAGTAAAAAAGACCAACAATACATTTTTATAGTCAAATGACCAACAATACATTTTTATAGTAAAAAATGACCAACAATACATTTTTATAGTAAAAATGAGCAACGATACATTTTTATATTAAAATGACCAACAATACATTTTTATAGCAAAAATGACCAACAATACATTTTATAGTAAAAAGGACCAAGAATACATTTTTATAGCTAAAAATGACCAACAATACATTTTTATAGTAAAAATGACCAGTAATACATTTTTATAGTAAAAAAGACCAACAATACATTTTTATAGTCAAATGACTAACAATACATTTTTATAGTAAAAAAGACCAACAATACATTTTTATATTAAAATGACCAACAATACATTTTTATATTAAAATGACCAACAATACATTTTTATAGTAAAAATGACCAACAATACATTATTATAGTAAAAATGTCCAACAATACATTTTTATATTAAAATGACCAACAATACATTTTTATAGTAAAAATGACCAACAATACATTTTTATATTAAAATGACAAACAATACATTTTTTAGTAAAATGACTAACAATACATTTTTATAGTAAAAATGACCAGTAATACATTTTTATAGTCAAATGACCAACAATAGATTTTTATAGTAAAAATGACCAACAATACATTTTATAGTAAAAATGACCAACAATACATTTTTATGTTAAAATGACCAACAATACATTTTTATAGTCAAATGACCAACAAATAAATTTTATATGTAGTTGAAGGCATATAATAGCGCTCAAAATCTATTTAGATCAGACCATAAAATTAAGTACAAACCATTTAGCTTTCAGCATTCAATAACCCATAAAAGTGTTGATATGCCGCTAAACAAAATCGACTAACCTACTAAAAATATTGTTGCCACTTCTGCTCTTGTTCTTTTGCTATGTATCTAGAAATTTTTGACAAAAACTAAAGCATTATCTGCATTATTGTTGTTAATATAGCTCAAAATTAATTGTAATTGACACAATGTGATTCTATTGTACAATTTATATTGACACCATGTGATTCTATTGTACAATTTATATTGACACCATGTGATTCTATTGTACAATTTATATTGACACCATGTGATTCTATTGTACAATTTATATTGACACCATGTGATTCTATTGTACAATTTATATTGGCACCATGTGATTCTATTGTACAATTTATATTGGCACCATGTGATTCTATTGTACAATTTATATTGAGACCATGTGATTCTATTGTACAATTTATATTGACACCATGTGATTCTATTGTACAATTTATATTGACACCATGTGATTCTACACATTTCTACTTTGATTATTGTTATTAATATTGTCCCAAATTAATTTTAATTGACACCACATGATTTTAATCAAATTACATAACAATCAGCAATAAACTGGAACATCGGCTTCCCTCTCTCTCCCATGGTCACAGCGTAGCTTCCCTGTGCCTTTTCTACGAATATTATCGTAACAGTTGTTCCGGTGAGCTTTCCTCCTTCGTACCTGGATTTCATGAATTCAGGCGCAGTACCAAATTGGCAGCAAGGACTATTCAATTTACAATTGAATGTCTATTCTTATACTTCCTTCTCCTGCACATGTTTTTCCTGGAACAGAAAAAAAATGGTAGACGTGCTTTCCAATTTTATAAGTTCACCATTCATCCGTGGATTGAATATTGTTGCCAGCAATGCCTTTGATCGGGAACTCTCTTTAAATTTCAAACAGAATGTCAACCGTCTTCTTCTGTGTCCGTGTAGCTTGTACTTTTTATTGTCTCCTCGCCTTTAATGTTTTTTTAGGAATCTTTAGAGACTGTTTGACCACCACAAGGAATGACCAAAATTCATGTAAAAAAAATCAAAAAATCAAAAATCAAATGGAAACTACAAAGAAAAGTTAATTTTCTTCATCAAGACATTCATTTCTGTAGTTCACTGCTACCAGCAAGCAGAAAATTATTTTTCTCCTGATGATGGCCATGTTGGCCGAAACTAGTCGAGGAATCTAAATGAAATAATAATAAAAACGAAAGAATATTAATGTACAACCCAGTGTGTCTGAAGATTTCAATTTTTTTCATATTTTTATTGTTCAATACGTATATATATATATATATATATATATATATATGAAGAAATGTAGTCTTAATATATATATGAAGAAATATAGTCTTCATATAGTCTTGTTCCTAATTCCTTGCGTCTTAGTGGCTTTATCACCTTGCTTGTGGTGAAATAATTGAATAAACGCTTTAATTAATCTACGAGGCTTGATTATCTGCGGACATAATATTTTATGTGTGCCCCTCCAAAACTAGTAGTGACCAGAGATTAGCAGCTTCTTAAGTTCACTGGCACATCATACGTGACAGCTTAAAATGTGGGAGGTATTTCTGCCGCACCCTAAATAACATGCAATTGCAGATGCAACTGTTAGGTTGCGTCATAAGTAAGGATAGGAAGTTGTGGAGAGAAATTATTTCCAACCTTTTGAAAGTATAGGGTACAAAGAAGAAGAAGAATGAAAGGGTGCAGAAAAGTCCTCGGCTCGACTCACCTACTCAAATCTGGTCAAATGACCAAACTTCAGATTTATTTTAGTCATTCTTTTTTTAACTGGAAGATTTTCCAATGCATTTTCATAATAAAACATATTTGTCCATTGATTTTCATAGTAAAAATCATTTCCAATGCTTTTTCATAATAAAAATTATTGGTCAATGCATTTTCATAGTAAAAATAATTGACCAACGCAAGTTCATAGTAAAAATCATTTCCAATGCATTTTCATAGTAAAAATCATTGGCCAATGCATTTTCATAGTAAATATAATTTCCAATGCATTTTCATAGTAAAAATCATTTCCAATGCATTTTAATAGTAAAAATCATTTCCAATGCATTTTCATAGTAAAAATCATTGGCCAATGCATTTTCATAGTAAATATAATTTCCAATGCATTTTCATAGTAGAAATCATTTCCAATGCATTTTCATAGTAGAAATCATTGACCAATGCATTTTCATAGTAGAAATCATTTCCAATGAATTTTAATAATAAAAATCATTTCCAATGCATATTGATAGTAAAAATCATTTCCAATGCATTTCCATAGTAAAAATCAATACCAATGCATTTTCATAGTAAAAATCATTTCCAATGCATTTCCATAGTAAAATTCATTTCCAATGCATTTTCTTAGTACAAATCATTTTCATTGTATGCATAGTATAAATAATGGTGAATATATAATTGAATGAAATATAATTGTAGTTCAAAATCTTGAAGAATAATGTTGATAAACAATAACAGAAATTAATTAGTAGCAACAAATACATGACAATTAAGAATAAATTAAGAGCAACCAAATATACCTTAGGTTTTTTCACTGTACTGGCAGCCTACACAGTGGATGAAAGGGAAATTCTGATGTTCTTCATGACAACGCAAGACGATATACAGAAAGAATAATTCCTGACCATGCACCAACCAATTGTTAACCTTTTTAGATCACTGCAAAATATTTTGATGGCGGAAATCTTTCTCGAATGAAAACAGGATTGAAGAAAATGATAAATAAATAAAATAAAGAAAGAAAGGAAGAAAGAAAAAGGAATAAACCTCAAACAAAAGCGAGCAAGAAAGAAAGAAAAAAGAAAGAAAAAAGAAAGATAGAAATAAATAAAGATAGCAAGAAGAAAACTAAAAAAGGAAAGGTGAAAAGGAATAAACCTCAAAGAAAGTAAGAAAGAAAGAAAGAAAGAAAGAAAGATAGAGATAAAAAGAAAGATAGATAGAAAGAAAGAAATAAAGACAGAAATAAGGAAAAAAGAAAGAAAGAAATATAGGTATAAAGAAAGAAAAAGATAGAAAGAAAGAACGAAAGACATATAGCAAGCAAGCAAGAAAGAGAAATAGAAAGAAATAAAAAAGAAAGATAGAAATAACTAAAGAAAGAAAAATGCAATTTATAAAAAGAGGAAACGAAATAAATGACTAAGAAAAAGGGCAGAAAGAAAGAAAAAGACAAAGAAAACGAAGCTGATGGCAAAAAGGAAAAGAATAAACGTGAAAGAGAGAAGCAAGAAAGAAAAGTAAATGCCAAAAAAAGAAAAGAATAAAAGTAATAAACCTCAAATAGGCAAAGAAAGAAAAAGAAGAAAACGATAAAAAGGAAAAGAGTAAAAGAAACAAACAACAAAAAGAAAGAAAAAGAAAACAAAAAGATTAAAAGAAAATTTAAAGAAAAATGCTGATGACAAAAACGAGAAGAAAAAATATCAAAGAAAGAAAGAAAGTGAGAGAAAGAAAGAAAGAAAAATAGAAAAAAATAAAGATAGAAAGAAAGAAGCAAACTACTAAAAGGAAAAGTATAAAAGAAATAAACCTCAAAGAAAGAAAGAAATATAGAAAGACAGGAATATAAATAGAAAGAAAGAAACCACAAAAAGGAAAAGAGTAAAAGGGATAAACCTTAAAGAAAGAAAGAAAAAAAGTTCCAATGACAGAAAACGAAGAACTGCTAAAAAGAGAGAATAAATGTAGTCTCTGTAATCTTCACCTGAAATATCTGCCATAAAATAATTACCATAAATCCAATCATCCCATGAAAGAAATGGAGTTATTTTCCCGCCTCTTGTAATACTGTTAAACGTTTTTTTAAAAAATATAGAAAAAAAGTCCAACTCTATCCATTTTTCATGACTTCCGATTAAGAAGTGATAGCCAGGATAGAATGCTCGAACGATAACGGCTGTCTTCTTGTGGTTCCCCATCTGTGCCATCGTCAATCTACCGTTAAACAAATGGCCACACACGAAGAAGCATAAACTAGCCAATGCGAACAGACACACATAAAATGTTTTTTTTATAAGCGGAGCTTAGATGTACCAGAAGGGCGAAAGAATGGGGCTCTTAGTGCGAATTGAACTCACTACTCTGACGTAATTGTTCTAGCGAAATAAGCATGTTAGCCAATACACGGCGTCGCAATGCCCAAAGACGCCACATAAAACGCAAGGCATAATTAAGCCAGTCTCGTTCCGTCAATGGAATTCTCAGTATCCTTCTGTAGAACAACATTTCTGTTGCCTTCAGTTTTCTTTTATTGGGGAACAGTAATCCAAATACCCGACTCGTACGTGAGAATATTGAAACACATTTTAAGGGCGTGGCAATTTTATCTCCGTCAGTATAATTTGATTTTATTATGCTTGTTGTCTTCACCGAATTTAACGGTCTAATTTTATATTTTTCCATAAGATAATTAAACCCAATTTTCCGTCTTATGAGGCGTCTTGTTGGGCAAAATCTCGACCTTAACTCCAGACTTCATTTTTATTGGGCAATCAAAAAACTTTGAATAAAGACTTTTATTTTCGACATTAAATTTATTGAAGAATATATTTACCATTTTGCCCCGCTATCTTCAGTCATTTTTAAAGTGATTCCTTAACTTAATGGTTTATCTTTCAAAATAAAGAACTATTCTAGCTGCCTTTTGCAGTTTTCCTAGGAATTCGAACTTTTTCCTTAAAAGAAATTATACACACACACACACACACACACACACACACATATATATATATATATATATATATATATATATATATTATTTATTTATTATAATTTTATCATATAGACAAAACCATTTTACTCACAACAAAGATGCAACTTGGTTTCAGTGCATTTTAACTGCACATCTACGGGTGAGGGTCGGAAATGGTTATGAACGATCCTGTTTGTAGGCAAGCCCGGATGTAAAACGTCACTTCCTTTTTCCATTTTTTGACAAGAAAAATGTACTTAACAAAATATACCTAGAGTATCTAAGTGAAAACGATAGTTGTTGTTGACAGCAATTTGGTGTTGGGTGGGCCGGGTAGTTAATGTTGAATGGAGTGTGGACATTCTTCCGATGATAAGCATCGATCAAAGTTTAGGTAGGTCAACTACTAAGCGTCCTAAGTTTGAGAGGTAGGGGAGGGAAGATAGCGATAGGGGATAATATTACATTTTAGTATGTAAAAAACATGTCGAGTTAACTTTTATAATTATTAGGAGTAGTTATTTTTCGGTTTTTCGGTTTTTCGGAACGAACGTTAGAATTTATATATTTTATATATTACTTTCGTTCTCATCGCATCGGATATATATATATATATATATATATATATATATATATATATATATATATATATATATATATATATATATTAATCAATGACAAATAAACAAATATATAAGATAAAAAATAAAAATGAAAATAAATAAAAACAAGCAAAACAATTTGACCCAAATAAATAAGCAAACACCCGACATCCGGTAAATGACCGCCATAATAGACTACCAACAATAAGCTATATAAACAAATTTCCACTACGTTAATAAAACACACCGATCAAAATAAAAATAAATAAATAAATATATAAGATAAAAAATAAAAATAAAATTTAAAAAAAACAAGCAAAATAATTTGACATAAATAAATAAACAAATAAGCGACTTCCGGATAAAGTAACCGCCAAAATAGACTACCCATAATGCACCACATATATATAAATAGCCGAGAAAAATAACAGCACTAGTTGCCTGACGATTGCACTAGCAAGAAACAGACTGTCGCCTCTAAGTGCTGACTTCCATGTCCACTTTTATATTTACACACGCTCTATCTCTGATATTGAGCACTTTATCCCACAAATATAGCACACTTTAAGACTATATTTCTTCATATATATATATATATATATATATATATATATATATATATATATATATATATATATATATATGGCAATGATAGGTAACTGATGATTTAATGATTTTTAAGAAAATTTCAAAAGCAAAGTGTTACTTCTTTTCTGAAAGATAGAGGTTGGGGGAGCATAAGGTCGGAATTAAAAATAGACTTGTGGGTATGTCTTGATTAACCAATTAAATGTCAGAACTGCATTAAATAGAAAAGCAAGATCAGAAGGTGGTGGAGGTGGAGTTATTCTTTCATGTCATGATAACCCGGAACATAGACAGACCATTGTTGACAATTGTGGAAAATATGTAAGCAACAAATCTATCGTGATTCATGTTCAATTTTTTGAAAGCATGTAGAATTGTAATCAGACGTAAAGTTAACAGAATTTTTACTTTAAAATTTTAGATTCAGAAAGCTTCTTAAAGGGGCCTGCAGATAAAATTAAAAATGTGGAACATCTATATAAGATATTATTAATACTAACTGGACGGCAATACATAGCAGTATTAAAGCTGAATATATAAAATAAGGTAATTACCCGTAGAGGGTGGACCATTATATACTAATAAATTACGGCTATATGAAATGGTAATACGTAATTTTTAAAAATTTAACTATGTTTTAAGATAAAAGATAAATTGTGTCGGCAATTTACACTTAATTCATTCCATTAGTTTAATAGGGATTTTTTTTGTCAGCAAATTTTATAAATCTTAGTTTTTTTCATGTAAACATAAGATGCAAGGTTCATTTAAAGATTTACAAGTTTTCTTTTTAGTTCCAACAATATTTAGAAAGGGGCGTCCTATTTCTGTATGCGTTATTGGAGAAAGATAATATATGTTGGTACCACCTAGTTTTAAAGGAATTCTTGGTACTCCCAATATAACATTTTTTAACTGTCGTATTTTCTATAGTAGAAATAGTGCCTAGTTAAACAATCTGTCTGACATCGGTTTTACAATGAACATTCGTTAGAATTTCTACAATTACACTTGTTGGTATTATCTGCGTTTGTTACTTTGGAATGGATGCTATTATTCAGGTTTCTTATTGATTTAAAATTTTATTATGTTTTTTAATAGTTTTTTTCAAGATTATCGGTACAGCGATAGCTTAATTTATATATATAAACTAAACATTTGCAGCAAAATACCTGTCCACATTCACAATTCAGAAAAATCCTCTATACTTTTTTACGAAAAAATAAACATAAACTTAAAATTCTTGAAGCTATCTATATTAAAAAAAGAAACCAAACCTTAATAAAAATTAATAAAGAATGCTGCACAAATATTTTAAAATGTGTATAATAGTTTAAAATGCCA
This sequence comes from Acanthosepion esculentum, assembly GCA_964036315.1. Lineage (NCBI taxonomy): Eukaryota > Metazoa > Mollusca > Cephalopoda > Sepiida > Sepiidae > Acanthosepion > Acanthosepion esculentum. The sequence goes on along the minus strand of OZ038509.1, from coordinate 20,116,656 downwards.
AGGTTTGCACTAATAGTTTCTCTTTTTACTACTCATGTCGTAAAAAAAATCTCCAAACCATATTTAGTTACGTCCCTTAAAACGGTTTCAGCGGTCATGCAATGACGTAGCGTTCCTCAGTATATTTGTAATAAATTTAAATTTCAGATAAAACAACAATTTGTCTCTGAAAAATAATGGATTCTGTAATATTCATTTTATTATAAACAATACCTGATGATGACATAGATATGTCGAAAGTACTTGGTAATAAAAAAAAATATGTAGAAACACGACTATTTTCTCTCGTCTTTCAGTAATGCCATCAAAAGAAATGCGAGAGTATGAAAGGATCTTAACGAAAATGAGTAAACAGAATATGTCTAAACTGTACAACGAAACATGCCTTAATATATATATATATATATATATATATATATATATATATATATATATATATATATTATTTATTTAGGCAGCCATCTTTCATTTATGCATGTTTCATTTAAAACGGCAGACAAGGTACTACGATTAAGCTTTTTATTCAATTTTTCTTGTGTTGGAACTTGTTTTCTTTTTTGTAGAAACTGTGCAAAGGTTCTATAATTCTGAGCCCTTTCGGTTACACTGTTAGCCATTATCAAGGATGATTATATTTTTTCAATTTAATTGAATGTGTGCGTTGTGTATATGTTTTTAGTCTCATAGACATGTGTTATTTTCCGAACACAGCTGGCACATTGTGGCCGTGTTCGTAGTTAATATGATGAAGCGTTGGCTTTTTCTTTTTTATTATTAAGGCTTAGATTATTTAAAATCTTTTTTACACGTGGCTGAGGTTCTTATGTTTGTAATTTTTACTAGTATGTTTCGGATGGAGTCTGGTAATTTTGTGTGTGTGTTTAAATGTTTTCTAATAGAGCTATGGTCAGATAGGTGTAACATAAGGCGTCTAGATAGGCATGTAGTAGTGTGACCGATGTAATAATTTATGAATTCGGTTTGAGCAGAAACACAGTTCCTTAAGGGGCATTTGAACTCATAGATAATGTGCGATCGTTGTCATTTTGACATTGCTATTGTGTTCTTATATATATATATATATATATATATATATATATATATATATATATATATATATATATATATATATATAGCCATTTCACCCCGCAAGATTTAACCTGGCAAGGTTTGTCAACATCAAGGGATTTGGAGATAAAATAAATATTTTAACTCCAAACCCCTTGGCTATTCATATTTCTTTTATATGTAATTTATATATGCTCTGTAATAAATACATTGAGCTCTGAGATCAGTTTTAATATTTTATATTTTTACGATTCGCTTGGATTATTTACCCACTGATTTTTACGTATATATATATATATATATATATATATATATATATATATATATATATATATATATATATATATATATATATCGGGTCGGATTGAGGAATCGGAGAGCCGAGTTCGAATTCCAGTCGAATCTATTACATTCACTTACGTGCCAATACCCTTGGAAAAGGTATTAATCCTCTTCTTCGCCCTCCAGCTATGGGTAAATAGCAGTGCAGACTGGGATCTATAGCCTTGGATGACAACTTTTCTAGGAGAAGGACAACTTTGAATTCAAAACCTGCGTAGCGTCGTTTGGTTACCTTGATGCACATAGTGCACCAGGTCTCTGTATTCGGCCCTTCAAAATGTGTGGTTGGTCCTGCACAAAGCCTTCACCATATAATAAAAAATCACATGTGCTGTTGTCTGTCTGTCGGTTCTTTGGTGTAGTGTTACTAACTCACGGGAAATAGTATGCACTCAACTGCCTCATGGGTAATAGCCGCAGCTATTTATGGTCTTTGTGATTTCATATGTAAATGAGTCACCTCATCTCCCTTTACCGAAGAGGCTTTATCTCCTTATTTTCCCTGGGAGCTTTTGTCCCCTCACTATCTTCTCCCTTTCCCTAAGAATTTGTCTAGATATGGTAGATCTCGACCTACTTAATTTTTATAGGAGTGCTCCTCCAATGGTTGTCCTTGTTCATCTTCAGAGTCCATATTAATCTCGATTTCACTGTCGAGTTTGTCTGGCCTTGACATGACACTTTCGCCTTCATTACTTCGAGGCTCACAATACATTTCTCCATTGCTATCGTGTTGCAATCTAACTTCGTCTACATGTGCTAATATCCCAATTGCATATTTTTTCTGTTATCATAGCGTTCTCTCCATTTTGCATTATGAATCTTTCCTCTTGTAGATTACATTCACAATTCTTTTTCTATCTTTTTTTTTTGTTAGTAGCATAGGATATAGTCAGTAATAGCATCACGGCATTTTTTACTGAGCAGTTTTGAAAAAAAACACACACATATTTTACATAGTTAAGGCCCTTCGTAATGTGTGGGCTATACTTGTGAGTACAATTTTTCGTATTTCTTTAAGGTATGGGCTACCAGGGATTCCTTCAATGAGTCTATTGGAATCTTTTCCAATTAATCTGAGGGCTCCAACTACAACCGTAATGTTTAATATCCCCATACGCCACATTTTTTAGATTTCGATTTCAAGGTCCTTGTATTTTAATAGTTTTTTTCTTCAAAGATGCATTGCAGTCTGCAAAGACTACCATGCCAATAAGGAGGCATATTTTGTCTTTGCGGTCTCTAATCACGATGCCAGGGCGATTACCTTCTGTCTGTGTTCATTGCGAAGTCCCATAAAATTGCTACAGGTCTTATCTCCATAATCGGGTCTGGGTGGTGTTCATTCCAATTTTTTGCAGGTTATTATTATTATTATTATTATTATTATTATTATTATACATAGGTGAGAATATGTTAAGGATATTATTAGACAGAGTGCGCTCAGGGGCTTCTCTGTAAAAGGGCTGAGGGGCAACTGAGAAAATAATACTGAAAGGTGCCCAGCCCTGGGGAACAGCTAACCGAGGCCGCGCCCTCCCATTGCACAAGAGGGATGGATTGGTGCTCGCACCGAGGCTAGTGCAGCCGACGGTTGCGGGGGCTGTGGGCAATTTTTGTGCCCGCCCGAGTGCACGCGCCGCTCGGGTCCCAACTTTAAAAAGACCTTGTGTCACATCTCATTCTCGTGGGGGAATGAGTAAACACCGTTTAAATTGCTATAAACTAAAACTGGAGCTTTTTATTCTCAGAATTCGTAGGAGAATTGAGTTCGAATTTCGCATTTATTCATATAGATTCCATAATATAGGTTTTACTTAATTAGCTATTTAGTTTCTCTAACTCTTCAAATGTTGAATGTATAACTAATTCTAATTTCTGTTTTCCCATCTTTACACTATATTAATTTTATCTTATAAATTTTCCCTCTGTTCTGTCAACCATGAAATAAAAATAATTGTTTGTATGGAAAATAAGGACCTACGTACATCAAATCGTTTTTAAATTAAGTGGCAGCAGAGGAATTATTATTGAACTTTTAAAAGATAAGCTTAAACATTAATTTAATACTTAAATGCAACGATCAATTTTGACTTCTTCTGTAGTTTATTGATGTCTATCACATTTATTCCTCCCAAGCTATTGTGATGATGGACAAACCAAGAGTCCTCCAAAGGCTCTAGCGTATATGACGCCATATAGGGCGGATTTAAAGTATCTTAAAATTTTTAGCTAGTTTAAAATGTTAAGCTAGCTGCAATTTTGGATACAAAAGGAAAATAAGAGTTACTCAACATTAATGGCTAGTATAATATATTAATATATATTTTTAACCTCGCATAATCTGGCAACCCTGAGAATCAACGAAAATCGTTCACTGTGCCTAACTTTTCTAGGGCTTTTGAATGAGCTATGAATCATTGAAATCGGACTTGTGGGAGCGGAGGAGTTGCTTGGACACACGCACAAACACACATACACTGTACTTTATATATAAGATGAGTAAAATATTAATAACTGGTTAAGGAAAAGAAACGAAATGCAAAATTGAGAAACCAGTTAAAACTAATATAAAACTAGAAATAAAATAGAAACTTAAAGTTAAAAATGATAACGAAATAACAAAAAATGAAAGAAACAAAACAAACAAAAAAGAATCAGCAGACAAGAAGAAAAATGATATACGAAATAACCCACGAAGAAAGAAAGAAAGAAGTAAATAAGTAAACGACTAAAAGGAAAAGAATAAAAGTAAAAGAAACAAAGAAAGAAAGAGAAAAGAATGAAGTAAAACAAGAAATAAAAATGCAGATGATAAAAAGAAAAAAAGAAAGAAAAAGACAAAGAAAACGAAGCTGATGACATAAAAAGAAAAGTATAAACGGAGTAAACGTGAAAGAAGAAAGAAAGAAAAAGCAAACTACAAAAAAGAAAAGAATAAAAGTAATGAACATCAAAGAAGGAAAGAAAAAGAAGAAAACGACAAAAAGGAAAAGAGTAAAAAAAAACAAAAAACAAAAGAAAAAACAAAGAAAAAAGAAAACGACATAAAACAAAAAAAGTAAAAAAAAAAATAAATGACAAAAATTTTAAAAGATGCTGATGACAAAAACGAAAGGAAAAAATCTTTAAAAAAAATAAAGAAAGGAAGATAGAAAGAAGCAAACTAAAAAAAGGAAAAGAGTAAAAGGAATAAACCTCAAAGAAAGAAAGAAGGAAAGAAAGAAGGTGCAATGATAGAAAACGAAAAAGAACTGCCAAAAAGAGAATAAAAGTACTCTGTGTAATCCTCACCTTAAATATCTGCTATAAATTGCCATAAATTCAATCACTCCATGAAAGAAATGAAGTTATCTTCCCGCCTTTGGTTTTTTTCATGACGTCCGATTATGATATGATGACTAGGATAGAATACTTGAAGGATAACTGAAGTCTTCTTGTGGCTTCCCATTTGTGCCATCTTCTATCTACGGGCAAAACAATTGGTCACACACGAAGAAGTAGAAACTAGCAAAAGCGAACAGGCCCACAGTCACTTTCCTATCGACGTAAAATTGCCTCCCTGTGTCTTTTCTTTAAATACCTAATGATAAGGACACAGTGGATAAAGGCGTTAGTTAGATCCAATGACAGGACCCAAAGAGCTTGAATTCGGCGTTTTCCTTCTCCTCGACCAGTTGCCACCCAAGGCTATAGAACCCAGTCTGTCTTGTTATTTATTCATAGTAGGATATTCATAGATAGATTCATACCTTTCCCAAGAGGAATAGCACATAAATGAATGTAATGAACTCGGCTGGAATTCGAACTCGGCTCTCGGAATCTACAATTCATTACTCTGCCTGGCTTTTGCGTAATCTACACATGCTTATGTAACATATTGCTGCTGGGCACAAATAAGGCGACGAAGATTATATATATATATATATATATATATATATATATATATATATATATATATATATATATTATTCGAGTTATGGCGAATGGGTAGAGTGAAGGAGAAACACAGAGGTTAGGATTGCGCACACAAGAACTGACATAGACAAATCTTCGGTGAACCTCCAGCTAGCCTCTTTGTCCAGATCAAGAATCGGGCCAGTTATTTAGACGCCTAAGCATCTCACGTGGCTACGCCCTCTTCCGGTATGTCACCTACGTAACTTCGTGTGGCCACGCCTCTCCCTGCATGCGACCACGCAAGCACGCATTTCTATTCGTTCAGGACACCTATGAATCTTTTTTATTCAAGGCTCGGGACACCTGTACGTCCTGTTTATTTTACCCGCAGGATACATTTCCTGTTTAGGCTATCACCAGTTGCGATTTCCGCTCACACACTGATGCAGTGTAAGTAAGGCCAAAGGTCTTTCCTCTACCGACATCCAACGCTTAAATATGCTAAAACTTTTTTCCCTTAATATACCCTACCGAAATGAATGTGCGTTTTGTATACTGATGCGTCTATGTGCCATGTTCTTTCAGGACATGGTCGATTATGGCTATCCACACTTTCTCTTCCTTCGTAGTGAGTGATGCTTGCCTTTTTGCCATTTCACTGCTTTCCACTGTCTTTCTTGCCTTAAATATGCCCCGTGAGTGACAAATTCTCCAAGTCCACTTTCCCCTTAATGCTACCGAGAAATTTAAATTGTCTTTTTCTGATTCTAAGTATAAGTATCCTTTTTATTACTATTTTTCTTAAAACCCACTCGTTACTCACACGTTCAGTCCATGGTGCTCTCAGTATCTTTCTGGATCAGGAGGTCAAAACAGCAAGAGGGATCTGTAAGCGTTCTAAAAGGAGATATTTGTCGCAGATTACTTCCACAACACAAAGAACAAATCACTGTAAGTTCAGACTCGAATATCCGAAATGCCGAAAACTCGATTCGCAGGAACTATCTCACAAATCACAATGCATGTAACCAGTCAGAAATATAACTCACTCTCCAACGAACACTGTAGCCAAAATACACCAACCTCCCGATTCGAGAAAACCAACTGCTTTTATCCGCCGAGCATTTTTTCCATTTGTCGATGACTGGGAGAGGACGCCCAATTTTTGCATATCAAAATACTTGTATAGCGACTCCTGCGACGGACTTGTTTTTTTAATTTAAATATTCCGTCTTCAGCATGTCATGCGGAATACCTGCCCTCTTTTTTTGGTAAGTAATTTTCTTTTTCGCCACGCTTTCCGTCGTAAGATACACGCGAAGCGCTTTCGCTTGGTTTAACGAAGTAAGTCACCGTTTTCTTCGATATAGGATCATCATTTTAATTTAGAGCTAAATACATTGTTCAAAGTAGAGTCCAATAGTGTTATAAAAAAACTCGGAGAATTACAGTAAGATATCTTTAATTATTTCTAAGATACAACGGTTCAAAGCTTAATCTAACAATTGTCCAAATTTTCTGTTACACGATTTGGACAATTTTGCTGTTACACCCGGTATATATATATATATATATATATATATATACAGTCTATCTGTGGATGACAAATATATATATATATATATATATATATATATATTTATATTTGTCAGCCACAGATAGACTGTTTCGCAGTTCATCAGTGTGGCTAGACGTCCGGTTGCCTCTAGCTAGGATCGAAACCCGACTGAATTGGCGTCAGTTGGAAATTCTACCACTAAGCCGTCGGCGCACGGCAGGGATGAAGGTGAATTTTAGCGTGTTTATTTTTAGATTTAGATAAACACACAGTGACTGACAGTGACTCAATTCTGCCGAAGAGTCATGCTATATTAGCTTTAATAGTCACTGTTTACAAACTCACACCCACAGAGTTCAACCGAAATTAATTTTTCAGGAGCCTATATATATATATATATATATATATATATATATATATATATATGATTATTTATTTAAATATTATAACATAAATATGTTATAAAATTACTACAAAAATAGCCATTTTGTTTCAACACTTCTGGTGTCTTATCAAGTGATGATGTTGAATGTAGAATTCTACATTCAACATCATCACTTGATAAGACACCAGAAGTGTTGAAACAAAATGGCTATTTCTGTAGTGATTTTATAACATATTTATGTTATAATATTTAAATAAATAATTATATCTGCTCTACTCTGTATTGAGCACTCTTTTATGAATAATAATTGTTGGTTATTGGAATTTATTCCGTATATACCAATCCTATACTTGGTTATATATATATATATATATATATATATATATATATATATATATATATATATATATATATATATATATATATATATTTATATATATATATATATATATATATATATATATTTGTGGATGAAAGGGAAAATATTGATCTCCCTCTTAACAGCACAAGGCCATATATAGAAACAATAATTCCTGACCTTCACCAACGAATTTTTACTCTTTTCAGATCGCTTCTAAATGCTTTGATGGCGAAAATCTTTTTCTAATGAAAACCAAATTCAATTTCCTCGAAATTAATTCGCGGAACATCACTTAAAGTGTATCGAAATGCTGCCTGTTAAGTGGCAACAAGTCATTTAAAATAATGGTGAATATATAATTGAATCAAATGAAAACGTTGAAGAATAAAGATGATGAACAAAAACAGAAAATACCCCCCACCAAACAACAACAACTAAGTTTAATTTAAAATCAGCTGAAAAAGAAAATAATTATAAGATAACAACATCGCAAAATTCAACATTTGCCAGAAAGGTTTCTCGCAGAAACGCTACGCTGGCATTAGATATAAATATTTGTCAAGCTGCCGACATGTTGAATAGAAACGTTTCCTCAGCACGAGATATCGCCCCAGCTGAGCATGCGCGAAGTAAGATTACCGAGTTACTCGAACGACGGACACTTCCGTGGCGCGTTTGCCTCAGCGTGTTCCCCGTCTGAAGGTGTCGCAGTTGTACATGAAAACAAATAGAAACTATTATTATTATTATTGTCATTATTATTATTATCAACATTATTATTATTACAGTTAAGAGAAGCGCGTGATTTAAGAAAAGATAAAGAAAAGAAAAATCACAATATTTGACAATATTAAACAACATTTCAACAAAGTGTCTGTCTTCTTCAAGTTATATTTAAACAGTTTTTTAAAGTATAAAAACATATACTGCCTCTGTTCCGAAATAGTTGTTCCACAGCCGGAAATCTCATGTGGAATATACTAATTCTTAGTCGAATTGTTTGCCGTTTACATTAACAGGTTAGCATTGATGTTCCTCAAGTATTTATATTAGCTTATTCAGGTAGAATAATTTGAAGCGCAAATTATATCACTTTTTCACCACATTAAAATTGTATTTTATTTTCAGGCCACCCGCTGGCAAGAGATTATGATGGGAGAAGAGAAGCCAGTTGGCAGAAATGCTAAACGAAATTGCAAGAAGCACGAATTGACAAATAATGAACGTAGTGCTGTGTTGCAAGCACTGCTGGAAAGATCCACAGATCGTGTCCTGAAGCGTGGTGCAATAAAACAGGTTGCAGATGACTTAAACGTAGCTGCAGAACTTCTGGGTTTGCAAATTGAATTAGTTTGCCAGCCTCCAAATAGTCCTGATCTCAATGTCCTTGATCTGGGTTATTTTAATGCAATTCAATCAATTCAGCACCAGCAAGCTCCAAATAATGTTGACCAGCTCATTGAAGCAGTGGAAGAAAGCTTCAATATACTTCAGAAGTCGAAGCTTAACAATACTTTTCTAAGTTTGCAGTTAGCAATGGAACAAGTTATTTTAGTTGACGGCGATAACAACTATAAACTCCGGCACATGTCTAAAGAGAAGCTTGAAAGAGAAGGAAAACTTGAAGTATCCATTTCTATTTCTGACGAGTTGCAACAAAAACTGCTTTTGTTAAAGTAAACCTTCCCCAGTTATTTTTGTTATTAATTTAATTGTTTATGTATATAAGTTTCGATATATTTCACACTTATTTATATGACAATTCACTAATATTACTCATTTACTGATGAGTATGGGAATAAATGATATTTTTTGTTCTTTTTGGTGTTTTTTTTTATCTACTGGAACAATTATTTGGGAACAACATGAAAATTCTTTTGGAACAACTATTTCGGAACGGAGGGAGTAATAGATATATAATAGATTTATATATTTTTATTTATGCATACCTTTACGCGGGCGACGTTTCATTCGTTTTGACACCTTCATTACAAGGACAGCCATTTTTTCATTTCAAGACAAGCCTTTTTTGGCCTTATGTGGCAATTACTGTATTCAGTCCGACAAACAACGTTTGTACAAAGACTTATAAATGTTTGTACATTTATTTTATATTTGAAAAAATGATTTATTAGGTTGGTGCGAAAATAATGTCGTTTTTTTGACGTTCAACTTCATGTGAGAAAACGACATTATTTTTGCACCAACCTAATAAATATAACTTGAAGAAGAGAGAAATTCTGATGAAATATTGCTTAAAATTGTCTAACACTGTTTTTTTCTTTTCTTTATCTTTTCTTAAATCACGCTCTTCTCTTATCTGCTGAAAAATATTGGAAGAGTTAATCATTTTGTCTATTATTAGTATTGTTTTTTTTTCCTTTGATTTCTGGCATTTACACATTTCTTTCCGGGTCCCGCCCAGAGACCTAAGGTTAGAAATGACCTCATGACATATTCCACTGGAAAAAAATAATAAAAATAATAATAATAATTTATATAGACAAAGCTTTTCGTAAAGTGTGGGCTGTACTTGTGAGAACAATTTTTTGTATTTCTTTGAGGCATAGACTCCCAGAAATCCCTTCAATTAGTCTACTAGAATCTTTTCCAAACAATCCTAGGGCACCAACTACAACAGGGATTGTTGATGTCCCCATGTGCCACATTTTTGAGATTTAGTTTTCATCATCATCATCATCATCATCATCATTATTATTATTATTATTATTATTATTATTATTATTATTATTATTATTATTTCCTTTGATTTCTGGTGTGTACACATTTCTTTCCGGGTCCTGCCCAGAGACCTAGGGTCAGAAATGGCATCATGACATTTTCCACTGACCAATTAAAAAAAAAAAAAACACAAACATATTTATATAGATAAAGCCTTTCGTAAGGTGTGGGCTGTACTTTTCAGAACAATTTTTTGTATTTCTTTGAGGCATGGACTTCCAGGAATCGCATCAATTAGTCTACTGGAATCTTTTCCAACCAATCCTAGGGCACCAACTACAACAGGGATTTTTGATGTTCCCACGTGCCACATTTTTGAGATTTCTATTTCAACGTCCTTGTATTTTGACAGATTTTTTAATATCTTCAAAGATACATTGCAGTATGCAGGGACTGCCATATCAATAAGGAGGCACTTATTTTGTTTGTGATCTTTAATAACAATGTCTGGGCGGTTGGCTTTGATTGTTCTGTCAGTGTGTATTGTGTAGTCCCATAGAATTGTAACAGGTCCTATCTCCGTAACCGGGTCTGGGTGGTGTTCATACCAATTTCTTTGAGTTTCCTTCCCGTAGAAGTTGCAAATTTTCCAGTGGCAAATATTGACCCACTCTGTCCTGCCGGATTTTATAGTCAGTGGATGCCAATATCGTGCAACCTGATACAAGATTATTATTATTATTATTATTATTATTATTATTATTATTATTATTATTATTATTATTATTATCAGGTAATCCCATAAGTTCTGTCCGAATTTTGAATAAAGAAAACAAGTGACCAAATGTTGCATTTAATTACAGATTCAATCAACAATGTATTTTCCCTGATTATCTATGACTTCCTTCCATCTATTAACAAGCTTACTAATTCCATTACTGTAAAATTCTTTTGGGTTTGATTCGAAGAACTCACAAATATCAGTTTTAACCTCTTTCTGTGTTACAAAAGCTGTTTCTTCCAAATTATTCTGTAAGCTACGAAACAAATGGTAGTCTGAAGGAGCAAGGTCTGGAGAATAAGGTGGATGAGGAATTTTCTCCCAACCAAGTTCTTCGATCTTTTGTGACGTGATTCTTGCTGTGTGTGGTCGCGCATTGCCTGATGAAACATCACCCGTTTTCGATTCACTGGAGCAGGTCTTTTTTTCCTCAAAGCTTGGTTCAAACGCTCTAATTGCTGACAGTATATTTGAGCATTAATTGTTGCATTAGGTGGTAAGAATTCAAAGTGGATTATTCCTTGGCAATCCCACCAGATTGAAAGAAGAAGCTTTTTCCCATGAAGTTCCCTTCTCGGCTGTGGCTGGGGTCCTTCCCCTTTACCAAGACACTGTCTATGACGCTTAACATTTCGATAAAAGATCCATTATTCATCGCCAGTCACAAGTCTATCCAAAAAAAGGTGAAACAAGTTGGCGAGAATGGAGAGAAGAGCAGATGTCAACTCGGGATTTGAGGTTGTTTTCAGACAATTCATGAGGCACCCATTTTCCAAGTTTAGGAACTTTTCCAAGTTGTTGAAGATGACGATGAACAGTTGTATGGTTTGAACTGAGGACCACTGCTAATTCCTCAACTGATAAAGCAGGATTTTCTTCAAGGGCTGCTTCAAGAAGCTTTTCATCAAACTCAACTGGACGTCCGGTTCGATCTTCATCTTCAAGGGTGAAATCTCCACCTCTGAATTTTGCAAACCATCTTCTGCAAGTTCTTTCATTCACACATTCCTCTCCATAAACTGAGTGAATGTTTCTAGCCGCTTCGGCTACTGAGTTTCCTTTCTTGAACTCATAAAGCATTATGTACCTCAAATAATTCTTGGGTATTTCCATGTTAGCAGGGTTTTAATCAAACAAAATTTAATTTTATTGTTCTATGAAATAAAATTTGATCAGTTTAAATGCATCTAAACATAAAAACAATGTTCAGCTCCATTAGACATTATAAAATACTCTTAAATTTCGTTCATTTTAACAAAAAGTTAAAATTCGGACAGAACTTATGGGAGGACCTAATATTTTTATTATTATATTTCCTTTGATTTCTAGTGTGTACTCATTTTGTTCCGGGTCCCAACAAGAGATCTAAGGTTAGAAATGGCAGCATGACATCATCTACTGAGGAATTTTTAAAAATCGCACATATTTTACATTAGATAAAGAACCTTCGTAAGGCGTGGCTGTACCCGTGAGAACAATTTTTTTGTATTTCTTTAAGGCATGTGCTACCAGGAATCCCTTCTGTGAGTCTATTGAAACTTTTTCCAATCAGTCCAAGAACTCCAATTACAACTGGAATTGTTAATGTCCTCATACGCATATTTTTGAGATTTCCTTTTCAAGATCCTTGTATTCTGATAACTTTTTGAAGATCAAAGAGACATTGCCGTCTGCAGGGACTGACATGTCAATAAGGAGGCACTTTTTGTCTTTGCAGTCTGTAATCACGATGTTAGGGCGATTAGATTTGATTGTTCAGTCTGTGTGTATTGTGCAGACCCATAAAATTGTTACAGGTCCTATCCTCCGTAATCGGGTCTGAGTGGTGTTCATACCAGTTTCTTTCAGTTTTCTTTCCGTAGAAGTTGCAGATTTTCCAATGCAGATATTGGCCAACTCAGGCATACGGGGTTTTATATTCAGTGAGTGCCAATAACGTGGAATATGATACAAGATGGTCAATTGTTTCTGGATTATCATTATCATTATTATTAGAATATAATAGATTATTATTATTATTATTATTTATTATTCTTATTCTTATTTATTCTTATTATTATTTATCATTATTTATTATTATTATTTATTATTATTATTTATTATTATTATTATTTATTTATTATTATTATTATTATTTTTATTATTAATATTTATTATTATTTTTTATTATTATTATTATTTATTATTATTTATTATTATTATTATTATTGATTATTATTATTTATTATTATTTATTATTATTATTTATTATTATTATTATTTATTATTATTATTTATTATGATTATTTATTATTATTATTATTTATTATTATTATTATTATTATTATCTATTATTATTATTATTTATTCTTATTATTTATCATTATTTATTATTATTATTTATTATTATTATTATTATTTATTATTATTATTTATTATTATTATTATTTATTATTATTATTTATTATTTATTATTATTATTATTTATTATTATTATTTATTATTATTTATTATTGTTATTTATATCATTATTATTATTATTTATTATTATTATTATTTATTATTATTATTTATTATTATTATTATTTATTATTATTATTATTTATTATTATTATTTATTATCATTTATTATTATTATTTATATCATTATTATTATTATTTATTATTATATTTATTATATAGAAAGCCAACTTAATGGGGCCAATAAAATGAAGGCCATCAATACCTACGCTATATCCGTAGTAATATACAGTTTCAACCTTAAGTGGAACTTGAATGACATAAAAAAAATTGGATGCCAACACCAGAAAAATGCTTCCCCAAATGAGGATGCACTACCCGAAATCAGATGTTAATTGGCTGGACGTACCAAGACTTTTAGGAGGTCGAGGTCTAATCCAACTTGAACTCACTCTAAAAACTACAACAATCGGATTGAAAGCCTACCTCACGAAAAAACAATGACCCTCTCTTACAAATAGTAAAACACCAAATCCACTCCATCAACAAAGAAGCTGAACTCTTCAAGAAACAGCTTAATGCACCTGAAATCCTACCAACAAAAAACGAAGCGAATACCATCTACGCCAAATGAGTAAAACAGAAAGCAAAACAACTTGACCAAATGAAATTACAAAAAAACTTGGAGGACAAGGCGTTGCTTGGCAAATACCTAAAAGAACGAAAGCAGATGTGAACCAACAGAAAACACATCAGTAGCTGAGGAGCACCGGGTTGAAAGCTGAGGCAGAAGGCCTAATTATTGCAGCTTAGGACCAAAGCCTCGGAAACAGATTCTATCACTTTCACATAATCAACGATAGGACGAACCCGAAATGCAGGATCTGCGGAAAATAAAATGAAACCATATTTATGATTCAAGACAGGAAACATAACATCCACAAATAATAATAATAATAATAATAATAATAATAATAATAATAATAATAATAATAATAATAAAGAAGAGTGTATAGAGCCAGAATGTTTGGATAAAAAGTAACATTAATAAGATATAATAAAACTAGTACTAAAATAATAGTAATAATGAAGAGTGTATTGGGTATGAAAACACTTTTACTCCCACCAACTATGGGTTAATAAGTAAGACTCCTAATATTAACTCATTATTATCTCGAAAAATCTTACAATCTTATTTTATTTCGGCTTTATATAATCTACAAAAGGTTGATAAGCCGTAAAAACGAATCAATCAGTCAATGAAATACTGATTAGCTACACAGGCATGTATTTTAGATTTATTTACATTCTCTGGAATATAAATGTATAGAAACTACCGTGGTCACAAAGTGAGGGATCAGTTTATATATTGATTGTAATATAGAATCGATCCCCCACTTTATATCCACATTATAATTTTTTGTTCGTTTATCAAATTCTCATTAGGTATGGATCAACCGCTTCACCCCAGGTATTGATAAGGATCGATAAGCCATAGAAAACGAATCAGTCAATCAACGAAATACAGATTAGTTACTCAGGCGTGTCTTTTAGATTTATTTACATTCTCTGGAATAGAAATGTATAGAAACTACTGTGACCACAATGTGAGGGATCAGTTTATATATTGATTGTCATATGGAATTGATCCCCCACTTTATGTAAACATAATTTCTTGTTTGTTTATTAAATTCTGATTAGGTATGAATCCACCTCTTCTCCTCCCAGCTATGGGTTAATTAGTAAGACTTGTACCACTAAATAATTATCATCTTAAAGATCTTACAATCTAAAAAATATTTTCCGGCTTTATATAACCTGAAAAAGGTTGATAAGCCATAAAAAATCAATCAATAAATGTAACGTAAAGAAAGACATATAACGAATTCTACGCAATGCAATTATAGCTAAGAAGTTCGAAATGACGTTTCTTTCCTTTTGATACTCATGCTGGTATGGATTTCAGGAGTCGTCCTTTCGATATACAAGCAAATATGAGATCGATTTTTGGATCTCCGGGAGGCATTACTTGAAGAGGCCAAAGACACAAGAGAATCCCATTTTGAATGGCGGGGCGTCTCTCTTAACCCTCGATTAACGACAATGCTAACTTTTCATCTGTTTCCGTACTAGACCTAGCGACTAACCGGCGGGTTTTTATGGACATTACTCATGCAAGGCCGGAGAGGGTCCTAATTTACATAAAAACGCGCTTACTGAGGAAGAAAATGAAATAGACCAGACAATAAACTCTGTTCAATGTCAAAATTAAGTGGAAATTAATAACAACCGATCATATGGCGTCCGACTAAGCGATTATTTACATTATTCGCACTGTTATCCACATCTTCATTGCTATATTCACAACATTTCTTTTATTGGGATAGAAAAACTCAATAAGTGTTACTCGTTATTGGACATCATACGTAGCCATTACTAGATTTTTTTCATCTTGTTGTTGTTGCTTTTTATCCCAACACTCTGGATCTATACACTCTTCATTATTACTATTATTTTATTACTAGTTTTATTCCATCTTATTAATATTGCGTTTTAGTCCAATTCTCTGGCTCTATACACTCTTCATTATTAAAATTATTTTATTACCATTACCAATGACTGATAATCCTGTGCCATCTAACCTCAAACCAAATCGCTGTTCATATGTGAGACTCCAATCTCTTGTTTATCTATTAAGGACTGATAAGTTCATAACTGGCAAACAGTGAATAGGCAAACAGTAAAAATTGGCAAAAATTGTATCGTTTTTACTTATAAATCTTTGATTGAAAAAGAATTAGTCACTAGTAAAATAAACAAAAATTAATAAAGCCGGCTCGTCAGTCGCACTAGTTTGTAAAACATGGAAGTAGTCAGTAAAAAAAATAAAAGTTCTGTCCTTCAGGCAAATAATTTATGACAAAAAATGGGGAAAAATATTTAAATGATTGTTTTTTTTATTTCTCTTATTACAAGCTAAAAAAAAAAATAATTTGTTATTTGGCACGAAGTTCAAGAAAACATTAAAGGCAAATTTTCTGCCTGTAAAATAAATGATTTTGTTTGATTTATTTATTTAACTCTAGGATGTGAATTTGAAAATGTTTTTGGCAAAATATATTGTTTGTTAAATAGTATCAGAAACCATGGAAACATTTGGCAAAGCTGGATGATGTGTCGGCCATGTTTTACACAGTATTTGGCCACGAAAGTAAAACTAAATATAAATATATATATATATATATATATATATATATATATATATATATATATGTATGTGTGTGTGTGTGTGTGTGTGTGTGTGTGTGTGTGTGTGTGTGTGTGTGTGTGTGTAATTTGGCAGCAACTTTTCTTTTAAACATGTACTATTGAATGTTAAAGACAACATAGTCTTGTATATTTTCTTTTGAATTTTCTCATATTCTCTAATTCTTTTAAACATTTAGAGAATATGAGAAAGTTCAAAAGAAAATATGCAAGACTATGTTGTCTTTAACATTCAGTACTACATGTTTAATATATATATATATATATATATATAT
This sequence comes from Acanthosepion esculentum, assembly GCA_964036315.1. Taxonomy (NCBI): domain Eukaryota; kingdom Metazoa; phylum Mollusca; class Cephalopoda; order Sepiida; family Sepiidae; genus Acanthosepion; species Acanthosepion esculentum. The sequence goes on along the minus strand of OZ038509.1, from coordinate 20,099,598 downwards.
ATATATATATATATATATATATATATATATATATATATATATCCGAGGGAAATTAAAAAATTATCTTCACTCATAACACAGATATGTCATGACGAAAGTACGGATAATTTTTGACTTCTTCTCGTACACATTGATATAAATAAATGCAAACGCCAATGAATCCCATTTTTTTCAACTTTTCTCCTAGAGGCCGTAGCCCAACATATTATACCATTTTGGAATCAGGCCGATTCCATGACCAAATTGAAAACATTCTGGGCCTGATCCGGACCCGCAATCCTGACATTTTGGATTCCCAAGTTTTCATTACTGCGATTGTTTTTCGGCGATTTTTCTACTTGAGTTTTTTGCGACTAATTTTTTTTGTACGATAACAATTTTTATAACTTGTAAATAAAATTGGAAATAACCGAAATTAATTGTGAAATCAAGCAAAAGTCACCCATGAAATAAAATAATTGCTTGTACAGAAGGTAAGGACCTACGTACATCAAATTAGGTGGCGGCAAAAGAATTATCGTTGAACTTTTAAAAGGTAATATTGTAGCCTATTGGACACGGCAGCAGTATGCTTCACGAAAAGAAATCCCCGCCAACAGAGGACTAAATTGCTATCAAAAGAGTCAAGGTTGCAGCGAGGAAAGGAAAGTCCCATACGAATGAAAACCTAGATCAAACGGAAGCCATGTCCTCAAGGACACATGGCACTGTGGATAAAGGCGTTGACAATGACAGGACCCAAAGAGTCTGAGGTCAATATCCGGTTAAAGCAGTGGAGAACTTGGACAGGGGAATTAACAGGAAATAACTGATAACTGACATCCATGGCACGTGGAACTAGAACAGTCTACCCCAGTGAGCGAAATAAAGGGTTCAGTTCGACATTCCAACCACCTGAAGAAGGCCGGGGTGAACACCGGCCGAAACGTTGTAATAAAATGAGGACAATAGACCGAATAATGTAAATAGTGAATCCGTCAAATGGGTCGTTCACGAAAGCTGTCCATAACTTGACAGGTTCTTTCATGTGTCTCTCCCCAGAAAAAAAAATCGCATGCGTTTAAAATCACGTGGTCGGGCAGGTCAACGATATTCGTGTTACAGTTACCGAAAATAAAAACACATGTTTCGTTCTTTACTCTGTTTCGCATTTATTAAACCTATAAATGTGTCAGATCATTTTGCCGCACCTTGTATGAACACACACACACTTCACATTTTCCACGTCTCAATAGAACGTTCTCTTGGTGGTTCTTGAATAAACTTTGAAGTTGGAAGCCAGGGTATGAATGTTGAAATCATTACTGAAGGCCTGAATGATATTTTTCCTCTCACCATTGCTCATTTGGGACGACATAATGGGGCTGACACAAAATAATTTTAACCAGTTCTCTTTCTAGCTAAATAATTCAAAGAGTTTTTCAGTGATTCTTACAACAAATGGCATCAAGATGGCCAAACGCCTTAGCTGAAAACCTGGAAAAAGAAACTGAATTAGTTCAGTGTTTTTAGATGTTAAACATTTTGAGGGATCGACAATTATCCCTTGCTGTTACATGATTTCGACAAATTTTTCTGTTAGGCCTGGTATATATATATATATATATATATATATATATATATATATATATTATAATAAATGACAGTAAAAACATTTTACATTGCGAGACAAAAACTTTCATGTTTCATAACTATCATCGCCCGAAGAGGAACCACGATAGTTCCGAAACATGAAATTTTTCGTGTAGCGATGTAAAATGTTTTTATTATAATCTATTATAATAAAAATACAAGGATATTTTGGTCTACTTTGTATTGAGCACTTTTTAAAAATGTAAATGCTACGACCTGTGGATTTTTACTCCATCTGTTCTTTCACTTATTATATATATATATATATATATATATATATATATATATATATATATATATATATATATATATATATGTTCAATCAGAATTAAGATTATATTAGGTTAATGATCATTTTCACCTTGTAATTTGAAATAAAATTCACAAGGATTTTTCAAACCACTCAATGGATGATAAATTATTGAAATATATTTCGAGTTTTTATCATCCATTGAGTGGTTTGAAAAATCCTTGTGAATTTTTATTTCAAATTACAAGGTGAAAATGATCATTAACCTAATATAATCTTAATTCTTATTTTATATATATATATATATATATATATATATATATATATATGTCTATATTTCTGAGATGAGGTATTATGTACAGTATTTAGATTAGTTGGACTATTGTCCTCATCTTTGTCGCCATGTTTGTCACAACGTTTCGGCCGTTGTACGCTCCGGCCTTCTTCAGGTGGTTGGAATTTCGAATTGAACCCTTTATTTCGATCACTGGGGTAGGCTGTTTTAAAAACATCAGAGAATTCCAGTATGATATCTTTAATCATTTCTAAGATACAGAACTAGAACAGTCTAAAGAAAGGAAGTTTATTATTTTTTTCACTAATTTCATAAGTAAAATTTAGGACAGAGTTTTGTTGAAATGTAGTTTTCAGATTTTCTATTTCTTTCTTATTATCAGCCAAAATATATATATATGATGGACTCTCCCACCGAGTTCGATGTATGAGGTTCGGACGAACACGAACTAATTATCTTCATGCTTTTTTTTATAAATTCAAAATTCTCAAAAGTCATGCCCGTCATGGGCATGACTTTTGAGACCGGCTCGAGAATTGCAGAGAAGACCACAAACAGTACAGGAGAAGGTATTGTATCCAAGTGCTGCAGGAACATTGTTAGCTGTCTTATTTTTCTTTCTCGTTTCACGCCGTCGAATGATACTTACTTCTTGATCGTGCACCATTCCTGCATGGCAGCGAGAACGATACTCTAATCTCTTCATAGCTACCGCTTCAAAGTTCTTGAATGAAAAGTTGACGCAAGAAAGGTTGTTTGTCAGCTTATCTTAATACCTGAGCCAAGGTCTACCAACATTTCTATGACCACTATTGAGTTCACTGTAAAAAAAGAACTTTTGGTATGCGATCATCACTCATCCTTTCCACATGGCAAGCCCAACGCATGAAAGTTTCGATATACACTATATATATATTTTCATATTACTATATTAGTACAAGAACGCACAATTTTAAAATTAAAAAAAAAAACAACCTCAGCGTCGTGACTGCACGCTCCAAAAGTATTTCTTACAGTTAACAATATCACATTTCTAAAAACACTTCTTTCGGATTACACTTTATCTTTCGATGTCCTGTTATTACCGGGATGTAAAAAACTTACCTATTTCCCTACCTGAGGATGATCGTATGAAACGATTGAAAGCTAGTAGTAAAAAAAGACCTTATAAAACCGGAATTTATAAAAAGAAGTATCATACCATTCATTAACGGATTCAAGGTTAATGTATTTTATTATTAAATATTGTTTGCGAGAGTGATTCTTGCCATATCATTAACTTCATTATCTGCTTTTTGTATGAATGATTCGCGTAATATAAATCATTTTATTATAAAAATGTATTGTTGGTGATTTTATTATAAAAATGTCTTGTTGGTGATTTTATTATCAAAATGTATTGTTGGTGTTTTGATATAAAAATGTATTGTTGGTCATTTTATTATACAAATGTATAGTTTGTCATTTTATTATAAAAATGTATTGTTGGTGATTTTATTATAAAAATATACCGTTGATTTTTCTTTGGGGGTTCACTATTCACTTCATTGATCGTGCAGCAGTGCTACACGAATTACGCTTTTCTTCACTCCCTGTCCATCGGTCTGGGATCAAAGTGTGGTATCTGTTCTCCTTTGTGGACTTGGGAACAACAGCAATTAAGAGGTGATTCCACGCTCCTGAAAACCTCTAATTTTCCGATCAGAGGCCTTGCTGCTGGATATAGATTTTTTTCATCATACCTAAGACTGTTTTATATAGTTGATTAATTATATTATTTCTTTATTATTTAATATGCTAAATCTTCTTGTCTTCAAAATTGGTTGTTTAATATGTCGCAGATATTTATTTATATATTAGTTTGGAATTTACTATTTCAGTAATAACCATTTTTTATATTGATACAAAAAAAAACGTGTCTGTAATTTCCGAATGAACTCAAATTTAATAAGACATTCAAAATTTTTTTTTTTTTTAGAGAACTGAACGGTACATTTGTACTTTAAAATGATGTTTTCTTTCTTTCTTTTTTGACAGCTATACGAATAAAAAAGAACTATAGAAAATCTTGTTTCATGGAAATTAAATTAAAAATTGGCTGAGGGAGAATAGATTATTTTCTTTGAAGACAAAGCTGGCGACAAGGTGGAAAAAAATAGCGGATAATATGACTGGAAACACTGTCGCAAATCGGCGACATCAGGGAGCCGATCGCTTCCGTCTGTCTCGTGACGTATCGAGTAGATGTTATGAATATGAAGTCATACGGATGGTTGTGTCGTAGCTTCCTGTGTATTCCAGACGCCTCTTTGTTAAAACACATGAGAATGAGAAAATTTGACAAGAATTCGAGGAAAGCGAGAACATAGATACGTTGTTATCTATTGTTAAATTGATAAGTAACGCCATTTTTTTTATTACAACAGACTTAACAACAAAAGAACGGTAATGGACATTATTAAAAATTCCCTTATAAGGAAACATCTGGCATTCATTGACCGAGCAGCCAGTGTTCCTCGTTACACTTTCACTCACTCCATGGCCATCGGGATGTTATCAAAGGGCAGTATCTGTTCTCCTCATTTGGTAATGTTAATGTTAGACGTTTCCTTATAAGGAAACATTCGGCATTTATTGATCGAGGAGCCAATGCTAATCGAGTTACACTTTTTTTTTTACTCCCTGGTCATCGGGATGGGATCAAAGTGTAATATCTGTTCGCAGATCGCTCGCTTTGTCGGCCTTTTGGCTGAGAGCGTCACTTGATACTTACCTGGTGTAGGGATTCGTCCCTGCGCTGGTAGTATCATGGCTACGACTAGCTTGGACCGGCTCCGGCCTGGACCAGCTATGACAAGCCAAGACTAGCTATGACTAGCTTAGACCAGCTATGACCAGCTTAGACCAGCGTCCCGGGTGAAAACACTCGGGTCCCCACGTTAAAAACCGACCTTGTGTCACAACCTGATTCAGTGGGGGGGGGGGGTCAAGTAAATACCAAGTGTAGTATCTGTTCTCTTCTCTATTTACCAACATCCCCACAAGGCAAGATGGGGTACAAGGTCAGTTTTTAACGTGCGGCGTTCCGAGCCCGTAGACCCGGAAAAAAAAATCGGGTAGCTGTCTACCTCCCAAAACGACATAGCCTCGTCTGGGTTCCTCTCCGCTGGGAGGCAGAGAGTTCGACAGGAGAGGAAGTGGAAGAGGAAGCCTCCTCCTCGTCCTCCCAAGTATCTGTTCTCGTCATCTCTAATGGTAATGAAAACATTAGCCATTTCCGTATGAGAAAGCATTCGCCATTCATTGACCTAGCAGCCAGTGCTACACGCGTTATCCTCTTCTTTACTCCCTGGGCATCGGGATGCGATCAAAGTGTAGTATCTGTTCTCCTCATCTCTAACGAAAATGAAAACATTATCCGTTTCCTTATGAGGAAACATTTGGCGGTCATTGTACGTGCAACCAGGGGTACTCGAATTACGCATTTCTTCACTTCATTGCTATCGTCTTGGATCAAAGTGTAATACTGGCTTTCATCTCTAATGGTAATGATAATATTAGATATATTAATATTAGTTTCCTTGTATGGCCGAATTACCCGTTTCTTTCATTCACTCCCTGACCATTGGGCTGGGATCAAAGTGTAGTATCTGTTCTCAGATCGCTCGCTTAATGATCGCCTTTTGGCTGAGATTCGATCACTGATACATGCCTGGCACAGGGATTCGTCCCTGCGCTGGTAGTATCGCGGCTACGTCTAGCTATGACCAGCTCTGACCAGCTTGGACAAGCTAGGACCGGCTAAGACCAGCCAAGACTAGCTATGGCCAGCTTGGACAAGCTAAGACCAGCAAAGTCCAGCGGCCTGGGTGGAAACACTCGGGTCCCCACGTTAAAAACTGACCTTGTGTCACAACCTGACTCAGTGGGGGGTCAAGTAGATACCAAGTGTAGTATCTGTTCTCTACATCTCTAATGATAATGGTTATATTAATCGTTTCCTTATGAGTATATACATGAAGGCCATGTCATTGAGAGGCAGCCTATTCCGAGCCAGTCGCCAGGTAAGCGAGTTACTGAGGTAATCCGCCACAGGACAGGTCGTCAAATGGTTCATTATGAACTGCTACCAACGGGCCAAACGGTCACTGGAGACCTATACTCGCAGCAATTGAAACGTGTGCAACAGGCATTGCGCCAGAAGAAGCCAGCACTGGTGAATCGCAAAGGTGTGCTTTTCCTCCATGACAACGCCAGACCGAATGTCGCGCGAGTGGTCAGGTATACCATACAGCAACTTGGGTGGGAGACTTTGTGCCATCCACTGACCCTGGGTCTCTTGTTGGGAGACGGAAGGAAATTTGTATACAACAGAAGTCAAAGGAAATAACAATAATGATAGAATGGACCAATTTTGCAGTGGAAAATATGCCACTTTTACGGGAAGGGAACTGCAAGACACATCACCAAGTCCTAATTACGGAGATGGGACCAGTAATAATTTTATAGGGCTTTACAATACACACAGACAGAACAGTTAAAGCTAATGTCCCAGGCATCGTGATTAAAGATCCCAAAGACAAAAAAGTATCTTCTTATTGACATGGCAGTCCCTGCAGATTGTAATGTATCTTTGACGCTCTTCCAAAAACTCTCAAGATACAAGAGAAGTTGGCTCCCTGTGCTGCGCCAGGAAATTTTTCTCACTGGAGTCAATGCTTCAAATCTACAAATCATCCATTCGCCCTTGCATGGAGTATTGCTGCCATATATGGTCCGGGGCCTCTTCTATTTGTCTCAAGGTCCTTGATAAAATCCAAAGACGGATATGCAATGTAATTGGCCCTGATCTGGCATCTCGTCCGCAGTCGCTCTCTCACAGACGTGTTGTCACCTCCCTCTGTCTTTTTTACAAATACTTTCACGGTAACTGCTCCGATGAGCTGCTTTCGCTGGTTCCCAGACTTCATGAATTTAAGCGTTCAACTAGGCTGGCATCTCGCTCTCACCCTTTCAGTGTCGAAACTGTTAAATGTAGCCGTCTCTTCTACTCCAATAGCTTCATGTCTCGCATTTCTCGCCTGTGGAAATCCCTCCCCATTTCTTGTTTCCCTGATAGCTATAATCTCCAACTATTCAAATGTAACGGCAATCGACGTCTCCAGATGCCCTGATCTATCCCCTAACTTTCTCTTCATCCTTTCCTCTATCACTCCTATTTGCTCTCGCTCCAACTCTCGCGTGCTAGTGGCATCCTGCCTTGATTGTGGTGAAATGCTTAAAAAAATATACTAGGACCTTGAAATCGAAATCTTAAAAATGTGGCACCAACAATTCCAGTTGGATCCCTCGGATTGATTGGAAAATATTCCAATAGGCACATTGAAGGGATTCCTGGAAGCCCATGTCTTAAAGAAATACAAAAAAAATGTGCTCACAAGTACAGCCCACACCTTACGAAAGGCTTTATTTAAGTAAAATATATGTGATTTTTTAAAACTCCTCAGTTGAAAAAGTCATGATGCCATTTCTGACCTTAGGTCTCTGGTTGGGACCCGGAAAGAAATTAGTATACACCCGAAATCAGAGGAATAATAAAAAAAAAAAAAAATAATAATAATAATAATAATAATAATAAACAAAATGATTGACGTTTCTCTTCCAACAGCGCGAATTTTTAGAAGAAAGAAAAGAAATATTTTTTGACAATGCTCAACAACATTACCACAGTATGTCTGTCTTCGTCAGATTATGTTTAAAAATTGTATGAACGTATGAAAATATTATCAAAAATTATTATTATTGTACAAATCTTATGATTTTTTTTGTATTATTTTTATACTTGTATATAATTTTTAAACATATCCTGGTTTAGACAGGCATACTGTCGAAATATTGTTGAACAATGTTAAACTCTGTTTTTTTCTTTTCTTAAAATCGCTCTCTTCTGTAAGTGTTAATACTGCTACTACTACTGCTACTGCTACAATAACTACTACTACTAA
>OZ038509.1:20076416-20086416 GCA_964036315.1 Acanthosepion esculentum | reverse complement strand
ATTATTTTCCTGTATACAAAAGAATTACTTAACTGTAATTGTTTCCGACTCTGCAGTTTCTAAAAAGAAATTCGCTATTCTAACTATCAGGTGAATTTGTAACGGTTACCTTATACTCTTACTCAAATAAAATCACACACACAAAAACACACACCTGCATGTACGTTCCCGCATCCACACATAAATGTAAATACGCACGCACACACATGTAATAACACACGTACATAACTTCTATCCCCCATTTACTTTAATTTACGAAACCAGTCACTACAAATTAACTCATACTAATTTATATATATATATATATATATATATATATATATATATAATATGTTTAACGTTCTTTTTATAGATACAAGTATTTAAGCAAATGCTCTGTTTATAATAAACAGTATTAAATAACATTTACCGGCCTGAATTGTCTTTAAATAAATTGTCGGACTCTGTCCAATTCAATATATATATATATATATATATATATATATATATATATATATATGCATTTCGCATAACTGTATACTGTATTTATGGTTAAATGTGCTTAATATTCTTGTAAATATCAGAGTGGACACTGAGATCAACACCGAGTGGCGACAGTTTCCTTTATACTTAAAATCAATATTTTGGTCATGTGTGCGGGGTGGTAACTCGACTATTTATATATGCTAGTTATTGGGTGATTATTAGTAGCAAAGTCAGTTGCCTTCAGTTTATTCTGTTATTCTAACGACTATAGGAAGAGCGGGAAAGTTTATATTTTAATTATTTTTTTTTTTTTAAGTGGCAGCAGAAGAATAGGGTAGATTTATTGGATAACACTGAAATACATTATAGTATAAAAAGAAATGGTGAGTTCAATCTAAGGGAAACAATAATTGAAACAAAGCAAGTTCAGTCGGCCAATGATGACAATTCCAGAACAACGTAACTATAAATAAAAAAAATTTTCTATCCTCTGCCAGCCGCTATGATGGAGAAAGCATTACCTCGAACCGTCGCCAGTGAGACACGCTGCAAGAGCCACTCCGTTTCGCGAGGCTCGTTTAATTATTGTAAAGTCTATTGGGTAGAAATAATTATGGGCCAGAACTCGATTATTTTATACTTATTGTATAGGTTTGATGACTTTAAATCTGTTATTTATTTATTATTTATTAATTATTTATTGTTGATTATTATTATTATTAAATTAATTTAGTAATGTTTATGTGCATCCATATGTTTATATGCATTATTTTGTTTATTTACTTAAACTACAATGTCTTTTTTTTATCGTAATCACCCCAAGCAAAGCAGTAATTCCACCAAAACACAAGTTTCCTAACTCTCCCGGCCTGATTGCTTTGGGCTACTACGTATGACGCATAGTCGAGAAGGAAGCCACTCAATGCCCGATACTTCTCTTAAACCTCTGAAACCCGCCTTAACTAGTAAGATGATTGTTCTTTTTGTTTATTTTTTATTCTGTTTATTATTTCGTTTATTTAATTAATTTTCATACTTTATTTTGGGGTTTCAGAAGCGATGAACCACCTCTCAATTGCTGTTTTTCCCCAGGTCCACCCTTACCCGGGGTGGTAGCCCCTGTAAGGGTCCCACCTATGGGAAAATATTGGACTCTCCAAGCAAAACAAATCACTATGATAGTATAAAATATATTCTTATAGTAAAAATACTGGTGATAAGAAACAATATATATTTATAATAAAATGACCAACAATATATATTTATATTAAATGACCAACAATACATTTTATAGTAAAATGACCAACAATACATTTTATAGTAAAATTACCAACAATATATACTTATAGTAAAATGACCAACAATATATGTTTATAGTAAAATGACCAACAATATATATTTATAGTAAAATGACCAATAATATATGTTTATAGTAAAATGACCAACAATACATTTTATAGTAAAATGACCAGCAATACATTTTATAGTAATATGACCAACAATATATGTTTATAGTAAACTCACCAACAATATATATTTATAGTAAAATGACCAACAAGCTATATTTATATAAAATGACCGACAATACATTTGATAGTAAAATGACCAATAATATATGTTTATAGTAAAATGACCAACAATTTATATTTATAGTAAAATGACCAACAATATATATTTATATTAAATGACCAACAATACATTTTATAGTAAAATGACCAACAATACATTTTATAGTAAAATTACCAACAATATATACTTATAGTAAAATGACCAACAATATATGTTTATAGTAAAATGACCAACAATATATATTTATATTAAATGACCAACAATACATTTTATAGTAAAATTCCCAACAATATATACTTATAGTAAAATGACCAACAATATATGTTTATAGTAAAATTCCCAACAATATATATTTATAGTAAAATAACCAACAATATATATTTATAGTAAAATGACCAATAATATATGTTTATAATAAAATGACCAACAATACATTTATAGTAAAATGACCAGCAATACATTTTATAGTAATATGACCAACAATATATGTTTATAGTAAACTGACCAACAAGCTATATTTATAGTAAAATGACCAACAATACATTTTATAGTGAAATGACCAGCAATACATTTTATAGTAATATTACCAACAATATATGTTTATAGTAAAATGACCAATAATATATATAATTATAATTAAGTGACGAACAATATATATTTATAGAAATGACCTACACTACATTTTATCTGTTGTTGAAGACATACAATTGCGTTCTATATATATTTAGTTGAGTTGAAGCCATAAAATAGTTTTCAAATATATAGATTTCGCCATTAAATTACCCATGTTGATATGCCACTAAACAATATCAACCAAACAATCCCACATATTCCTTTGATAAGAAGGACGTTCAACACCGAAAACTTCTTCCCAATAACAGTCTTCTGTGTGGAACAGATCCCTGCGTTAATGCTCTCCGGTACACTACACACGTAACCTCTTCAAGTTTAGTGTCAGTCGTTATCAACCCGCCATATTATCACAGGTTTCACTTCCAACTTCTTATTACGTTCAAATAACACATCTCATTAAGTAAGCCTTTAGATCGAGTGGCTCTTAGGCCTTGCATTGGGTGAACTATTTCGTCTGCCTTCAGAATATAACCGAACACTTTTAAATACCGCATTGCCGGATCCTACGGGGATACTTACCGGAAAACCACATTTTAGGGTCGATCCTTATGTATCCGCCATATCTTCGTAATCTTCATTTTCCCCCTTCTTATTACGCTCATATTACACACCACATTCAGGAAATCTCTTCATTGACTGACTTCTAGGCTTAGTATTAGCTGAAGGATAGTAATTTTTTTTAAAAATGGGAACTGATTGTAGAAAGTTGTTTATGAACCGATCTAGCAAGTTTTGTTGTAAAATGTGGATTTTTTTTTTGCTTGATTAGGCAATCAATTCTTATCATCTCGACTTGTTTTCTTTGGATCTGATTCGTGACGACACTCCTAAAGGAAGACATGACATTTAACCGGAAGTTGTAACCATCTTCGGGCAAAAATCGAACCAAGATCAATCCTTTTTAAGCTCTTTGAATAAGTTTATATATATATATATATATATATATATATATATATATATATATATATATATATATATATGTATATGTGTGTGTGTGTGTGTGTGTGTGTGTGTGTGTGAGTGTGGAAAAATGGCTTTGGGAAACATATTTTAGACTTCTATTCAGGTTTCTTTTCTTTTATTTTCTTTTATGTAATTTCCTTTCGTAAGTTATCCAAATTTGTTGATTTTATGAAACAGTTTAAGATTGATATTCATACTTTTATCAAAGCGTTTTCGTTTTCCAATGTCGATTATTGTCTATTTTCCGTTAAAATATATTTACATTTTTCTAGTTTTTTGGGGTTTTATTTTTTTCCTATTTTTACCTTCCAAATAACTTCTTATCTTAAGAAATAATAAAATAATCAATTCAACGTGCCGGATGTTTTCGGGAATGAAAGGAAAAGCATTTGTTAATGACGTTTCCGATTAACTTTCAAGATTCATATATAATCAATTTACTTGTTTAAATGACTTATATTCAGAGCTTGCTTTATATTCACCAGGTCTAATGCATTTTTTTATAGCTATTCAATAAAAGTAATTTATTGCTGGATTCATTTTGCAAAATAGATAAAAAGTCAAACAAAATAAAAAGCGGACACCTCAATAACAGTATGAGATAAATTTATTTTCAAACGTAAAAATTATATCTTTATATAATAGGTAAAGTAATTTAATTGAAGTCGTACATTATCTGTAATATTTAGGATAGATTCATGTACGTAAGTAAATGAATTTTTTTTTAATTCTTTAGTTATTACTGCTTTCCAGTCAACTTTGATCTTTAATATACATACATATACATTATGAAATGGACAAAGTTCGACAATTATTTTAAGATATTTTTTAATGTTTATACGTTCTATTTATAGATACAACTATTTAAGTAAATGCTCTGTTTATAATAAACAGTATTAACGACATTTAATGTCCGAGAAATTTTCATAGTCCGACAATTATTTTATTTTCATGGAGAATTGTAGTTTAAAAACAGTAAAATCAACCTTGCTAACCGAAACGCTCCTCGGTGGCTCAATCGGTAAAAGCACATCAGGCTATATGACTGTTCCGTACAGGATACAGGTTCGATTCCTGTCGGAGGACGCATATTTTCTATGAACATTTCTCTGACATTCTGGCCGGTAAATGTTGTTTAATACTGTTTATTATAGACAGAGCATTTACTTAAATACTTGTATCTTTAAAAAAGAATGTTAAACATAAAAATGACTTTAAATAATTGTCGGAATTTGTCCATTTCATAATGTGTGACGTCATTTGTTTACATTTGATACGCCATGAGCAGTTATGAATGTACGTGAGAAATTCATGGAAGATTGAAGTTTATAAGCAGTAAATTCGACCTTTCCAACCGAATAATCCTCAGTGGCCGAAACGGTTAAAGCACATCAGGCTATATGACGGTTCCGTATAGGATACAGGTTCGAATACTGTCGGAGGACGAATATTTTCTATGAAAATTTCTCGGACATTCAGGCCGGTAAATGTTATTTAATACTGTTTATTATAAACAGAGCATTTACTTAAATACTTGTATCTATAAAAAAGAATGTTAAACATAAAAATGTCTTTAAATAATTGTCGGACTTTGTCCATTTCATAATGTGTATATAAATAATTTTTTTATAGTACAAAATTTAACAATAGCTAGGAATAAGCAAAATTTATATGGCATTTTAGAAAGCTAAAAAAGAACAAGCGGTTTCGTCCCAACCTTATCAAGTTTATTTCTGGGATATTAAAAAAGGAAGCGTATAAATTTAAGTAATATTAATGAAAACAAATGGAGAAAAAAATGAATTTCAAGAAAACTAGAGTCCAATAACATTCAGACCCAGTAAGCATTCCCTCTGTTTACAAAGGGAAGGCGCACGGGATCTGATATACAAGGACTCTAGAACCTTGAGGTGATATGAGGAGTGGGACCTAGATAAAATCGACAAACGGTCACTACTAAAATCAAGGACACAATTCCTGCTATTTATTGCATGTTCTACAATAGCAGAGCCGGAAGTATTGATTAGTTGACTTTTCCTGGCATCCGGATTCAAAATCCTGGCTGGTAAGTGTTATTTTATTCTCAGATCCAAACGTTGGGACGTCCTCCCTATGTAGCTGAGTCCACAACTACACCTATATTGATAAATCACTGAATTAACATGATAGTGGGGGGGGGCCTTACGAATGGAAGAGAAAACAGGACGGGTAAGAAATATTACCCGAACATTAGCCGAAAAATAACAGCTATTAATCACACGCGAAATTCGTCTAGATAAAGACTCACCCTCTGAACCAATAAAGAGAAGACGCAAATAAACTGGACATTTTTTTTTAACAAAATGCGGCTTAACCCTATGGAATTTATTAATGACATCATGGATAACAGAATCCACAACATCCAAAGGATATCCATTTTTAGAAAGTGTCATCTTAATAAAGACAATTTCGCCACAGAGAAAGCCCTCAGAACAAATCATAAGCGCCCTATAAATTAGGGTCTTAATCAAATTAACTTTTTGTTGTCTGGGACAAAAAAGAGTCCCAACGTGTATAAAGTCCCGAGAAAGTAGCCTTCCTAAATACAGAAGTCAAAAACTATGAACAAGAACATCCAAAAAGGAAAGACAAGAATTGGACTCCTTTTCTACGGTAAGTTTAAGAGCGGGATGGACAGAGTTTAATTCGGTGAGAAACAGGTCGGCTTCAGCCTCATAATTAAAGAGGCAGAAGGTATCATCCACATAACGATGATACATAAGAGGACGACCAATACAAGAAAATAAGGGAGCCTCATGAAAACCGACAAAAATATTCGCTGAAGCTGGACCCAAAGGCGAACCCATCGCTACACCGTCGATCTGCCGATACATAATATTATCAAAACTAAATTCGACAGACGCGGTGATGAACGTGAGATCCACAAACACCCAATCCGGATGAGACAAAGAGGTACGATACAACATATCGCAGCACATCTCAATAGTCTCAGACAGGTAAAAAAGGTGCAGATATCAAATGAATCTTTCATGCACTAAGTACTGAAGTGCGACAAAACTGGTTGTAGCGCTGTCGAGAGCCAACTAGCGGCTTTATGCTGGGAGGACCCAATCATGGACAGAATGGGTCGTAAAGGGACACCATCCTTATGGATTTTAGGTAATCCATACAAACGGGGACGAATGGACCCAGTGGGTCTAATTAACTCTGACATTTCAGAGGAGAGTAAACCACTCTTGACCCACTGTAACAGCTGTCTTTGAAATTTAGATTCAACAGAAATAGTACGATCATGGGTGTAACAGTAAATTGTCCAAATCGTCTAACAATTGCTCAATTGCTGAACCGTTGTGTCTTAGAATTGATTAAAGATATCTTACTGGAATTCTCCGAGGTTATTATACCACTATTGGACTCTGAGCAATAAGAATGTATAATTACTCTCCAAGTTTAACAGAAGAATCGTGATGAAATCGATCATAAACGAAAATGATATGTTTATCATTAATTAATCATAGCTAAGGATAGGACGCTCATGAAGGATTGAATATATTAATTCAGGGTCATTTTCCAATTTATTCAAGATGATCTTCACCCTCTCTAACCCTCTAAATTTCTGTCCTTGAGCACCAAGTTGTCTCAGTTTTCACGTACGATTTCATTTTCAAGTCTTTTTTCATTGCTCTTCGGACTGTCATAGCTGAAACTCCTCTCTCGCGTGCCAAACGTCGTATGGATTGAGTTGTGTCTTTTCTAATTGATCTCTTTAGCTCTAAGTTGAAATTAGAATCACTCTTCCTGTTCTGACCTCCTGATCCAGTTTTCCTCTCTCCTGCTCCCTCTTTTTTAAAAATTCACCGTTCTCTTGATTGTTATTGAATGGACTTTGAAGTTAGAAGCCAGAGTATGAATATTGGCACCATTACTGAAGGCCTGAATGATCTTTTTCCTCCCACCATTGCTCACTTGGGAAGCCATAGTGGGGCTGACACAAAATGATTTTCATCTGTTCTCTTTCTAGCTGAATAACCCAAAGGATTTTTAATAGATTGTTAAGATAAATTGTGTCTTATTTATAAATATTAAACATTTTGTGGTTTCGACAATTATGCTGTGACACGATTTGAACAATTTTGCTGCCCCAACCTTTATATATATATATATATATATATATATATATATATATATATATATGTGTGTATATGTCTGATTGAATAAATTACATACATTATGTCTGTTAATTTTTAATAAATTCCGTTCATACTCACGGATATCCTTCCTTGTATTGCTGTTTAAAAATGAGAGAAATGTGCTATAGCTTTTTTAAAATTTCTTTTATTTTCATTGCACAAGTACTTTCGATCTTTTCCGAAGTTCATCTTCAGGGGAGCAAGTGGTACAAAATTATATGGTGTCGATTAGCATAAATATTTATACAAAAATCTCCGTTCTTAATTCATTACCTTTGCTTTACGATTAGAAACAGTCGAAATGTCTGGGAAAGAGGGCTTGAAGTATTTTAATATTCACTTGACATATTGAAGGCCACAGGTTCATTCCTATCTCAGACTCTGAGATAGATAGATAGATAGATAGATAGATAGATAGATAGATAGATAGATAGATAGATGGGATTAGAATAACGTAGATAGATAGATGGGATTAGAATAACGTAGATAGATATGAAAAGACATAGATAGATAGATAGATAGATAGATAGATAGATAGATAGATGGGATTAGAATAACGTAGATAGATAGATGGGATTAGAATAACGTAGATAGATATGAAAAAACATAGATAGATAGATAGATAGATAGATAGATAGATAGATAGATAGATATTAATAAGCTACTTAGATCATTCGAATGGCATGAAAATGCTGATAAGTAGGTTGAAATAGACATAAACAGATCTCTCTCTCTCTCTCTCTCTCTCTCTCTCTTTGTCTTTTCAGTCTCTCAATCCCTCACTCAGATAATCGATTTCCCCATGCATTTTGCCTACAACCGTGACGGTAAGGCCTCACTCCTCGACCTGTGTTTTACCTCCATCCCTGAGTCTTGTAGTGCCACGCAGCTCTGTCCTATCGGTAACTCCGATCATGCTGTAGTGTCTGTTAGCATCTCCTTCAGCCCTACCCCCTGCAAAGAGCCTCCTACCACCAGAACCACATTCTGCTACCAACGGGCTGACTGGGACGCGTTTCGTGACTTCCTCCGCGATGTCCCCTGGATGCTGTATTTAAGCTCCCCACTCATGATTGTGCTTCTGAGTTATCTTCCTGGATTAAAGCCGGTATCGAAGCTTTCATCCCCTCCAGGAAATTCAAGGTCAAACCGCGCTCCTCCCCCTGGTTTACAGCTGCTTGCTCAGCCGCCATTGCCCATAGGAACCACTTCTTCCACCGTTTTCGAAGTGATATGTCCGACTCCAATTGACGTCTATTTACCTCTGCCCGCAACGAGTGTAAGCGTATCCTCGACGATGCCAAGTCACTTTGCTGCTCGGATGAAGGAACGTATTGCATCCTGCAAATTTGGCTCCAAAGATTATTGGCGCCTCTCCAAGAGCGTCCTGAACAATAACAAAGCCTCCATTCCTCCCCTGTTCAATCAGTTTGAGGTCCTGACCACCTCTGCTGACAAGGCCGAATGCTTCACTCGGAAGTTTTCTTCCAATTCTACGCTAGACTCTTCCGGGGTGCCCTTGCCCGATTTCCCTCCCAGACCTGAGGCCCTCCTGGACGGATTGCGCATAACCCCGTCGTCGGTATTGGGCATTATTTCTAACTTAGATCACCACAAGGCTACTGGTGGTGACGGAATACCAGCCATTGTCCTGAAGAAATGCGCACCTGAACTGGCGCCTGCCCTCTCTAAATTGTACAACCGCTGCCTCAAGGAGTCCTGTTTTCCTGACTGCTGGAAGTCCTCAACAATTGTTCCTGTCTTTAAGAACTCTGGTGACCCCTTCGACCCTTCCAATTACCGTCCTATCAGTCTCCTACCCCTCTTCGGCAAAGTCTTCGAGGCCATTATCAACGCCGAAGTGATTAATCACCTGATATCCCACGATCTGCTCTCAGACAAGCAGTATGGTTTCCGCTTTGCCCGATCTACTGCCGATGTGCTTACGGCCATCACTGAATTTGTCTACCAAGCTATCCATAACAACGGTGAAGCTCGTGCTGTGGCCCTTGACATCTCCAAAGCATTCGATAGAGTTTGGCATGCTGGCCTTCTTCGCAAGCTCCAGGGTTATGGTATCACAGGTCGATTGTTTGACCTAATACAATCATTTTTGTCAAACCGGGATTTAAAGGTTGTTCTTAGTGGATTCATCTCCAGCTCCTATCCCGCTAACGCAG